>CM038224.1:32143535-32721955 GCA_021442155.1 Cymbidium sinense
TCCCCAAAAGTATTTTCAGCCTGAAATGTCAAGCAATAATAATGCATATAAGATCACTCAATTCTATTTTCAATATGAAACGTGATTATTTAACAATTAGCATTGATTTCTGTAACTTAATGACTAATCAACAAACATTGGCAAAAGGATATCAGGCTTGTGAGTTATTAAAATCCCCAAATATCAGCCATCGTGACAATGTTTGTAAATGTAAGTATTGAAATCTAATTTATCATCATCGAATAAAAATAAATAAGTGAAAAATTTATCTCACTGAACGATAGATTCAAACACGTATATTCCATTATTCATTAAATTTGTAATTTTGGCATATATGCTAAGGAAAGCCAGTACATGGACTATTTTCAATTTATCCACTGCACTGCATATATTTTCATCACGAAAAGCTCCCCAAAAATACCTAATTGCTCATCTCAGTTATCTCTTGCAAAGGTAAAGACACAATGCATAGTTTCATTACTATGTTCAGGTTTTTAATTACTCAAAGACAATTGCTTTTGATCCAAAAAGATGCTTGCTTATTCAAACCTGAAATAAAGAATATATCCCTTTCCTTTAATGACAACACAGCTACCCATGACACTTTGTTGGAAAGGGAATACCTATTTTTTTCTTTATTCAAAAAAATTACTAGAATTTAACACTAAACAAACAAAACATAGAACGCACCAGATATGTCTACCTATAAATTAAAGGCTGTCTAACATGGAATGGATATGCAAAGGATCTAGGTTGAAAATAACTATTCTAAATTAGGACTTTTTTGGAAGAGGACGTGCTGGTCCAATAAAGCATAATGGTAGCATGGTAAGATTAACAATTTAGAGTGAAAACACATCAAGAATCAATCAATTAAATAACATGACACAAGAGGTACCACTTTAAAGATCAATTGTCTCTATTCTATACCAGCGAACAACTTCCTTTCTTTTTCGCTTTTCTCCAATTACCTTCTTAAAACACTCTCAATTGAGACATAAACGTACCACAAAAACACAAAAAATAACTTACCAACTCAACACTGGGTGGTGGGTGAGAGGCTAAAGAGGAATAATCATAACATATAAAGTCTTGCTGATTCAACACAGGATTATTGGTGTTGCCTCACATTCAATCACCACTGCAATTACACAATCACTCTTCTTTTTTCTTTCTACAACACCACCTGATTTAGATGCATGTAACCCCTAATTATAAAATTTCACGTATTATCTAAGTACAAAAACTCAAAAATCTTCAAAATGTTCTGTCATTTAGCAACTTAGATAATAAATCCCCAAAACCTTCTATACTTAGAACTCTTGATAACTATTGTCCTTAACATTAAAAAAAAAGGCAAACAAAAGAATTTATGGTTTTTTAAATAAATATATTTGAACAATTTCACTAACAAAGTGATTCAAAAGTTTTCCGCAGCTGACTACTTCCCTGTGATAATCCATTTCGGAAAAAACAATTATGATGATGTAAGTGTATTTCAGAAAGATAATAAGATCTCCTTTTTCACAAACAATCAGAAAACTAATCAATTCATTGTGACATTAACAAAGAAATTGGTACTTGTACACACACAACTTACAAATCGTTAATAATGCATCCAAAAAGACAAGGAACTGAAGAAGGATACCGTATAAAGCAATCTTGAAGCGATGTGTGGCCCTGTAGGATATTGTTCCAGGTCCAACTGCTCATTTCCAACAGTGAAAGAGAAAAAGAATCAAACTATTCTATTCTTTATAAAGTATAATAAAAAAAGAGCACTCTAAAGACAATTCAGGAATGATGAAATCAGGCAAAAAGAATAAAATAAAAATCAACATCCCTGGTTTGGTTTAACTAAGAGCAGAACAGAACAAACCGAGAAACGGAGAAGAATTGAAAACTTTCACACGACCTTTGGGTTAGAGAACTGCCGAATGCTCCCCAGAAGACCTTCTAGCTGCTTAAGCTTCATCTCCAAAATTAAACCCCACAGCAGCCAAAAACCCTAGAGCGTCTGCCCCTTCCTCGAATCTTGATGTCTTCAAAGTTCAAACGGGTACGACAGGGCGAACGGATTCAGAAGAAGCAGCGATGCACTATAACTGTTCTGAAGCCCAACTGAATTGTTCTCCCCGTCACCAGATCGCAGACTCCTGCTCGCATGGTCCTGGAGATTAATCTTGAATTTCAATTCAATGCAACTAAACTATACGCAGAAAATTAACTTCGTGTATATTTTTAGGGCAATTTACATAACAATTAATTATATCATACTTACATATGTAAACTTCCAATAAATATTTAGCAAGTCACTGATCACAAAAAAAAAAAAAAAAAATTATCTAACATTAGATCGCTAATCTTCCAACATTAAAGCATTTTAAGAGACTAATCAAGTTTTGGATAATGGGGAGTTATAAGCTCATTATGATTTAAAAAAAAAAATAAATAAATAAAAAAAAAAAAAAAGCTCATTATGATTTTGAAGTGTGGAGCAAATCACCCACAAAGGGCCATTTTTTTAATGGGGTGTTTGGCTACAAGTTGCATTTAATTCAAAGAAATTAATACTTCTATAAATTTAAATTTAATGAACTACAAGTATGTTAATCAATCATAGTAGAATTCAACACATGATTAAACTAACACCCCACCCCTAAATCAAGTTTAACTCAACCTAATTTCAATCAAAGCCAAGATTAAGTAAGATGAAATGGGTAATTAAAACAAGGTTGACTTCGAATAAATCAAACATAAACAAAACCCATTCGGATCAAACAAATTGGCTTGGTTTCAAAGCTAAATGAATTAATTTGAGTCGAATTAAGTAGGCTTAATTGGCTTGATGATCTTTCACTTAGTCTTTGTTTAGGTTAATAATGTAAATCCAAACCAAATCAACAACATGTCTAAATTATGCCATTAAGTACACAAAGTAAATGGGGGTCGAGACATGCACAAGCATACATAAATGAGTTAACACAATCAACAAATACACTTTTGAACTAACATGACCCCAATCCAAACCAATGTTGATAGCCATGTTAGGTCAATCCAAAAAAACCTAAAGGTTTGCCTAACCCAAGCCAAACAAAGCCATTAGCTAAGTTTAGAGCAAGCACCGAAGGATATAAAAAGTTAGCTTTGTCTCCTTGCCAAAAACATGCTACCACACTCAATCTCTTCAGACCTCCTCATTGTCTAAGAGATTTGCTATCAAAAGGCTGAGGAAGCTAGGGTCAACTAGCATGGGATGAGCTCCCCTTAGAATCTCAAACTCATCGGCAGTAGCTCTCCCTACCAAAATCAACCGATTTCATTGCACAAAACTGCCTAAGCCCCTAAAATGAAATTGAAGTGTTGTCCTCATCTCCTGTTAGGTGCCTCATTTCTTTATTCAAAGCCCTTGGCCTCACTTCATCCACATATAGGGAATAGCACATCCAGAGCCCCTCTCCTCAAATTGATCATTCACACACCATCTCCAGAGCTTCACAACCAAAACAAAACTTCCCCCATTGTCCTTGATTAGCTTAGCAAAAAGTTTGACTAAGGGCCAGTGAGAGGAGGCAAAGCTTAGTGATTTTGGCAATTAGTGAGGAGGTATTTGGCAAGGTGCTCAATTGGAATTTGTCTTTTCAAGACAAAGCTATCTCATACGCATAGGCCATGATAGCTTTGGTGACATAACTCCTCCACCTTTAGCTTGGCCCAATTGGCATAATCTTTTTTGTGAAGTGAATGTTAACATGGTTAGCATCCCACTGATAGGGACCTTACATTTTCTTTCCTAATCCTTTTGGATGCTTGTTTGTCACGCGTTTCATCTTTGAAATTGCTCGGTTTGTCACCATTTTGGTGGGCGGTAGTAATTCCACATGAGAGGATGGGGATGATGCCTTAGCCATTAGATTGTGGGTTGAATGAGATCTGAATTTGCTTGCCTAAACTCTTGATTTGAATTCGTTAAGGGAGACACTTTACACATGAATGGCCACATGTGATGCAACTAGACCCAATCTACTTAGCATGCGTGAAGTGTGACCCTAGTTGCTAAGCAAGCTAAACAAAAGTGGGTTTTAAATTTTTAAATATGATTAAATGCAATAAAACTTAAAATCATATATATATATATATATATATATATATATATATATATATATATATATATATATATATATATATATATATATATATATATATATATATATATATATATATATATATATAATTTATTTTACCACTTATAGATCATAGAGTTGAAGGTCATTTGAATGAGATTCTACCTCACCGGACCTTTGCCATGATAAAGATGGTGGTTCATGAGCTAGCTTGTTTAAAAATGACCTACTATATAATTGTGACTTGGCCAAACTAGCTAAGATTTAAATCAATGACTTTGATATCAATTGAAGTCAAATTAGTACACTAAAAAGGGAGAAGGTGGCATACTACTTAAAAATGTTTTTATCAAGCTAAAATAATTCAATAAATAAAAAAATAATTAATTAACTTACTAAATCAATTACATAACTAAGTGTAAAATCATAGAAATCAATAAATACAAAATATGTATACCTAGTGCAAGAGTAATTTTTCACAACATAATTTATTATACATAATAAATTAGAAAATACATATTTATAGTCTTATGAATTCTTATGAGTAATACTAATATATTTATGTTGTAGATAAATGATTTAACTAAATGTGTGAGTAATATACTCTTAAGTTCAATATTACATGATTTATTTATCTTCTCTTGTAATAATTTATTCACTAGAGTTAAATTATATACATGCACAAATAAACATACAAATCTTATGATTACTAAATAATATTCTACAAATAAGAGTTTTAACATATTGAGCACAAGTAAATGAATTTTATCTACTTATTAGCATAATAATTATTATTATACTATTAGTGATTAAGCGTGAATAATATAGCACAAGAACTTATATCAATATGTAAGTAAAGTAAATATAAGAAAATAAATTTTAAATTATAAAATAATTATTATACAAATATTTTATGAAATTTGGCCCTTATTTAGCAACATCCAATCTTATATCTCAACACTCATAAGATACCCCCAAATTTACTATTCCAAATCTCCTTATTTATGGAGCTGAGAAAGCCCTTATACAATCTTCATCAATGATCAAGAGCAGACCAAAACATAAGCTTAACAAGATTAGGTAGCCCAATCTTCAATAAAATAATAACTTTGAGCCAATGTTCTCTTAAACTTTATTGGAAGCCTAATGGCTATCTTATAATAACAAAATTACAAAAATATTTTTTAATTATAGTACTAAAATATAAATAATAAAAAGCAAACCTACAACAGCTCATAAAGATTAAATGAGAAAGATCATACCATGAGATCCTTAGGTTCAAGATGAAAACTTGAGTACAAATAAACTTTTTTCTTGCAAAAACTCCATCACAAGGATTTTATATGTAAACTTGGAGTATTCTTTCATTAGCCTTCTAAGAATATTTTAGGGGTTATTTCTATGGTTATAAATCAACCCTTAAGTTCTTCAAATGATTTTAATTTTTTCCAAAAAAATCAAATTAAAATTTAAGAATTTTGAACTCTAAATGATTATAATTATATTATACAATCAATTCAATTTTGACCATGTTATTTAGATCAAAAGGTATGATTGACATCATAAATTCCTCCTTCTAAGTATGTAGTTAAATAAGGAATGGATATCTTTTTCTTCTTAATCACTAAGCCACCAATATAAGTTTATGTTGTGTGCCTCCAAACCTTTATAAATAAATCCTCAAGTTCTTAGAAGGTCTTCACTAAGGCATTAGGAAACATGACATTAATTAATTACAGTGCTTATGTAATTATCAAGTTATTATTACCAAAGTGTATCACTGTCATATGCACATCAATTGCTGATACATATTTAAGCTAAGAGTTGATTATCCGTTCCATCTAGTAATTTGAATGTGAGTATACAGATACTTGTAAGTATTGAACATACTTCTTTGGACATGATAAGCCTCTTTAATTATCCAATTGAAAAAAAATGCCATGTCCTTTTGAATTTTTTTATCTAGGGCCTTACATAATTCTTATTTTAATAATATAATTAAATTTGACTTGCCTACTATCAATAATGCCTTTTGATTGATCTATTATTATTAACCTGAGATAATTCACAATTGAGAGGTTCTTCTTAGAAACCTTTGTTGTTCTTGAATTTAGAATAGGCAATTATGGTTATACTATAGACTCTTATGTTATAGAAATTTATGAGGTCAACTTGGCAATCATATATTTTAAATTATCTCCTTAGAGCTAGTCCTTTCTAAGATCTATCTCATCTAGAGAATTCTAGGAGATTATTTTCTTGTTAATATGCTCTAGCCTTTATTGTCTAATTGAACCATAGCTTTTCTTGTTTAATTGTGGATCTTTATTATTCTTATCGAGGATATTGAGATACTCTCTCCTTCTTGCTTATTAGGTTCAACTAACAACCCACAACTTATCTTGTCCAATAATACTTTTATTTTAAGACCGAGAAGGCTTTGCATTATATTAGTAATACCTAATTACATCTAAAGCAATCATATCCTTAAATTAGATTCCGCTACATTATTGGTCAAAGGATAAAAATCTTTCTGAATATACGCACAACTAAATTAATGATGAATTAAAAAAGGTATTAAATTTTATTATAACTATTTAAAAGTACAATGATAATTAATACCATAAAAAAAAGATAGACTTAGCAATAATTTTGATTTTCTTCCACTTCTAATTGTGAAACAAGATAGAAAAGAATACTAAATGATAATCATTGAGATGATCTAATAAGAAATCTTTAATCCAATCAAATTAAAAAAAAAATCATTTGAGAGAATGAATGTACCATTAAAATGTAATATGCAAAATGAAGATTCAGTGGTCCTCAACTAAAGATAAAGAGATATCGAAGACACAAAAAAATCTAATGTCTTTTGAAATATGCTTATGATATAACAAAACAAGATTGATTGTCATAAATAAATATATCTTACATATTCATATTAATGAAGTCGTATTCATTTATTATCATAGATTTCCGTTGAACAAACTCAAGAGTGATTTCTTAATATTAATTTATCTTATTGAGAGTTCTTGAATCTCTTTAAAGAACAAGCTTTAGCACATAATTATAATTATACACTAGGCTTGAAGAAAGCACTCAAGTAAAGTTAAGAATTATTGAGTCTTAATAATTTGCAATATTTGGTTTACTAGTACTATGATGTAAGTGTGGAAAAGAATTGATAATGTAAAAGCAATTCATATATATATAATGCATGCAAAGTAAAGAGGAAGATAATGACTTAGAATCCTAAGAGGTTATGGAAGTCAAAGCAAAATAAATGTTCATTTTTATTGAACTACATCAAATGAAAGAAAATAAAATGTGGTTTGAATTTATAAATAAGAACATGTTGTATTTCATATGAATTTTTTTTTAAATGAGGTTGGCAATACTATACTAACATAAGTGAACAAAATAGTGGAAATAATATATGATACAATATTATATTATTTCTAACAAATTATACAAAATTCCCCAAAATTATCTTATAAAAATTATATTTATTAAATTTTAGTCAAACTAATTAAAGAAAGACTTGAGGTTTCTATATAACTTATAATTATGATTAAATGTAATAAATTCCTAACAATAAATAGCAATGAAAATCAAACATATCTACTTAAAAGCTTTCAAAAATTAGTTTATTTATATTTGCTCTTAATACAAGATATATTAAATATTGTTTTACAAATTTATTGTGGTTAATATGCCTATTAGGCAATGCTTATATATATAATGGTATGTTATGCATTTTATGTAATTATTATCATTACTCCCTATTAGTGAGGTCATGTATTTATGCCTAGGGAAATTAACTATTTGCTAATACACTAAATTTAAATTTAAGCCTTTAGTAGCTATATCTTCTCATTTTGGCCCATAGATAATTAAAATTCTTTTGAATTTTGAAAGTGAAACTTAGAGTAAGGTCACACAATACCTATACTACACTTCATAAAGCCACCAATTTTTATATGACATAGATCTAAGAAAGTCTATTAGAGTTGCTTAGATGCAAGATTCTATTAATTAATTGAGTTTGGTCAATTTAATTGAGTTAAAGGTGATTTGATTATTATAATTTATTATTAATTAAATTCATAGCATGAATTTCTAATTTTTCTAATTTAATATATGATTTAACGGTTTGAAACCATTTTTTTTGAATTGATTAATTTGATTAAGCTAATGATATATTATGTTAATTAAAGATGTGATTTTAATCTTAATTTGATTATTAATCACTTTAAAATGGATTGAATAAAAAAAATAACAATCAACCTAAACAAGCTTAATTTAAGTAATTTATCATATTTCAATTGTTAATTGATTTTAGGATGAAGTAGATTATTTAAGCTTAATTAATGTTAATCAAACATTAATATCCTGATTTTATAAAAAATATTAATTATGTTTAGGCTCATTAATTTAACTTTGTTATTTAATGGATTTGATTTTATTAATTTTTTTAAAATGGGATGAATATTTATTTCTAAGTTGATTATTATTTAAATTATTATTAATTCTTTGAATTTCAATAACAATTTTTTTATTTTCCTTAATTTATTATTAGTCAGCTTATGATATTTTTATACTATCAACATAGGTAAGATTAAATTTATTATTTAGAAAATTCAATGAAAATTACTTTATAAGTTTTATATTTAAATAAATGGTGGACATCAATTTAATTTGAATTTTATTCAAAATAGAGGAGATTATTCAATTTATGGTGGTTTCACAAATATTTTATTCGAATGTTTAGAATATATAATTTTTATTTTTTTTGTATTTAATGATTTTGATTTGTTTGGTAATTTTTTAGTTTTAGCATGAATTTTAATTTTGATAGTTTGAATATTTTTTGAAGCTATTTGTTAATTTATTTGAAAATTTTGTTTTAGCTTTTAAAAAAAAAAATAGTTTTGAAATTTTAAAGCGAGAACAGAATAAAAATTAAACAAATTTATCTAAATAAAGCATTTTCAATTAAAAATAATAATATTTTGTAATTTATTTTTCAATGAAAGCAATAATTTGTAATATCTAGCTTATGATTTTAAAGCGGATGAATAATGAAAGACAGCCTTTATTTAATTTTTTTTTGTTTGCATTTTCATTATTTTAGAGAATATTATTTTTTAATTATTGAATTTATAAAATTAAAGTAATTCTATTATTATCCTTCTATCTTGTTTTTTGAAATCAGCATTTTTTTCTTAAAATATGTGGGAGAAATTCAATACATATATTTTAAGAAGCTGAATTTAATTTTCTAATTTATCAAAATTAGGGGCTCTTTTCTGTTTATTATTTTTATTTTTCTGTTATTTTTAAAATATATTTGTTTAGAATATTTTTATGAGATTTTATTTTTATTTTTTAAAATAAATAATGTTATTTTAAAATATCGAGAGTTTTAAAAATAATAAATACAATCAAATAAATTTTATTTTTAAACAAAATAAAATAAAATAAAATAAATAAAAATAAAAATAAAAATAAAAGTGACCCTAAATGACTAATATTTTTAAAAGCATTTAGAAAAACAATGATCTACATAAAAATTAATACCATATCAAATATTTAAAAGCTATTAATATTACAATACAAAGAGATTGTGTTAAGCCAAACTTTATGGCATATAATCCACAATTCTTACCAAAGAAAACAAAACATAAAGATAGAAGAAAAACAGTAAAGATAATAAACATTAATATGGAGATGGAATACAATGCAAAACGCTGCAGATGCTTACGCAAGAACAGGCGGGCAAAAAGCCAAGATTTTACCGTTAGGAAAAAGTCTTCTTTTGTTTTCTTATTTCATTTCACTCCTGGCAATAAAAAATAATAATAATAATAATAATAATAATATAAATAAATAAAAATATGTAGAATGAGTGTTTTTTTTTCCTTTCCGACACACTAAGAACCTATTTGAGATTAATTTTATTTTGTATTATTTATTTTATATTTTTATATTATTTTTTAAAAAATTATTTGTTTAGTGTATTGCAATGTTTTTTATTTTATTTACTTTTAAAAATAAATAATATTATTTTTAAAATAATTAGAATAGTTTTTAAATATTTTGAGTGTTTTTAAAAAAATAACTATCATTTACTAAATATGTTTTATTTTATATCAAATTATAAATAAAATAAAAGAAGCAATTGAACTTATGTGCTATATCAAATGTTAGAGCTCTTGAAGGCAGCGAATGGTCCCCAAAACAAGCTTCCCAAGAAGCAGTCCAGGGTTAGAAACGTTCTAAAACTGAGCTGCTCAGCTGCAGCTACATGGAAGGATTATCAATGATGGAAGAAGAGGAATTGAACATAAAAATTTATTTAAGGTGGGTTTGACATAATTTTCTGATTATTTTACTTTTTCATAAAACAAAATAACCGTTTATTTATTAATTTTGATTGAAAAATTTTATGATAAAAAAATTATTTTGAGAATCAGCTGTTAATCTTAAGAAAAATATTTATATAATAAGTTTTAAAATTATATTATCCCAACTTTCTAACTTTTGAAAGACAGCTCTTTTAAAATCAAAGTAAAAAATAATTATTCCATCAATCTTATGTTATATAGATCAAACAGACCACTCAATCAATCACATAATAGTTTCACAACAGAGAGAAAAAAAAAAGAGAGAATAACAACCATTCATTTGATCTTGTAACACTGAATCATTTTATTTTAACAAAAATATACAGTATATTTAGCATAGTAAACATTATTATAGAAGGAAAGACAAACCATTTACACAAATAAAAATAAAACAGTGAGGAACACAGACAGACAGTTTTGGCGAAAAACTTAATGGCTGTAAGGGAACTTAGGCAGCTAATTGAAAGTTTCAGTAGTACATATGAAACAAAAAACTATAAGACGTGCTTATGATACTTTGATTTCAATTGGATTGGACTCTTTTTGTAGCAGCTGTTACAATGCTAGTTCTGATTTTTGCTCTGTTCAATGGCCCTTGAAGCTGTAAGAAAACAGATCAAGACATTGAGGAAAAGGGTTCCAAAATCATAGAAAACATCTAACCAAAATAGTTTACAATTTCGGAGAACAGAAATTTAAGGGACAAAACAATTGTCCCAGAACAAACAAAAATAAATGAAAAAAAAAAGATAATGGTTGCCCAAACCAGAAGAAGCTAAGCTCAAGCATAGGTTTGTCAGAGTTTTTTTTTTTTTTTTTTGAAACTGGGTGAGCTTTCCAACCAATACGTTACATTGTTCAAGCGAGGCTGTCTGAGTATTTTCATGCCTATAAATATTGTATTGGGATACATTTTAAATTTAGGATACAGTAAATGCGCTGTTAACATTAATTTTTAGCAAGAATTTCTCAAACTTCAAATGAAAAAAGAAAAAAAAAACATCAACTGCTATAAATTTTTTAGAAGAAGGATATTAATAGATTTATTAAAGGACATGGCATTCATCTGCTAGAACAAGCCTGAAATACCAAAGATCTGGTCAATGAATACCATGCAGGTTAATGCAAGAAGAAAACTCTTAACAACCCAACAAACAGATTCATGCAACCTAAAATGCCAGTATTTTACATTAGCTCCAAAAGTTATTCAAGAACATGAAGCATACCAAGTCCAATTGCATCTGTGCACTTCATAATTCTCAATCTTTTGCAGGAATTAATGAACATCCTGAAATTTACAGGACATAGTAAACAAATCAATAGCCAATAGTATATGCAATAACTGTAAATGATGGCTAGCGCCATCTGGAAAAAAATTGAATGCTATCCATGTAAAGATGAAAAGCTAACAAAATTGTTATTTCCTAAAAACAAAGCAGAAGTAACATATCACAGAGGACAAAGGAATACATCAGCTTAGGGGCTGTTTCGGATCAATTTTGTTTTATGATTTTTTATTTATTTTTATACTGCTTTTAAAAATATGTTCGTTGAGTGTGTCTTTAAAGTGCTTTTATTTTTTATTTTGAAAAACAAATAATATTATTTTTAAAAACATTCAAAACAACTTTTATATGTTTTGGATGTTTTTAAAAACAATAATTACCATCAAATATATTTTTCTTTAAAACAAAATATAAAAAAATAATAAAATAAAAAATAAAATTGATCCCAAATGGCCCTTTAAAGAATTAAATTTGTCTCATCTATGAACTATACATGTTTTCAAGTTGGATGGTTCAAGTAGAGGAATGCATTAGGACTATTGTGTGATAGGAAAGTACTGCTTAGATTCAAGATTTAAGGGAAAATTTTATAAGATGATGGTGAGACCTACAATGCTTTATGATGCTGAATGTTGGCCAGTAAAATAAAAGCATAAAATTAAGTGTTGCAGAGATAAGGATGCTCAGGTGGATGAGTGGTTTTATATTTAGAGACAAGATGAGAAATGAATATATATGTGAAAAGGTTGGAGAGTCTGGTAGAATAGATTAGAGAGTCTCCTTAGATGATTTAGTCACATAAAACACCAGCTGCCTATGACCAAGTTAAGAGAGTAGATGCATTATATTTGGTATATGCAAATAAAGGTAGAGGTAGACCTAAGAAGACTTGGTTAAAAGTATAAAAATGATCTTAATTTATTAGGATTAAATGAGAGTATGACACTTAATAGGACTCATTGGAGAAAAAAGAATTATGCTCATAAAGGCTTGTTATTGTTGTTGTTTGTTGTATATTAACCAAACATGTTTGCTCTCTCTTCTACCTAAACACTACATTAATTTACTTACGCTAAATGAAATCTAAGAGTTTATAATGTACTGATCATCTGTTGGTAGTTTTTCATGTAATCCACAACCACAGGGCTTCATAGTAAGAGGAAAATAAACTTACTCCCATGGAACATCACCCACAAGCATCCAATCACCATCCTTGTCTTCATATGTGAGCACGTACTCTGAACCATTAAGAAGATCTTCGAAACAGCTTTCAGTCAGCTCATCTTTACTAGGTATGCCCTGAGTCACGTAGTGGCCTGAAACACCACAAATTACAGAATTAAGTAAATTCCACACTGTAAAACTGACTTACTGGAAAGAAAATCCAACCAAAGTGTATTAATAAGAGAACAAGAAGCGATCAATTCATTAAGTCCTCAAGTTAGTAGTTGAATAGCTATGGTTAATCTCCTCATGTGAATCAAATTTGCAAAGTCAAAAAAGCATAAAAAATAAAAGAACCAAAAGCGTGAACATGCATAGATACAATAGAAATACAACTAATCTATCTTTGATCAACTTATAGCATGAACATCAAATTCATTGTAGTAAAAGAAGAAGGCTTTAAATGGAAATAACATGTAGGAAAAGTAGATAATTAACGGTCCGATACAATGAGATTACGCATTGTAGCAATTGGTTTAACATAAAATTTTAAAGAAACTAAACCACATACCATTAGTTATGCGCCAATCCCCCAAGAAAATGATAAACACACAGAAATACTAGACATAGATGACTATTCTGTCCTTATCCCTGCCCTATGGTTCTTAACAATCATTTATACAATTTCAATGAGCTCACCAATGGTGAATCCACTGAACATCTTCTCAAGAGCTGCAGAGAGATCCTTGTAGTTGGAGTGAGTCTTTAAGTCAACCTTTCTCAAGTAGAAGGCTCCGTCCATGCTAACCTTCACATAGAGGCATCCACCATTTGCATCACCTTTGCTCTTTGATAGGTTCGTGGCCATAGAATTCTTACGGTGGCTGTGGATTGGTGGCCAACCTACAACCTGCCCCTGGAAACATTTTATCAAGGTTAAGAGCCCTTTACCTTTAGCTTAATCTTTCTTGTAGATCTTAAAAAGTAGCAGGGAATTTCAAAAACACGAGGGAAAAACTTTAGAAAAATTGAAAGAAAGAAATTAGTAGGAAAAAATGGCAGCCGTTCAAAAAATTGGGGATGAAATAGAAATTTGAAAATCAAAAGGCAAAACCAAAAGCGTTAAAGAGGAAAACAATTAATAACAATTGAAGAGGGTTGATAATCCAGGAAGAAACTTGATCAGGACTTCTTGAACTTAATTAAACTCAAGAGGTAAGATATATCTTCTTAAGCAGCAAGACATTTCCATCAGATCCAAGCTATTTTTGCCCAGATAATCGACCAAACCAATAAAAAAAAAAAAATCTGCATGCATTATTTTTGAAATAAGATTAAAGAAGAAAGCAAAAGAGAAAAAATTCTCAGTACTAACAACTTATTCTTCTTCTCCCTTCCCCTCAAAGTCTTCAAGCAAGTGAAATGAGATTAACATTAAACAAACGATGAGGTAACGATTTTTAAAAGTAAACAGCAATTACATATAGACATGTTAAAAGTTAAAAAAAGAAGTTAATGATCTTAAAATTGCAGCATTCGAAAGTTTGCAGTTTCATAAACAAAAAAGTCTTGCTACACGGGCAGAATAGACGTAGAAAAAAACAGATAAAACAAGAAGTAGTCCCGTATACTTCCATAAAAATACAAACAATATCAGTTTTTCCTCTGTTTTCTTCTGAAAAGGGCAGGACTAGAACAATAATAATTCTGATAATAAATGGTACAAAATAGCAACAATATGTACAACATATCTCATCAATCTCCCACACAGAAAGGTCCAAGTCTATTTCCTATTAAAAAAAAAAAAAAGACCCAGACAAAGCACTTAGAAAAAAAGAAGAGGTCACCCTGATTCCAGGCTCTTGAACTTACTTCGCACCAGGAGGTCCCTGAGTCATGATATGCTCGACCTGTGAGCCAACCTGAAAGAAATTGTCCAGGAAGAAGAAGAAGAAGAAGGGAACAGAAAGAAAGAGTGCAGAGGAGGAAGAATTATACCAAAATTCTCTATCGTTTCTATATATTACATTTGTTTTTATATTCCTCTATTCCTGCAAATATTCTCAGTAACTACCTCAACAAACTGTACTAGTAAAAAGGCACCATGTGGCCACTAACATATGCAAAATAACGCAATTCATAATACTGTGTAATATCTGGACCGAGAATCACCCTTGCTAGCCTTTGTCCACATAGTATTCCTTCATCCAGGTAGGAGCTCTATGAGATCTCTTTGGCCTTGATGCTACCTCCTGAGCGTCTTCCATTGTTTGCGAGGTTGAGGGGACATCATTTGCTGCAATCGTATCAATTCCCGTATCCCTTGGAAGAGCGACCTTGTCCGCAAGGTCGAAATTTGGGTATGCCTTTAGTAGCTCGGTCTCGTCAACCTAAGTGGAGACAGAAACCGGTGGTGACTGCCAAGTGTTGACGAACAGTCGAAAGGCCACGAAGGAGATTTCAACTATCCAAAATAACTTCAGGTTGTAAAATCGGATGGCTAAGATAATTGTTCGGAGGAAATGGGGATGTGATATGAACACATATCCCCAAACCATCAACAGAGATCAAAGAATCAGAAAAGTCAAAATTATTAAACTAGCAAGAAGAAGATCAGAATAAGCGAGAATAAATCAATAAGTAAATAAATAAAATAATTAGCTTTTACGGATTTCTACATAAAAGAAAATATCACAAAGGCAAAGCGTCCCAAGAGCTTATTAGAAGAATCAAGAGGAATTACGCTAGCGACATCTAAACAAGAGATTAATAGCATGAAGATCAAGAAGTATAACTAACAACGAGGCAAGAATCAGTATTACAATGAACGAGAGGCAGAGCAAACAAACACTATAAATAGAGATCAGAAAGGAATGAAAAGGGTTGAAAAGAAATTATCTCAAGTCTTCATCTCCTTCCTAAGTCTCCTCCTTCTTTCTCCTGGTCTCTCTTCTCCCTCTGTAGCTCAATTCTCACGGTGGAAACCGCCGGAAAACACCAAACCGACGGCGCAAATCCCCCGGATCTCCTCCAGATCCTATCTCAAGCTGGTTCCGGTATCCTCCAGCCCTTTCTACGGTGGATCTTCTTTGGATCGACCATCGCCGGTAAGGATCTCCTCCTTCTCCCTCCGATCTTCCCTCGGAACTAGCGGCGAAAACGCAGAGTAAATGAATTAGGTTTGGGTTTTGAAATTGAATAGCCGTCGATCGCGACATCATTTATCCGCGAGATCATCCAACGTCGGATCAAAATCTAGATCAGCCTCGGACAACACCGTAATCCACTCAAAAGAAAACCAGCGTGATCAAGCAGATCAAGGCGAGATCACATCGATCCAGCGATTTCCCGGCAAGGAAAGACCTCAATAGTCCGGCGGAGAAGAAAAGCGGTCCAGCGGATCTAAAGGCTCCGTTCCTTATTAACTTCGGCGGGTTGACTCATTGGAAAGGATTTCACTCCGCTTGACTCAACTCACAGACCCAATTGGAGCGATAGCGAGCGAACTCAATCCGGAAAGATTTAATCACTCAAGCTCCTTGTTTCAAAGCTAATTACAGAAATTAATCATCCTCTGTTTGTAATCTCGATATTACATATCATTGGTGCTCGTTGACTTTCCACATATCAAACAATGGCGAAGGTACAAGATATTCAAGAAAACTATGGAAGAATGTGTCAAGACAAAAACGAGGAACAAATGCAAGAATGTGTCCACAAAGCGAGGACCAAATGCAATCCATTACCATGCTACTTAATGGCGTATCCGAAGATTATCAACAATAGAGGAAAAACTAGACAAATCCTCAAAGGCAATCACGGTATGTAACTCCTACCCAGAATTTATTAATCCTCCTAGAAATCAGCTCACAGTAGACCGGTCAAAGTTGATATGTCAAGATTTAATGGTGACAAGGGGTTGGTTATTTAAAGATCAATTTTTCCAATATTACAATCTATCGATCGAAGTTTCTAATTGCTTACGTATATATGGACGCTTGGTATCGATGGATGCACAATAAACAATTAACTACATGGAATTTCAAAGAGCGGGAATTGAAGGTTTGGACCATCATCACTATAGAGATTTAAGGGGTGAATTGGCTAAACTACAACAGAAATCCACAGTCCAGGATTTCTACAATGAATTTGAGGAGCTAATCGATTTGAATTCCCCGATTTTCTACAAAGTTGTTTTGAATCAGGTCTGAAACATGACATTAAAAGAAGTAAGAGCACTGCAACTTCTCTACAACAAGCTTTTCAATTGGCAAAATTAATGGAAGATAGATTACAAGATGATATATCTACAAGACCATCTGATTTACCTCCAACCATGAACAAAGCACCGCACTTTGCAACATTGGCTAGCCAAAATACACAACAAAGACCACAAATACCCATTCAGAAATTGACTACTGCTCAATTGGAAGAAAGAAAAAGAAAAGGTCTTTGTTTCAATTGTGATGAGAAGTTCTACAGGGGTCATAGATGCAAATCAAAACTCTTTACCCTTGTAGCAGTCAATGATGAACAAGAAAATCCTTGTAACAGTCAACCTGAATCATGGCAAGATACTGATTTAATTCAGGAAGAGTTCCCTGAAATCAGTTTAAATGCCTTTACAGGACAGTCAAACCCTAGGACTCTAAGGTTACAGGGCAGAATAGGCAACAAACAAGTTCAGTCTTGATTGATAGTGGATCAACCCACTTTATTCTAAGCCAACTTCTTAAACACAATCACATCAATATCGGTTTTAAAGTGCTAGTAGGGAATGGAGACTCTGATGTTTTGGTTTGCTTTAATGTGCTATTCAACTACAAGGACACACTTTTAAAAGCAGTTGCTATCTACCAAATCTGAGGCGGATGTGGTTTTAGGAGTGCAATGGTTGGAGCAGTTAGGTGAGTGCACAATGGACTACAAAAGCTCACAATGAAGTTCTACCAAGATGACCAATTAATTCAACTACAAGGAGACACTTCCAAAATAGACAATATTACATTCCACCAATTTACCAAATTACAAAATCGAGAAAAATATCGGTTCTTACTTACAGTCGGAGAAATTAATGAGGGAACAAGCGTCCCAATCATGATTTCACCATCTACACTGTAAGTATACAACAGTATTAGAAAATTACAAAAGAAGCGTTTGAGAACGAAATTTTGCCTCCCAAAGGGAGATTGATCACCAAATCTGATGCAACGGAACTCACAGGGTTAAAACTACAGATATCCTTATTTTAAAAGCGAAATAGAAAAGCGATTAAAGACATGATGGATCTGGGCATTATAAGAGAAAGTACAAGTCCTTTCTCATCTCGACTTGCTTATTAAAAAAGGATGGCACTTGGCGTTTTGTGTTGATTATAGAGCTTTAAACAAGTGCACCATACACGATGGGTTTCCCACTCCGAGGAATTAATGGATGAATTATATGGAGCCTATTTTTCTAAGTTGGACCTAAGATCGGGGTTATCATCAAATAAGAATGAGAAAAAGACATTCATAAAGCGCTTTCAGAACACATGAAGGCCATTATGAATTATGAATACAATGATGCTAAATGCTAAAGCAATGAATTACGATAAACCATTCTTAAGGAAATTTGTTAGTGTTCTTTGATGATATACTATCTGACCAAACCTTGGAAGTACATCAAGAACATCTGAGATGGTATTAGAACAAGCACTCATTATATGTTATATCAAACCATCCAAATGTTCATTTATTCAAAGCGAATAGAATATTTGGGACATATTCTTCATTTCAAGGGATAGAGGTGGATCCCAAGAAAATACAAGCAGTACAAGCTTGGAATATGCCAAAATCAATAAAACAGTTAAGAGGATTTTTGGGATTAACAGGTTATTATAGAAAATTTGTCAAAACTATGCAGTGCTTCTCCTCTTACATGTCTTTGGCCAAACAACAATTCCATTGGACAGATCAATCAACAACAGCATTCACAAAACTAAAAGAGGCTATGGTAACATTACCAGTACTTGCATTTCCTAATTTTACTATGCCATTTATCTTTGGAAAGCAGATGCATCCGGACGACCATAGGAGAATTAGCTGAGAATAATCACCATTAGCTTATTTGGTAAAAGCTAAATCCTACCATGCAAAAGTCTTCAACTATGCTAGAGAACTCTATGCAATTCTTGAAGTTGCAAGATGGAGACAATATTTACTAGGAGCCAAATTTACAATCAGGCGTCGAGAAAAGTATTAGAGAATTATTACGACAAACAATTCAAACCCACGAACAAAGGTCATTCAAGCGGGGTATGATTATAGTATTGAATATAAATCGGGTACAAACAAAGCGGCGGATGCACTATCAGGAAAAATGTTTAACACGAAGATTAAGGATCAAACAGACTCCTTAATGTCATTAAACTCCTCGGTATATACTCGACAATTCAATGGTCTTATAAATTAAAGAAGAAACTACTAATCTTGAACTACAAAACTGCAACAAATAGCGAGCGAATTGTTTCCAAAACATAAATATCAGAGGATAATATACTATAAAAGCGGATTGTCATAGGAGAATTCGGATCTCGAAATCTAATTATCGAGAGTTACATTCTACACACCTGGAGGGCATATGGGAGTTCATAAAACATGGGCTAGAATTACTCAACAATTCTATTGGAAAAAATGAAAAAAGATATACAACATTTATAGCAACTTGCCCTATGTCAACAAATGAAATATGATACTCAAAGGCTGCGGTTACTACAACCTCTGCATACCCACATTTGGGAAGAAGTATCGATGGATTTTATTACAGGTCTACCAAAGTCTCATATAAGCTATACTAGTGGTGGTGAAGATTGTCAAAGTATGCACATTTCTCACCTTACCAGTTTCTGACTACATAGCCCATATATTTGTTTCAGACATTGTCAAATTGCATGGGATACCCAAAGGAATAATTGCGATAGAGACCTATATTCATGAGTAATTTCGGCAAGAAATATTCAAACTCGATTACTACATTAAGCCACGGCCGATTATCATCCACGAGATGGACAAGCGGGGTGACTAACGAATATTAGAAAGATCTAGGAGTTTTGTTATGACTAAGACTTGGTTACAATTTATTCCTTGGCGAGTTTTCCTATAACACATCCATCAAATACAAAATGACTCCTTTCCAAGCGGTTTATGGAAGAATTCCTCCTACATTAATTCCATATGAGGGCACTTCAAGTACTAATCAGTAGACTCAGTATTACAACAAAGAGACCAAATCATACAGATCCTGAAAACAAATTTTTACCCAAAGCAGAATGAAACAAATGGTGATAAGCATAGGCGGGACATTCAATTACAAGTCAATGATTTGGTATTGGTCAAAATACAACCTTAGACAAATTTTGGTGACCAATACACCAAATTACAAAGAAGGTATTATGGACCTTTTAAAGTGCTAAAAAATAGGAAAATAGAGAGTGGAACTACCTCCGGCACGGATACATAATGTTTTCATATATCAAATAAAACCTTACAAAGAAGATACATACATCCAAAGACACTTATCAAATCAATTGAAGGACAAATGATTATTAGACCAATCAAGATGTTGGATCATAGAACTATACTCAAAGGAGATCAACAAATCAAAAGTATTAATACATGGGAAGGCTCGAAACAAATAACTCTTGGATTTGAAGAAGAAATAAAAGAAATTTACGAATTTGACCTTGAGGACAAGGTCGGTCGAAGGAGTAATGATATGAACACATATCCCCAAACCATCAACAGAGACCAAAGAATCGAAAAAGGCCAAATTGGCTAAAGACTTCATTAACAACTAGCAAGAAGAAGATCCGAATAAGCAGAGAATAAATCAATAAGTAAATAAATAAAATAATTAGCTTTTCTGAGGAGGATTACATAAAGAAAATATCATAAGACGAAGGCAGTCCCAACAGAGCTTATTACAAGAAGAATCAAGAGGTCTAAGCAGACATCTAAACAAGAGATTAATAGCATGAAGATCAAAGTATAACTAACGGCAGCAGGAAGCAAATTGTTACAATAGTAAACAAAAACCTTCAGAGCAAGCAAAACATAAATAGAGATCGAGAAAGGAATGAAAAGGGTTGAAGAAATTATCTCAAGTCTTCTCGATCTCCTTCTAAGTCTCCTCCTTCTTTCTCTCTCTCTTCTCCCCTCAGCTCAATTCTCACGGTGGAAACCGAAAACACCAAACAGGCGGCGCAAATCCCGGATCTCCTCCGGATCCTATCTCTGGAGTTCCATCCCGGCCCTTTCTACGGTGGATCTTCTTTGGATCGACCATGGCAG
Source organism: Cymbidium sinense (assembly GCA_021442155.1). NCBI lineage: Eukaryota > Viridiplantae > Streptophyta > Magnoliopsida > Asparagales > Orchidaceae > Cymbidium > Cymbidium sinense. The sequence goes on from CM038224.1 coordinate 32,164,847, forward strand.
TGGGATCTCCCCTTCTCCCTCCGATCTTCCCTCGAACCCTAGCGAGCGAGCGGCGCGAAAGCGCAAAGTAAATGAATTAGGGTTTACCCGATTCAGAATAGCGGCCGTCGATCCGCGACATCATTTATCCGAGATCATCCAACGATCCGTGATCAAAATACAGATCAGCTCGGACAACACCATCGTAATCCACTCACGGCTAGAAAGAAAGGCAACGGCGTGATCAAGAAAGCATCCAGGCGAGATCACTTGCGATCCAGCGATTTCCCAAGCGCAAGACCAATCCAAGGGAGTCCATCCAGCGGCCGAGAAGAAAAGGCGCTAGATCCAGCGGATCTAAAGGCTCGAGCGTTCCTTCCTTAACTTCGGTAGGGTTGACTCAATTGGAAAGGATTTCACTCTTTGCTTGACTCAACTCACACCAACAGAATTGGAGCGATGCGAGCGAACTCAATCCGGAAAGATTTAATCACTCAAGCTGTTTCAAAGCTATTAATCATCCTCTCAGCTGTAATCTCTGATATTAATACATATCAGGATGGCTGTAAGGTAGAGTTTTCTTTATATGGTTTGAAGAGGGATATGTGAAATACAGTGTGTGATTGAGGTGGTAAGTCGAGCTTATAAGATTTGACGGTAGGGCTGTAATTTTAAGAGGATGAGATCGCCAACTTGAAATTGTACATCACATCGGTGTTTATTTGCTTGGGACTGCATGCGATGCTGTGTTCGTTCCAAATTACGACGCAGATTTCGTAGTATTTCATCCCGTTGGGTAAACCAAATGTGCAGTTCTTCAACGGAGGTGGCGCGACCTGTATACGGCTCGACAGGTGGGGGAATTCGACCATATAATGCCTGAAACGGGGTCATTCCGATTGAAGAATGAAGTGATGTATTATATGAAAATTCAGCCCACGATAAAAATTTGAGCCAGTTCTTCGGATTGTCCATGACATAGCAGCGAAGATATTGTTCTAATCCACAGTTGTTGACCTTCGTTTGGCCATCCGTTTCAGGATGGTGCCAGGATGGTGCCAGGCGCTAAAATGTAATTGTGTCCCCAATTCCTTAAATAAGGTCTTCCAAAAAATGTTTATGAAAATACGATCACAGCCCGAGACTATGGTCTTGGGTATGTCATGGAGTCGACAAATTTCTGTAATGAATATGGAAGCGACATAATTGTCTATGAAAGTTGATTTAAGAGCTGTGAAATGTGCGTATTTGGTTAGACAATCAACGACGATCATGATAGTCAAGCGTAAAATTAATTTTAGTTTACAGAAAGAATAATTTTATATTTTAAGATAAAAATAAAATGTAAAATTTTTTTTTAAGTAAAAGTCAAAAGACTAATTTAATATCTCATATAAGAGAAATTATAACTGTACCTAAGTTCGTCTCTCATGATAGTAGACTTCCCTAGCGAAAATGGAAGGTGACTAATGAAGTCAATCGAGAGGTCCTCCCAAGCTGCTTGCGGTATTGGTAATGGTCGGAGTAAGGCTATCGGTGCCAATGGCTGATATTTAGGGCCCGTTTGAGGCCTCGTCATCGGTATATTGCATCGTTAAACGTGACACAATGACATTTGTTTACTGCGATAGTGCCGCTTTCGGCCCTACTTCTGGTTCAAAAACCCTATTTTCTAACCCCTCATCTTCGACATGTTCCACAATTATTAATATTTTATCCTCGTGGATTGCCATCACCTCAAACCTGATCACAAAATTTCAATCATCTCCTCGCTGCCTTCTCTTACACCTTCTTTCGTCCCTCAAGCAGGTGTGATCTACCCGTCATCTACACTTTTGTACGATATCACCTATGATCTGTGACTTTCTTCTTTCTATATGGTTTCACTCTTACAGTGTGTTCTATGTCGTCGTCTCCTCGATTTCGCCCTACATTTGTGGTTCCTAGTGAACAATATGTTTCTTCTCTTCTTTCCCCTCTATTATAGTTGTCAAGTGAGCACTCTTTTATTTAGTTCTGATTTCTATTAGCTATTATCGAGCTGAGCTTTTTTCCTTGGATTTGGGTGATCTGCATTTTTTGATCTCTTATTTGTGGGTATATTTTGATCTCTTATTTGTGGGTTTGCACTGATTACAACATGCATATTATTGCTCTCATTTGAATTTGGTGAATATTTTTTAAAGTTTAATTAAAACATAATTTAGGGATGGAGTCCCTATTTAGTTTTTGGCTTTGAATTTTCTTGTTACGGGCTGAGCTATCAACTTCAAATTTGAGAGCTCTGCATACTTCGATATCTTCTTTGTGGATTTAAGGTGATTGCATCATGCTTCATCTTAGGCCCTTTGGATATGGTTAATATTTTTCTTTATTTCATTAAAACATTGTGTATTTAGGAGTTCCCATTTCCAGCGATAGCTTGGTGCTCAATTTGCTTCAGATTTCTATTTGGGTCACTTCCGAATATATGTTATCCTCACTGCATTTAGCTTCTCTGTATTATGGGAAACCCATTCTCATTTCATAACTTTGGAATATTGCCTATTTGTTGGCCAGATGGATTTCTTGTTGCTTGCAAATGATAACAATACTTTTTTTTTCACAAACAAGTTTAATATGAGGCTATTATATGTAGATTGATGAACTTGTTGCATTCTTATGTTATTGAGAGGAATTGGACTTTAATTGATAGTGTGGAAGCTTATGTTAGTATTTGTTGATAAGGAAGCCTATGAAATAGATTAACGGCTTGGTGTTTGGTTACAAGAACACCAATGTTGAAGCGGCAAGTAGTCTGAATCATATGAATTTCTTGTCCGAATGCCTACATTTATATCTCAGTATATTGGGATGCCAATGTTATTGAGAGGAATTAGACTATGATTGATAGTGTAGAAGCTTATGTTAGTATTTGTTGATAATGAAGCTTATGAAATAGATTAAGAGCTTGGTGCTTGGTTACAAGAACATCAATGTTGAAGCATCAAATGGTCTGAATCATATGAATTTCTTCTTCGAATGCCTACATATCTCGATGCGTTGGGATGCTTGAATTTTTCTTCTCTTAACTAATACAAATGTTATTAGTGTTCTTCAAGGTCATCAAAATTAATTACTTCACTAGTAATATTTTTCATGGAATCCTTTGACTGTTCTTTTAGATTCTTTGGTTAGTTGGTGTAGAGATTGAAGTCCCTTATGATAAGCTTCAAAACACCATCCCCTTCGAGCTTGAAAATACGATTACTATATTTGTTCTGACGACAGCTTGGAATACGAGGAAACGGATGGATAAAGAAAACTTAAACAAATCCAATAAATTATAAACTACACAATATTGTTCATATAAGAGTTATTACAAATATAAACCATATTTAACAAATTTATCCACACATAAAATATCCATAAATCATAAAACACAATAGAAAACATAAACCGACAAAATACATATCTCTTAAAGTTCCTCTGACGATAGACATAATCATCTCCTCCTCCATTTAGTTAGGAAGGTTACCGAAAATATAAATAACTTGCAATTGAATATAATTTTCATTGGATAAATTATGCTTTATAGTAAAATAAGAAAGCGATTAATATGACGATTTTACTAAAAATATAAGCACAAATTTTGAGTAACATCGATTCAACAATCCAACATATAAGAAGCATGAACATTTTTTAAAAATTTTATTTTCTAATTTATCAACAATTTCGAGTCATTTGTCTAAAATTTTCATAACTCATCCAAAACAAATAACCATTTTATTTACTTTTTTAGTGCATGGGTACATTCGTCACAAATCTTATATAAACTCCACTTTCAAACACATTCATAACATAGAATTTATAAAATTTATCTATATCGGTTCAAAATAATAAATCAATTATTTTTTGTAGATGATATAAATAACAATATGATCTAATATTCAAATTCGATATGAAGAAATTGAGAAAATAAATCACACTTTGAAGTACAAAGTCAATTTATAACTATGAACAAATGCATTCCATCACATGAAAAATAAGTATTTTTTTATCATAAATATAAGAACATAATTACCTATTTTAGTATGCAGCTTCTTCTTAAATCTTCTTCCCTTTAAAATTTTTTTTCTTATTTTGAGTACCTATAAAATAAATATATTAATTTGATCAATATTTTGAAAATAATTTATTTATTTTATTCTTTTTCTTTATCTATGATATTAGTGTATATTTTTATTATTTAACTCTCACATTCATCAACATTTCATTTCTTATTTTCCAAATCAATTTAAGTTCCTAAATAATGATAATATTGATTATCACATTTAGGTAATTTGACTATTAATTTATGTAACATACACAACATCTTTTATTTATTTTAATTTGATACTTACTCTTCCTATTTTAACTTAAATTAAAGATCTTTCATAATTTCTTTTCATTTAACATTTACTTAATTTAATATATATATATATATATATATATATATAATATGTCATATAAGACTTTTTAAATCATATTATTTTTCTTAAAAGATATGTTAGGTTTTAAAAGTGGCTTGATATATATAAACTAAATTTTAATTTCCACTGATAATTATTCTTACTAATCTAACATAAATTCTAAATTTCTTAATTAGAGGTTGTGAAAATTAACATTAATTATGCTTTCATAAATGATAAGTCCAATTTGTCATCTCATGCTTCTTCTTATAGTAAAATAAAATACATTTTCATTATATTAAAATATAGAGATCATTATAAAGTTATAAGATAAATCAAATAAAACATTTTCAACTAAATTCATTGCTACGTTTATAATACCTAAATAAGTTAAGTAAGAATTTTCTTTTCCCTTTTTTTTTAATAACGTCATTTATTTGGTGATATTATTACCATATTTTAATTTAAATTGAAGAAAGAAATAAAATCTGATTTCAAATGAATATATATATTATACTTACCTCCTTTCCTCCTTTCCTCCTTTCCCTCAATTAGGGGTGTCAAATCATTTGGGTGTCGAGTCTAACGAACCCGACTCGAAAAATCTTCAACAAACGAAGTTCAAAAGTTGAAATTTTCAACCCGAACTTCGACTACCCAAACTTGAGTAACTAACACGACTTCGATTATTGCTGGGTTCAAATTTATAACCCGAACCCGACCCGAACCCGACTTCGAATATTAAACGGGTTCAAAATAATCAATCGTCCCGACCAACTCGAACCCACCCAAAACCCAACTTCGACCCATATAAAGCTTAATAATGATAAAAATCTAAAATAATTTATTTAACCAAATAAAGGAAAATTTTAACATTAAATATTATTACTCAATTTTATGATATCTATAATATTTTATGAGATAGTTCTAAATTCTAAATTAAAAGTTTAAATCTCTCGAGGCTTTACTCTTGATATTATAAACAAATAATATTACAAATAATTAAAGAAAATAACATTTAATTAATTAAAATTACATTCACAACACTAACCCATACAATCAAATTTACACCCACAACTCTTCAATACACTCTAAAACAAAAAACAAAATCTTCAAGTCTCCAACTCCAAGCAAGCTCAAAGAGTGAACTTCAAGACTTAAGTCACAAGTCACAACATGTAAAAAATTCCTGCAAAACATCTTAAGAAGAATAACAATAATATTACAAATAATTAAAAGAAAATAACATTTAATTAATTAAAATTACACAATACTAACCCACAATAATCAAATTTACACTCACAAACTCTTCAATACACTCTAAAAAAACAAAACAAAACTTCAAGTCTCCAACTCCAAGCAAGCTCAAAGAGTCAAAGTGAATTCAAGACCCTTAAGTCACAACATGTAAAAACATCTTAAGAAGAAGAATAATAATAATAATAATATATATATATATATATATATATATATATATATATATATATATATACATATATACATAGAGTGAGAGAGCAGCAAAAAAAAAAAATCAAAACAAAGATCACAAGAGCATACCAGTGGCAGGCTAGCAGCCAACATACATCACCGAGCAGCTTCCAATGGGCACCAACAAAAAAATCTGCAAAGATGTAGAAGTAAAAATGATAAAAATTAGCAGTTAAAGTAATACAAACAAAGTGAAGGATAAAAGCATCATAAAGAAAATTAGATAGAATATGTAAGAAGGCGCTCAATCACACCAAATGAGATGAAATATGAACATCCAAACTTCAATGAAGGGTTATATCACAAGAGCTACTACCAAAAGAGAGTGAAATCATCACGCTATCATTGCCTACAAACTTGTTGAAAGATAGCGCTTTGTTGAAAGTCTATGAGCTTTAGTACCGCGAAACTAATTAGCCAAAGTAGAATGGGAAAGGGATTATCCCATTACTCATATAAGATAATTATCGTTATCACCGATATTCATTATTCACCATATCATGGGACATGGAGAGTCTATACAAATAAAGAAAACAGAATAGAATAATCCATGAGTATACGGTTCATACAACCAAATTCCATACAACCCGACAACCAAATGAAATAACACGGAAATACAAGAATACAACAAACAAGAGGAAAAGTGGAAAACCGTCCAAGAATAGTCAGAGAAAATACACGAGCTGACCAAAACAACACAACAAATACAACAAGAAATACAACTGAAAACCGATTCAGTCAAACAATTAAGAATAGTCCAGAATACGCCGACCCACGCTGACCGAAACAACACAAAGCAAGAATCTGACCTACCAAATAGTCCAGAATACAGCTGACCACGACCCCGAAACAACACGAAATCTGAATACCCGTGATACAAACGAAACAACACAACAATACAAATACAATTTTCTGATAATCTAAATAAGAAAACTACTTCACACTACAAGTTAACAACATAGATCACTAGTTGGGTTAGTATAAAAAATAATAAGAATAATAGTGTGCAAATTATGCAAATCCACAAAATAAACTGCAACAACCAACAAGTTCACACTTCACAATCAGCTAATAACCTAATTGTTAATTGATATATCACCATCATCTTTATCACTTTGATTAGAAGTGTACTTCATAACATCTCCTGTGATTTCATCAAGTTGAATCATTTAAATCTACAACAAAAAAAAGACTTCAATTATACACAATAGATATCGTAAGTGATTTAAATGAAAATTAACTAAATTTATTAAAAGAAAGACTTCAAACTGTATCATTATATAACCAATCCTTCGTGCATACCAATGCTTCCACAATATCATGTTTTAGTGCACTCGATATTGATCAAAATCCTCCGCTATTACTAAATCACTTTGGATGCAACAAGAGAAATTGGTATACACAAAACATCAGAGCCATTGAACTTGGAAACCTATATTGGTTGCCTCCAATAATGCAATATGTCTAAATCCATTTTCTATCAATCCTACATCTAAGTATAGCAAGCTCGATTTTCTCGACATCTATCTTCTTCATCAAAAGAGTCAAAATCCTTAACAAAATAAAAGTATAATATAAAATGTCAACTAACTAGCAAAAAAAAAAATTGACCAAAATAAAGTATACTGCAGAAATTGTGATTTTGAAATTGGGAATGCCATGAATTATCAATTTGAGATGTTCTAATGAATTAAGTATGTTGTAATGATGAACCTTCCATGCTTGATTTTGAATAATTTATAAATAATGAAAATAACTTCTCCCTCACATTTGCAACTTGTTCAGCCCAATCACCTCCATAAAGTCTTTTGTAACACCATTCAACGAAATTAAATTTGTCTTGGATAATAAATACTGCAAGAATTACACAAAAAATCAGACAATATTTCTCAAATTTTGAAAGCATATTTACGTACCATCCTTCCGATGTAGTCATTATCACTTGAACTTTCATGCTTTAATGCTATCTTTGTTGAAAGCTGGAAAATAGAGATTTGTGTAGGATATCTTGTGAAAAATACACATGTAATTTCATAAAAGGTGCTAAGAAATTGCATACGCGATAATTTTTCCCATTCAATTGGTGATGGACAACTCTTGTAGTTCGAGTCACCCAATTCTAAATCGAGACGCCTATAATAGATAAAGACTATCAAGCATAAAAAGTTGAATTAGTAGAACATCTTTCCTTAGTCCCTTCTTTTCATCAATAAAACTTTGTTTAGCACACTCCAAAAATTTTTGTTTTCTTGCTTGAGAACCTTTCACATATTTGATACTTTCACGAACCTTTGATATTGAGCTATCAATGTCTTTTAAACCCTCTTGAACAATCAAATTTATGATATGTGCACAACATCATATGTGAAAGAATTCCCCATTGCAAAGTAGGCCACCTCTCAAATTTAAATGATTTCTCATGAATTCAACATTATTAGAAGCATTATCTAATATCTTGAAATTTTTTTTTCAATCTCCCAATCAAGTAAAAAGTTTGAATTACTTCAAATAATGCAAGGTCGGAGGTGCCATAAAGCGAAATTTAAATTTTTTTTTGCAATTTTCAATTATTATCAATGAAATGTCTTAAACAAATAAATCCATTAGTATTGATGGAGTCCATAAATCGGCGTCAAGCAAACTTCGACTAGTGGTACTTTGTAGCATTGTTCGATTTGCCCTTCTCTTTCATGAACATCTTTTGCAATCTTTTCTAATAGTATTTCGAAACAAATTGCAAATCTCGATGCAAATAACATAAAAGTGCTCTAAAACCACCATTCAACACAAGGTAAATCATGTCATATAATGCAAGCGGTAAGCAACTCACGAAACTCTTGTTGGTCGACCTTAGCATTGCATGGAAATAGATGAAAGAATTACTTTGCAAAATAAGTTGGCCTATATCACGTGTATCCCTTTTTTGCAAGTTTGTAAATGGCGTTTCAAATTGTGCAAAAATTTGTTATCACATATGTTGCACCACACTTTTTACATTTGCATCTTTGTTTCCCATCATTTTCAGTAGGTAGTAAATCAAAATATCCCCAAACAAATGATAACATTTTTCTCTTCTTTCTAGCAAGTCTATTGCTTGTCTCTTCATTAATTGTTTGAATTTCATTGTCACCAATATCTCCATAAAAAAAACTTCATTTTCTTGAGCATTAGTAATAGTATTGGAATCCTCCATCTAAATTAAAAAAATTGATGATAAGAAATATATAAATAATACATCATATATGTGTTACACTTTCAGTCTTTCATGAAACCATAAAATATCCAGAAGAGCTTTGAAATCACACGGGACTCATTGGTTGCAAAAAGAAAAGGAATGGTGGCATTTTCAATATGATAGAATAAATCCAATGTGTTCAAATAAACAACAACTAAGATCGATAAACCTCAACCTCACAAGCAAACTAACTAAGTGGACATTAACAATCTACAAAAGAGTAGAGAGACATAAAATATGCTAATTTCGCAATCCCTAATCACCACCCATAAATACAATTTTTTTCCATACTAATTTCAGCATGACACTAGACAGACAGCATAACTGAAAGTCTGAAACAACACTGCCATAGTGCCATCCATATTCCATAGTCCATACAATAAAAAAAGAATGATCACCAAACACGAATGATAGAGAAGGATTGATTTTCGATTACCTCGAAAATGAGGAAAGATTCGAAGAAGATGGAGGAGAGTCGAGAGAAAGAAGATCTGCCGAGATGGCAACGAAGGGATTGACTTTTGGCCACGCTGAGTCGAGAAGAGGTAGAGTGAGGCGGAGCGTAGCCGCAAGAGAGGAAAGGAAGTCAGACTAGTGAGAACGAGAACGAGAGGAGAAATTGTGGCTTGCCGAGGCACGCGCTGGATTTGTATTTCGCGCTTTCCTTTTTCTGAACAATCTGGGCCGTCAAAAAATCGGCTTCGAAAGAAACGGCGCATGACGCCCTTAATCGAGTTACGGTCATTTGGTCATTTTCGGTTTTTGGTTCAACCGACCCGACTCGAAAATACATTTCGGGTCATATATTACGACACTAACCCGACTCGAAAATCTATTTAACTGACCCAAACCCGGATTTTTCGAGTCGGGTTCGTGTCGAGTTGTCGAGTCGGGTCATTTTTTGACACCTCTACCCTCAATCCATATGCCCTAAGACCTAAATGCCCGTCTCTTGGGACACACGCACGCAGTTCCTCCTCCTCCCGTAGCTCGCAAGGGCTCCATTCTCTCTCAGTCGTTAGGGCATGGAAGGCTTACGCACAAGATAAGATGGTTCTATGACAACTCATGCACAATTAGTTTAGAGTTACTAGGGCACACTTCCTCCTCCGACCTTTCTCTTTTTCTCTCCCTCTCTCTTGTTGCTTTGGGAGTTTTGGTGAAATAAATCGAACTCCCTCTTCGATTCAAATACTCAACCAACGTTGATTTAATTAAAATTTATTTTCTATTTTTTTTATTATTACAATCTTTCATTATTATTTTGTCTCGAAATTTAATTATAATAATAGAAATAACATATCTCTTATTAAACAGATGAGGATAAAATCCTCGCATTTCTAATTCCTTTTCCCACGTAGCTTCTCGCTCTGATCCATATTTCCACAATACTTTCCACAGTACACAGACAAATAAAATTTTTCTATTCTTGAGATGCTTAACATCATAATTTATAATTGGCTCCAAATGTGAGATATGGGTTAAATGATTAAATAATTTTGTTTTTATTAACATATTTTTTATAGAGAAATATGAAACACATCATTGAGCACTCTTATATATTAGAAGATAAAACCAGTCTATAACTACTTTCTCAATTTTTTCTAATATTTTATATAGACTATTATAGCGTGGGCTTAACTTTCCAATTTTGCCAAAACATTTAATAACTTTATGGGCCTAACTTTAAGAAATACAAACTCTCCCACTTCAAACTTCACTGGCCGATTTTTGCTCTGTTCAATGGCCCTTGAAGCTGTAAGAAAACAGATCAAGACATTGAGGAAAAGGGTTCCAAAATCATAGAAAACATCTAACCAAAAGAGTTTACAATTTCGGAGAACAGAAATTTAAGGGACAAAACAATTGTCCCAGAACAAACAAAATAAATGAAAAAAAAAGATAATGGTTTCCCAAACCAGAAGAAGCTAAGCTCAAGCATAGGTTTGTCAGAGTTTTTTTTTTTTTTTTGAAACTGGGTGAGCAAACCCTTTGGTATTATATACATTGTTTCCAACCAATACGTTACATTGTTCAAGCGAGGCTGTCTGAGTATTTTCATGCCTATAAATATTGTATTGGTATACATTTTAAATTTAGGATACAGTAAATGCGCTGTTAACATTAATTTTAGCAAGAATTTCTCAAACTTCAAATGAAAAAGAAACAAAAAAGCATCAACTGCTATAAATTTTTGGTAAGAGGTATATTCATAGACTTATTCAAGAACATGGCATTCATCCTCTGGAACAAGCTTGAAATACTAAAGATCAGTTCAATGGATATCCATGCAAATTAATACAAGAAGAAAATCTTCACAACCCAACAAACAGATTCATGCAACCTGAAAAGCCAGTTATTTCCATTGGCTCGAAAACTTATTTTTAAGAACATGAAGCATACCAAGTCCAATTGCATCTGTGCCCTTCATAATTCTCATTCTTTTGCAGGAATCAATGAACATCCTGAAATTTACAGGGCATAGTAAACAAATCAATAGCAAATAAAATATGCAGTAACTATAAATGATGGCTAGCGCCAACTGGAAAAAATTGAATGCTATCCATGTAAAGATGAAAAGCTAACAAATTATTTATTTCCTAAAACAAAGCAGTAACATATCACAGAGGACAAAGGAATTCATCAGCTTAGGGGCTGTTTCGGATCAATTTTGTTTTATGATTTTTATTTATTTTATACTGCTTTTAAAAATATGTTCGTTGAGTGTGTCTTTAAAGTGCTTTTATTTTTTATTTTGAAAAAACAAATAATATTATTTTTAAAACATTCAAAACAACTTTTTTTATGTTTTGGATGTTTTAAAACAATAATTCATCAAATATATTTTTTCTTTAAAACAAAATATAAAAAAAATAATAAAATAAAAAATATAAAATAAAATTGATTCCAAATGGCCCTTTAAAGAATTAAATTTGTCTCATCTATTAACTATACATGTTTTCAAGTTGGATGGTTGAAGTAGAGGAATGCATTAGGACTATTGTGTGATAGGAAAGTACTTCGATTTAAGATTTAAGGAAAATTTTATAAGATGATGGTGAGACCTACTTTATGATCTTGAATGTTGGCGTAAAATAAAAGCATAAAATTAAGTGTTGCAGAGATAAGGATGCTTAGGTGGATGAGTGGTTTTATATTTAGAGACAAGATGAGAAATGAATATATATGTGAAAAGGTTGGAGTAGCTCCAGTGGTAGAATAGATTAGAGAGTGTCTCCTCAGATGATTTAGTCACATAAAACACCTACCTATGAGTTAAGAGTAGATGCATTATATTTGGTATATGCAAATAAAGGTAGAGGTAAACCTAAGAAGACTTGGTTAAAAAGTATAAAAAATGATCTTAATTTATTACGATTAAATGAGAGTATGACACTTAATAGGACTCATTGGAGAAAAAGAATTCATGCAGCTAAAGGCTTGTTATTGTTGTTGGTGTTGTTGTATATTAACCATACATGTTTGCTCTTACGGTCCACCTAAACACTACAATCACATTAATTTACTAAATGAAATCTAAGAGTTTATAATGTCTTGATCATTTGGTAGTTTTCATGTAATCCACAACCACAGGCTTCATAGTAAGAGGAAAATAAACTTACTCCCATGGAACATCACCCACAAGCATCCAATCACCATCCTTGTCTTCATATGTGAGCACGTCTCAACCATTAAGAAGATCTTGAAAACGACTTTTGTCGCTCATCTTTACTAGGTATGCGAGTCACGTGGTGGCAACACCACAAATTACAATTAAGTAAATTCCACCTTAACTGACTTCGGAAAGAAAATCCAACCAAAGTGTATTAATAAGAGAAGAAGAAGCGATCAATTCATTAAGTCCTCAAGTTAGTAGTTGAATAGCTATGGTTAATCTCCTCATGTGAATCAAATTTGCAAAGTCAAAAAAGCATAAAAAATAAAAGAACCAAAAGCTGAAATTGCATGCTTATTTTTGGATACTACAAGAAAATAATGATACATGCATAGATACAATAGAAATACAACTAATCTATCTTTGATCAACTTATAGCATGAACATCAAATTCATTGTAGTAAAAGAAGAAGGCTTTAAATGGAAATAACATGTAGGAAAAGTAGATAATTAACGGTCCGATACAATGAGATTACGCATTGTACCAATTGGTTTAACATAAAATTTTAAAGAAACTAAACCACATACCATTAGTTATGCCAATCCCCAAGAAAATGATAAACACACAGAAATATTAGACATAGATGACTATTCTGTCCTTATCCCTGCCCTATGGTTCTTAACAATCATTTATACAATTTCAATGAGCTCACCAATGGTGAATCCACTGAACATCTTCTCAAGAGCTGCAGAGAGATCCTTGTAGTTGGAGTGAGTCTTTAAGTCAACCTTTCTCAAGTAGAAGGCTCCGTCCATGCTAACCTTCACATAGAGGCATCCACCATTTGCATCACCTTTGCTCTTTGATAGGTTCGTGGCCATAGAATTCTTTCGGTGGCTGTGGATTGGTGGCCAACCTACAACCTGCGCCCTGCAAACATTTTACTTTTAGCTTAATCTTTCTTGTAGATCTTAAAAAGTAGCAGGGAATTTCAAAAACATGAGGGAAAAACTTTAGAAAAATTGAAAGAAAGAAATTAGTAGGAAAAAATGGCAGCCGTTCAAAAAATTGGGGATGAAATAGAAATTTGAAAATCAAAAGGCAAAACCAAAAGCGTTAAAGAGGAAAACAATTAATAACAATTGAAAGAGGGTTGATAATCCAGGAAGAAACTTGATCAGGACTTCTTGAACTTAATTAAACTCAAGAGGTAAGATATATCTTCTTAAGCAGCAAGACATTTCCGTCAGATCGCAAGGAATTCCGTTCTATTTCAGAAAACAGAAACTTTGAACTTAACAAAATAGAAAAAAGTGTCATGTAATTCAAAAGAAGTCTATTGTTTCCACAGTTAATCTTAGCTAGGGACATCCCAAGCTATTTTTGCCCAGATAATCGACCAAACCAATAAAAAAAAAAATCTGCATGCATTATTTTTGAAATAAGATTAAAGAAGAAAGCAAAAGAGAAAAAATTCTCAGTACTAACAACTTATTCTTCTTCTCCCTTCCCCTCAAAGTCTTCAAGCAAGTGAAATGAGATTAACATTAAACAAAAGATGAGGTAACGATTTTAAAGTAAACAGCAATTACATATAGACATGTTAAAAGTTAAAAAAGAAGTTAATGATCTTAAAATTGCAGCATTCGAAAGTTTGCAGTTTCATAAACAAAAAAGTCTTGCTACACGGGCAGAATAGACGTAGAAAAAAACAGATAAAACAAGAAGTAGTCCCGTATACTTCCATAAAAATACAAACAATATCAGTTTTTCCTCTGTTTTCTTCTGAAAAGGGCAGGACTAGAACAATAATAATTCTGATAATAAATGGTACAAAATAGCAACAATATGTACAACATATCTCATCAATCTCCACACAGAAAGGTCCAAGTCTATTTCCTATTAAAAAAAAAAAAAGACCCAGACAAAGCACTTAGAAAAAAAAGAAAGGTCACCCTGATTCCAGGCTCTTGAACTTACTTCGCACCAGGAGGTCCCTGAGTCATGATATGCTCGACCTGTGAGCCAACCTGAAAGAAATTGTCCAGGAAGAAGAAGAAGAAGAAGGGAACAGAAAGAAAGAGTGCAGAGGAGGAAGAATTATACCAAAATTCTCTATCGTTTCTATATATTACATTTGTTTTTATATTCCTCTATTCCTGCAAATATTCTCAGTAACTACCTCAACAAACTGTACTAGTACACTAACATACGCAAAATAACGCAATTCATAATACTGTGTAATATCTGGACCGAGAATCACCCTTGCTATTCCTTCATCCAGGTAGGAGCTCTATGAGATCTCTTTGGTCTTGATGCTACCTCCTGAGCGTCTTCCATTGTTTGCGAGGTTGAGGGGACTTTCGTATCAATTCCCGTATCCCTTGGAAGAGCGACCTTGTCCGCAAGGTCGAAATTTGGGTATGCCTTTAGTAGCTCGGTCTCGTCAACCTAAGTGGCGACAGAAACCGGTGGTGACTGCCAAGTGTTGACGAACAGTCGAAAGGCCACGAAGGAGATTTCAACTATCCAAAATAACTTCAGGTTGTAAAATCGGATGGCTAAGATAGTTGTTCGGAGGAAATGGGTCCAAAATATGTTTTGCTGAGCTTGCTATAGGGTTGTGGTCTTAGGGAGATTTGACGGTAGGGCTGTAATTTTAAGAGGATGAGATCGCCAACTTGAAATTGTACATCACATCGGTGTTTATTTGCTTGGGACTGCATGCGATGCTGTGTTCGTTCCAAATTACGAAGCAGATTTCGTAGTATTTCATCCCGTTGGGTAAACCAAATGTGCAGTTCTTCAACGGAGGTGGCGCGACCTGGATACGGCTCGACAGGTGGGGGAATTCGACCATATAATGCCTGAAACGGGGTCATTCCGATTGAAGAATGAAGTGATGTATTATATGAAAATTCAGCGCACGATAAAAATTTGAGCCAGTTCTTCGGATTGTCCATGACATAGCAGAAGATATTGTTCTAATCCACAGTTGTTGACCTTCGTTTGGCCATCCGTTTCAGGATGGTGCCAGGATGGTGCCAGGTGCTAAAATGTAATTGTGTCCCCAATTCCTTAAATAAGGTCTTCCAAAAAATGTTTATGAAAATACGATCACAGTCCGAGACTATGGTCTTGGGTATGCCATGGAGTCGACAAATTTCTGTAATGAATATGGAAGCGACATAATTGCCTATGAAAGTTGATTTAAGAGCTGTGAAATGTGCGTATTTGGTTAGACAATCAACAACGATCATGATAGTCAAGCGTAAAATTAATTTTAGTTTTCAGAAAGAACAATTTTATATTTTAAGATAAAAATAAAATGTAAAAATTTTTTTTAAGAAAAGCTAAAAGATTAATTTAATATCTCATATAAGAGAAATTATTACTGTACCTAAGTTCGTCTCTCATGATAGTAGACTTCCTTAGCGAAAATGGAAGGTGACTAATGAAGTCAATCGAGAGGTCCTTCCAAGTTGCTTGCGGTATTGGTAATGGTCGGAGTAAGGTTATCGGTGCCAATGGCTGATATTTAGGACTGTTTAAACCGTCATTGGTACATTATGCGTTAAAGCGAAATACGATGACATTTGTTTCTTGTGATAGTGCGCTTTTCCTCCGTTCAAAATCCTATTTTCTAACCCCTCATCTTCATGTTCCACAATTATTAATATTTTATCCTCGTGGATTGCCCTCACCTTAAACCGGTGATCACAAAATTTTCGTTCAGTTACGTATTGCTCTTACCTTCTTTCGTCCCTCAAGCTGTGTGATCTACGTCGTCTTCACTTTTGTACGATATCACCTATGATCTGTGACTTTCTTCTTTCTACATGGTTTGACTCTTACAGTGTGTTCTATGTCGTCGTCTCCTCGATTTTGCCCTATATTTGTGATTCATAGTGAACAATATGTTTCTTCTCTTCTTTCCCCTCTATTAGAGTAGTTGTCGAGTGAGCACTTTTACTTTTATCGTTTTTCTATTAGCTATTATCGAGTGACTTTTTCCTTGGATTTGGGTGATCTGCATATTTTGATCTCTTATTTGTGGGTATATTTTGATCTCTTATTTGTGGGTTTGCACTGATTACAACATGCTTATTATTGCTCTCATTTGAATTTGGTGAATATTTTTTAAAGTTTAATTAAAACATAATTTAGGGATGGAGTCCCTATTTAGTTTTTGGCTTTGAATTTTCTTGTTACGGGCTGAGCTATCAACTTCGAATTTGAGAGCTCTTCATACTTCGATATCTTCTTTGTGGATTTAAGGTGATTGCATCATGCTTCATCTTAGGCCCTTTGGATATGGTTAATATTTTTCTTTGTTTCATTAAAGCATTGTGTATGTAGGAGTTCCCATTTCCAGTGATAGGTGTTCAATTGCTTGATTTCTATTGGTCACTTCTAATATATGTTATCCTCACGCATTTAGCTTATTATGGGAAACCCATTCTCATTTCATAACTTTGGAATATTGCCTATTTGTTGGCGGATGGATTTCTTGTTGCTTGCAAATGATAACAATACTTTTTTTCACAAACAAGTTTAATATGAGGCTATTATATGTAGATTGATGAACTTGTTGCATTCTTATGTTATTGAGAGGAATTGGACTTTAATTGATAGTGTGGAAGCTTATGTTAGTATTTGTTGATAAGGAAGCCTATGAAATAGATTAACGCTTGGTGTTTGGTTACAAGAACACCAATGTTGAAGCGGCAAGTAGTCTGAATCATATGAATTTCTTGTCCGAATGCCTACATTTATATCTCAGTATATTGGGATTCCAATGTTATTGAGAGGAATTAAACTATGATTGATAGTGTAGAAGCTTATGTTAGTATTTGTTGATAAGGAAGCTTATGAAATATATTAAGAGCTTGGTGCTTGGTTACAAGGACATCAATGGTCTGAATCATATGAATTTCTTCTTCGAATGCCTACATATCTCAGTACGTTGGGATGCTTGAATTTTTCTTGTCGTTGCTTACGCAATACAAATGTTATTAGTGTTCTTCAAGGTCATCAAAATTAATTACTTCACTAGTAATATTTTTCATGGCATCCTTTGACTGTTCTTTTAGATTCTTTGGTTAGTTGGTGTATAGATTAAAGTCCCTTATGATAAGCTTCAAAACACCATCCCCTTCGAAATTGAAAATACGATTACAATATTTGTTACGACCCGACCCAGAAGCTTGGAATACCAAGGCGAGAACGAACAGATAAAAGAAAACTTTACTTAAACAAATCCAATCGAAATTATAAAGTACACAGTATTGTTCCAATTCATATAAGAGTTATTACAAATCCAAACCATATTGAAGAAATTTATCCACACATAAAATATCCATCAACAGAAATCATATAAAACACAATATAAAACATAAATTGACATAATACATATCTTTTAAAGTTCCTCTACGACGATAGACATAATCATCTCTTCTATCCTCCATCTAGTTAGGAAGGTTACCTGAAAATATAAATAACTTGCAATTGAATATAATTTTCAGTGGATAAATTATGCTTTTATACTATAGTAAAATAAGAAAGTAGAATTAATATGCATGACTGGTTTTACTATAAATATAAACACAAATTTTGAGTAATATGCGATTCAACAATCCAACATATAAGAGGTAGATGCAAATGAACATTTTTTAAAAACTTTATTTTCTAATTTATCAACAATTTCAGGAGTCACAGTCTAAAACCTTTTCCATAACTCATCCAAAAAATAAATAACTATTTCCATTTACTTTTTTTGTGCATGGGTACATTGCGTCCCTAACCAATACTACAAGGGGCTAAACTTTACTTTCAAGCACACACATTCATAACATAAAATTTATAAAGCTATCTATATCAGTTCAAAATAGTAAATCAGTTATTTTTGTGCAATGATATAAATAACAATCTGATCTAATATTCAGGCTGTTCATTCAATATGAAGAAATTGAGAAAATAAATCACACTTTGAAGTACAAAGTCAATTTATAACTATGAACAAATGCATTCCATCACATGAAAAATAAGTATATTTTTACCATAAATATAAGAACATAATTACCCATTTTAGTATGCAGCTTCTTCTTAAATCTTCTTCCCTTTAAAACTTTTTTTCTTATTTTGAGTACCTATAAAATAAATATATTAATTTGATCAATATTTTGAAAATAATTTATTTATTTTATTCATTTTCTTTATCTATGATATTAGTGTATATTTTTATTATTTAACTCTCACATTTGTCAAAATTTCATTTCTTATTTTCCAAATCAATTTAAGTTCCTAAATAATGATAATATTGATTATCACATTTAGTTAATTTGACTATTAGTTTATGTAACATACACAACATCTTTTATTTATTTTAATTTGATACTTACTCTTCCTATTTTAACTTAAATTAAATATCTTTCTTAATTTCTTTTCATTTAACATTTACTTAATTTAATATATATATATATAATATGCCATATAAGACCTTTTAAATCATATTATTTTTCTTAAAAGATATGTTAGGTTTTAAAGTGGCTTGATATATATAAACTAAATTTTAAGTTCCACTGATAATTATTCTTACTAATCTAACATAAATTCTAAATTTCTTAATTAGAGGTTGTGAAAATTAACATTAATTATGCTTTCATAAATTTTGCGATAAGTCCAATTTGTCATCTCATGCTTCTTCTTATAGTAAAATAAAATACATTTTCATTATATTAAAATATAGAGATCATTATAAAGTTATAAGATAAATCAAATAAAACATTTTCAACTAAATTCATTGCTATGTTTATAATACCCTAAATCAGTTAAGATTTTTCTTTTCCTTTTTTTTTTAATAACGGCATTTATTTCGTGATATTATTACCATATTTTAATTAAAATTGAAGAAAGAAATAAAATCAAATTTCAAATGAAAATATATATATATATATATATATATATATATATATATATATATATATATATATATATATATATATATATATATATACTTACCTCCTTTCCTCCTTTCCCCAAATCCATATGCTAAGACCTAAATGCAGTCTCTCGAGAGACACCGCATACCTGAGTTCCTCCTCTTCCGTGCTTCATGGACTCCATTCTCTCTCGGGCATGGAAGGCTCACACACACAAGATAAGGTTCGATGGCTCGGTGGCGACAACGGCTCATGCACGCAATGTGAGTTTTGAGAGTTCGGCTAGGGCACACTTCCTCCT
This sequence comes from Cymbidium sinense, assembly GCA_021442155.1. Classification (NCBI taxonomy): domain Eukaryota; kingdom Viridiplantae; phylum Streptophyta; class Magnoliopsida; order Asparagales; family Orchidaceae; genus Cymbidium; species Cymbidium sinense. The sequence goes on from CM038224.1 coordinate 32,184,838, forward strand.
CCCGACCCTTCTCTCTTTTTCTCTCCCTCTCTCTCTCTTGTTGCTTTGGGAGTTCGGTTTCGGCAAACTGAAATCGAACTCCCTCTCTTCGATTCAAATACTCGGCCAACCGTTGCGACGGTTAAGAAATTAAAATTTATTTTCTTCTATTTTTCGGTTATTACAATCTTTCATTCTTATAAAAATTTTCTCCTCAAAATTTAATTATAATAATAGAAATAACATAACTCTTATTAAAGAGATGAGGATAAAGTCCTCGCATTTCTAATTCCTTCTCCCACGCAGCTTCTTGCTCTGATTCATGTTTCCATAGTACACAGACAAATAAAATTTCTCTATTCTTGAGATGCTTAACATCATAATTTATAATTCTTTCTGGCTCCACAAATGTGAGATCAGGCTAAATATTAATAGGATCAGCAATAATTTTGTTGGCTTCATCATTAATATATTTTTATAGGAGAAAAATATGAAACACATTGAGCACTCCTTGCATATTAGAAGATAATATAACTATTTTCCTAATTCTTTCTAATATTTCATATAGACTATTATAGCGTGGGCTTAACTTTTCAATTTTACCAAAACATTTAATACCTTTCATGGGCCTAACTTTAAGAAATACAAACTCTCCCACTTCAAACTTCACTGGCCGATGTTTAGCATCATAATATTTTCTCTGTCTATCTTGAATAACTTTTAATCTATCACGAATTAATCAAATCTTTTCAGTGGCTTCATCTACCACATTTGCACCAATGATTCTTATTTCACTAGTTTTCACTCAACAAAGTCGTGCTTTACATTTCCTTTCATACAATGCTTCATAGGGAGCCATACCAATACTTGTTTGGAAGCTATTATTGTATGCAAACTCAATCAAAAGCAAGTGTAATTTCCAATTTCTCCCAAAATCAAGCATACAAGGTCTAAGTAGATCTTCAAGTGTCCGAATTATTCTTTCTGACTGGCCATCAATTTGAGGATGAAATGTAGTACTAAAAGTAAGCTTGGTACCTAAAGCTTCTTAAAATTTTCTCCATAATTGGATGCGAATCGGTCATCCCGATCAGACACTATAGACTTTGGCACACCATGTAACATCACAATTTCATCAATATACTTTCTTGCTAACTTTTCAACAACATCAAATTGTTTAATAGGTATAAAGTGTGCAGATTTAGTCAATCTATCAATAATCACCCAAATAATATCACAACCTCTTATAGATATAGGTAAGCCAACCACAAAATTTACGACAATATCATCCCATTTTCACTCAGGTATTGGCAAGGAATGTAAAAATCCACTTGGCTTCTGATGTTCAGCCTTAACCATCTGGCATGATGGACACTTGCAAATAAATTTAGCTATGCTTCTTTTCATCCCTGGTGATAGAGGTGGGCGTTCTTTCTTTTGATGAGATTGAGAGAACGTGAGAATTAGAGGTGAAGGAAGAGGATATGTTGGATAACAGCTCCCACCAAGAGGATTGCCAAGGTTTGGCCACCAAGCTCTTAAAACCACAAGAATTACCAAAAGATCCCTTTCATTCTAAGAGGGGCTCTTTATAGCCATTACAAGCATCTTTAAAAAAGAAAAGAATTCAAAATATGGAGGGAAAGGTGGGTGGCCCACATTAATGTGAAGCATTAGCCTCATTATTTTATGCCATCCACCCATTTCACATGCTATTTTTATGTGGATTCAACCACTCACATATCATGCTTTGAATTTTAAATGCAAAATTTCAAACATGAAGTTTCTAGAAGAAAATTAAAATTACATAAATAAAAAGATGAAATCATAAAATGGGCCTTAGCAGCTAATGGGCTAAGCCTTCTTCTTTCTTGAATTTTCTTAGGCTTTAGTTTGAGATCTTATAAATGGACCTTGAGCACTAATTTTTGGATCCTCATGATGTACTACATCAACTCCCCTGGGCTCAATTGAACTCTGTAGAGTTAAAATCTAAGAAGTCTTCTACTAACTGTGGGGCTAAAGTCTCCAAATCAGTACGGATCAACCATGTGTCTTTAGCTGGTGGCTTATTCTTCCAACGAACTAGAAAATGATGTTGGCTAGATTAATGGGTGCTTCCTCGGTGATAATATAGTCAACTTCAAAGGAAGAGGGCTTACGCAAGTACTGCTATATCTCTAAATAGGGACAATAAGTGGAGGTTTTCTAATTCCTTCATATGATAGAATATCTTCAATATTTATAACTGGATGAATGAGCATATCAGACAAATCAAGGTGATAAGCATTAATTCCAATTTTCTTGAGAATTTTAAATGGACCACAAGCTCATGCATGTAATTTCTTAGTTTGATAATGCTCGGGTCGAATGCAATTAATACATAATCACTTCTTTATATTCTTTTGTTGAATGATTATGATTTGCCTTAGAAGCATAGTTATCATTACCTATAGTAATTTGTTTTCTTATATCTTCTTGGAGGCTTTGAAAATCTTTAGCAAATGAGAATGCTGTATCAAAAAATACATGAGATGGTAGGTTTGCTACATCTATTGGTCGTCGTGAGTTTTGACCATAGACTATCTCAAATGGTGATTTTTTTGTAGTTCTAGATATAGTATTATAGGCGAGGTTGTAAATGTAAATCCCAATTTCCTAAACTTTTACCTACTAAACATCTAAGCAAATTTTCTAAGGTGTGATTAACTACTTTTGTTTGTCTATTAGTTTGTGGGTTAAAGACTGAAGAAAATTTTAATTTGGTACCTAATAATTTCCATAATGTTTTCCAAAAATATGAGACAAACTTAACATCTCTATCAGAAATAATGGTTAAAGGGAGACCATGGAGTTGCACTATTTCCTTAAAAAATAATTTGGCTATATAAGAAGCATCATTTGTTTTTGAACAAGGTAAGAAATGAGCCATTTTGAGAATCATCTATCCACTAAAAAAAATACTATCATGTCCTCCAGCTGTCCTAGGTAATCCTAGAATAAAATCCATTGATAGGTCTTCCCAAGGCCTATAAGGAATAGGTAAAGCAGTGTATTGTCCAGACCTTTGTTTGATAGTTTTAGCTTGTTTACAAATTCAACATTGAGCCACCAATTTTTGAACATCTCGTTTTAATGAAGGCCAATAAAATCTATTTTATAATAAACATATGGTCTTATCCTCTCCAAAATGACTAGCTACACCCCCAGCATGTAGCTTAGTCATAAGAAATTCTCTAAGAGAAGATTGAGGAATGCATAATTATTTTCCTTTATATAAATATCCATTTGTTATCAAGAATGTCCCTTGTAAAGTTATTGGTTTATCTAGGTGTTCAAGATAAATTAGGTGAAAGTCAAGGCACACAATATAATCATCTTTAATTCTATCAAATCCTGAGATTCTTAATTCTAAAGAGGAAATCATTAGGTTTACCCTGGATAAAGCATCAGCAGGCTTATTCTCAATTTCAGGCTTATGCTTTAGAACAAAAGAATAGTCTTGTAAAAATTCAACCCATTTTGCATGCTTATGACTTAATTTTCATTGAGTATTAATAAATTTTAAGGCATGATGATAAGAATTAAGTATAAATTCTCTATGTAAGAGATAGTGTCGCCAATGCCTTAAGGATAGTGGAATATCGTTGTTTAACTTCATTCAACTTTTCACTAAAGAATGTTAAGGATGATTCTCTTGACTTAAAATTCCATCTATCCCAATTTCTGAAGCATCACATGTCACTTTAAAGGCTTTAAAAAAATCGGAAGCCTAAGGATTGAAGTGATAAGAACTTTAATTTGCTCTAAGGCCTTATGCATTAAAAGTCCAACAAAATTTATCTAATTTTAGCACATTTGAGCAACAATGGTACTAAAATTTTTAATAAATCTCGATAAAAAAGTGGCTAACCCATGGAAGCTTCTAACTAGTAAAACTTTTAGGTGATGGCCAATCTAAGATTGCTTTCACTTTAGAAGGATCAGTTTAAGTCGAAGTGGATATAATAAAGCCAAAAAAAGATTACCTCGACTTGCAAAAAAAGAAACACTTTTAAATTATGTATAATTTCTCTTGTCTAAGTAGTGAACTTTTGTAGGTGTTGTAGATGATCACTTTCACTTGAACCAAAAAAGAATATCATCAAAATACACCACCAAAAATTTACCTATATATGGTTTAAGAATAGTATTCATTTCATAAATGCTAGGAGCATTTGAAAGCCCAAAGGGCATGACAAGACATTCATAAAGTCCATCGTCTTAAAAGTTGTCTTCCACTCATCTCGATCTAATCCAAATTTGATGATATCCACTTTTAGATCAATCTTTGAAAAAATTGAGATTAAATCTAACATATCATCTAATCGGGGAATAGAAAACCTATATTTGATAGTAATTTTATTTATTGCTCGACTATCAACACACATTCACCATATTCCATCTTTCTTTGGAGTTAATAATCGACCGCACAAGGGCTTAAGACTCTCTTGAATAAAACCCTTTCTTAATAATTCCTCAACTTATCTTCTTTTAATCTCAACAGTAGGTTCATCCTATAATGTGGAAGATTAGGAAGTTGAGAACCGGTAAGAACTCAATAGCATGTTGAATGTCTCTTAGAGGAGGTAGCTCATGTGCAATATCATTAAAATCGAAAGAAGAGAAGACAATGTATGTGAGTCTCATTAGGTATGATTTCTTGTACATGTGAAGAAGAAATGGATCAAAAATTCTTTTGTAAAGCTCCAAAACCTATTATTTCTATCTTTGGGGTCAAAGGAGGAAGAGTAGGTGTTTTAAAGTAAGAATCAAAATGATAGTATTAGGCTAATAGTAGGATTTTCTATGATAATTAATTGAAGTTTGACATTTTTCTTCAATAAAGGCTTAGGTTGCAAGTTAGAAGTTATTTTGTGTGGTGTTATGAAGGGTGTTTTTTCTCGGCTTTATTGGTAGGAGTTTAATAGTCTTATTATTATGTTTAAAAATATAAGTATTTTCCTACATAGTGAATAACATTCATATCATATAGCCAAGGTCATCCTAAGAGAATATGAGCAATGTCCATAGGGAGAACATCACACCAAATTTGATCCTCATAGCTTCCTATTTTAATAGAACTAAACACCGATTGGTGATGAGAAGATGTATGATTTACCCAACTAACATGAAATGGTTCGGTGAGGTTCATATTTTAGGTTGGCTCGAGTTAAGGTGTGTTGAAATGACATTCATATCACTCCTCCATCTATAACTAACCTACATCTCTTTTCATTACACAAAACATACATGCTAAAATGTTCTTTCTCCTCCAATCTTACGCCTCATTTTTTTACAGACATCTCATCACATTAACATGAGGGTCATCGTTAATTCTCTTCATCGATAATGGGTGTCATCATAAACTTCTTTAGATTCATCTATTGGATTTTCAACTTCTTCTAAAAATAAGATTTGAGCTTTACATTGATTTTGCATATGACCCTTTTATGACATTTAAAACATATTACTTCCTAATGTTCTTAGAGTTTCCCTTCAATTGAAGTTTTAGGCAAAGGGGAGGACCATTTGGATGGGCGGGTCTAACAATAGATTTATGGGATGAAATATAAGGTACTTGACTTTTAATTTTAGAGAGGGAGGCAGATTTATTTTGTTGTTCAACCAATAATACATAATGAAATGCTTCCTCTAAAGATTGTGGGTCAAATAATTCAACTTCATTTCTAATGTCAGTCCTAAGTCCAATAACAAATTTATTGGCTAATTGCCAATCATTATCACACAATCGTTAGAAACTAGATCTTCAAAAGTATTCAAGTATTCAATTACAAGATAATTACCTTATCTCAAAGTTAATAATTGACTATGCTTCTTATCATGATGCCTAGATAATACTTGCTCTTAACATTTCTTTCATTTCTATCCAAGTGAGGTTTGTCCTTCCTAATCTTTGTTCTTTAACTAAAGTATTTATCCAATAAATTTTAGCATGCCCTATCAATTTCATTTTAGCAAAAGTAACCCTTTGGTAATCATCCATTTTATACCAATCAAAGAAGTCATCCATTTGAACTAACCAATCGAGAAATTTATTTGGGTCATGTATACCATCATAAGTTGGGGCTTCTACTTTAACTCTTCGAGATGGATCATTAGAGTCTTCTATAGTCTTAAAATAATTTTCTCCCCTTCCACCATTTCTAGCAATTGATGCTCTTCTAAGTGGTTGATTTTCTCTATGGTTTGGATATGAATCTTCTTCATCTATCCCTATTGGGACAGTTTGAGCAGGTATTGGAGGAGGAGTTAGTGCTCTATTATTTTGTAGATGCGCTATAAGAGTTTGCATTTGTTGTTTAAGTTCTTGCATTTGATTTTTTACTTTCTTCTAATATTTATTGAGTTTTTAATTTATTATCTTGGATCCTAAGATCTAAGACATCAACTAATCTAGTCAAAGTTTCAACTTAAACTTGAGAGATAGATTTTGGTGTCATGAGATTTTTTTTAAAGGAAAAAAAAGATATATAAAAAGGATCAATGAAAAAAAAATGTATAATATAATTGTGCAATCAAAGTGAAATATTAAGAGAACTGTGTGAGAAGAAGGGTGGGGTACAACACCACTTAAATCCCAAGTCTCCTTAGATAGTTTAGGTCTTTTGACAAAGTTTTATTTAGCTTCCAAAATCACTAGGTTTAATACACTTATATTATTATGCATGCATATTTTTTTTTAATCTAATGAAAAAAATGCTCAAATTTATCAAGCCTTTTTTTCTTAAGAAAATAAGTATCATAAATTAATTAAAGAAACTTCTAAAATTAACCATAAACAATAACAAAGATAATAAAGCAAGAAATTAGATTTTGATTTGCACTAATGGCTAGGTTGTTTTAGGTGAAGAACTACCTCACTAAGGTGTTCTCTTAATTTTTTTTCTTTTTTTTCTTTTTTTTTGGAGGGGGAGGGGTGCACAAGTTCACACAATTGGAAAATGACTAATATATAATGGAGCTTACTAATTAAAATTTTATGCTATCACCATAAACTTGCAAGAAATATATATATCTTTCCAAGCTACTAATATGTATTTAAACTATCATATAAAAGAAAATTAATTAATCTCACAAGTCCAAGAAAAACTCACAAGTTTGAAGACAAGTCCAACACTTGAGATGCTCCCTTTGTTGAAGCAAACTTTTGACCAAATTTGCTCCTTCCAGGCTTCACTCTGATACCAAATTTGATGGAGGTGAGTGTTCTTTCTTTTGATGAGATTGAGAGAACGTGAGAATTGGAGGTGAAGGAAGAAGATATGTTGGATAACTAGCGCTCCCACCAAGAATTCATAAAGTTTGGCCACCAAGCTCTCAAACCACAAGAATAACTCAAAATTTTGTAATTGTCAAAAGATCTCTTTCATTCTAGTAAGAGGGCTATTTATAGCCATTACAAGCATCTTTCAAAAGAAAATAATTCAAAATATGGAGGGAAAGGTGGGTGGCCACATTAATGTGAAGCATTAAATTGACTCATTATTTTACATTTCACATGCTATTATTTTATGTGGATTCAACCACCTCACATGTCATGCTTTGAATTTTTAAATGCAAAATTTCAAACATGGATTTTCTAGAAGAAAATTAAAAATTACATAAATAAAAAAAGATGAAATCATAAAATGGGCCTTAGCAGGCTAATGGGCTAATCCTTCTTCTTTCTTGAATTTTCTTGGGCTTTAGCTTGAGAACTTGTAAATGGACCTTGAGCACTAATTTTTGGATCCTCATGATATTCTACATCACCTGGCCACCAAAATATTTCTTTAAACTCTTGATACGTTGCTTCTTTGTGAATTGTATAATTAGAGTGATGTTCATGTAAGATATCTCCTTAAATCTTCAATAAATGGAATGCAAACTCTACCCCTGATATTTCAATAATCCCTCCTCATCAATTTCAAAATGTTCTATATGGTTTATTTTTAGAAAATTTAAAATTTTTTGAAATTCAACATCTTGAGATAAAGCATCCCGTATTTTGTCATTTAAATTTGATTGTATAGCTATTTAATTTAACAATAAAATATGATAATCTATGAATTTAATAATTGAAAATTTTAATTTTTCTAAATCTTGAATCAATTCCTCCTATTGAGAGATCAACCAATTTACACTATCATATATTTTTTTGTTTAAAGCATCAACAACTAAATTTGCCTTTCCGGAATGATATTGAATATTCAATCATAATCCTTAATGAGCTTCAACAATCTTTTTTGCCTTAAATTTATCCCATTCTGAGTGAAGATGTATTTTAAGCTTTGATGATCATTAAAAACTTCACACCTTACTCCATATAAATAATATCTCTAAATTTTCAATGCAAATACCAATGCTGCTAACTTTAAGTCATGGATTGGATAATCATTTTCATGAATTTTCACTTAGCTTGAAGCATAAACAACCACTTCCATTTTGCATAAGTACACATCCCAAATCTCTTAATGATGCATCATTATAAATTTGAAATCATTCATTCCCTGATGAAATAGTTAATACTAGTGCACTCATTAAACAATTTTTTAATTTTTGAAGAGGCTCTTCATACTGATCTGACCATTCAAACTTGATTATTTTTTGTATTAATTTGGATAATGGCATGACAATCTGTGAAAACCTTTCAACAAATCTCATCTAATATCCTGATAATCCTAAGAAACTTGTGACTTTTAAGACAATGGTTGGTCTAGGACATTCAGCTATTGCTCTAACTTTACTCTGATCTACTGAAACACCTTCACTATTAATCATATGCCCCAAAAATATGATGCTATTTAACAAAAATTCAGATTTGAAAAATTTTGCATACAATTAATTTTCTTTCAAAGATTACAAAATAATGTGAAGATGATTTGTATGAACTGCTTCATCTCTAAAATATATAAAAATATTATCTATGAATATAATCACAAATGAATCCAAAAATAGTTTAAAGATTATATTCATGAGATTCATACAACACCACTTAAATCCCAAGTTCTGCTTAGACAGTTTATGTCTTTTTGACAAAGTTTTATTTAGCTTCCAAAATCACTAGGTTTAATACACTTATATTATTATGCATGCATATTTTTTTTAATCCAATGAAAAAAAATGCTCAAATTTATCAAGGCTTTTTTTTCTTAAGAAAATAAGTATCATAAGTTAATTAAAGAAACTTCTAAAATTAACCATAAACAATAACAAAGATAATAAATCAAGAAATTAGATTTTGATTTGCACTAATGGCTAGGTTATTTTAGGTGAAGAACTACCTCACTAAGGTGTTCTCTTAATTTTTTTTTTTCTTTTTTTTTTTTTTTTTGGAGGGGGAGGGGTGCACAAGTTCACACAATTGGAAAATGACTAATATATAATGGAGCTTACTAATTGAAATTTTATGCTATCACCATAAACTTGCAAGAAATATATATATATCTTTTCAAGCTACTAATATGTATTTAAACTATCATATAAAAGAAAATTAATTAACCTCACAAGTCCAAGAAAAACTCACAAGTTTGAAGACAAGTCCAAAGACTTGAGATGCTCCCTTTGTTGAAGAACTTTTGACCAAATTTGCTCCTTCCGTGCTTCACTCTGATACCAAATTTGATGGAGGTGAGTGTTCTTTCTTTTAATGAGATTGAGAGAATGCGAGAATTGGAGGTGAAGGAAGAGGATATGTTGGATAACTAGCGCTCCCACTAAGGATTGATAAAGTTTGTCCACCAAGCTCTCAAACCACAAGAATAACTCAAAATTTTGTAATGCCAAAAGATCCCTTTCATTCTAGTAAGAGGGGCTATTTATAGCCATTACAAGCATCTTTCAAAAGAAAATAATTCAAAATATGGAGGGAAAGGTGGGTGGCCACATTAATGTGAAGCATTAAATTGCCTCATTATTTTACATTTCACATGCTATTATTTTATGTGGATTCAACCACCTCACATGTCATGCTTTGAATTTTTAAATGCAAAATTTCAAACATGGATTTTCTAGAAGAAAATTAAAAATTACATAAATAAAAAAGATGAAATCATAAAATGGGCCTTAGTAGGCTAATGGGCTAATCCTTCTTCTTTCTTGAATTTTCTTGGGCTTTAGCTTGAGATCTTGTAAATGGACCTTGAGCACTAATTTCTGGATCCTCATGATATTCTACATCACCTGGCCACCAAAATATTTCTTCAAACTCTTGATACATTTTGCTACTGTCTGGGTGAATTGTATAATTAGAGTGATGTGTTTCATGTAAGATATCTCTCCTTAAATCTTCAATATCTGGAATGCAAACTCTACCCCTGATATTTCAATAGTCCCTCCTCATCAATTTCAAAATGTTCTATATGGTTTATTTTTAGAAAATTTAAATTTTTTTGAAATTCAACATCTTGAGATAAAGCATCCCGTATTTTATCATTTAAATTTGATTGTATAGCTATTTAATTTAACAATAAAATATGATAATCTATGAATTTAATAATTGAAAATTTTAATTTTTCTAAATCTTGAATCAATTCCTCATATTGAGAGATCAACCAATTTACACTATCATATTTTTTGTTTAAAGCATCAACAACTAAATTTGCCTTTAATGATATCAATATTCAATCATAATCAATGAGCTTCAACAATCTTTTGCCTTAAATTTATCCCATTCTGAGAAGATGTATTTAAAGCTTTGATGATCAATGAAAACTTCACACCTTACTCCATATAAATAATGTCTCTAAATTTTCAATGCAAATACCAATGCTGCTAACTTTAAGTCATGGGTTGGATAATCATTTTCATGAATTTTCACTTGGCTTGAAGCATAAACAACCACTTCCATTTTGCATAGTACACATCCCAAATCTTTAATGATCATTATAAATTTGAAATCATTCATTCCCCGATGAAATAGTTAATACTAGTGCACTCATTAAATAATTTTAATTTTTTGAAGAGGCTCTTCATACTGATCTGACCATTCAAACTTGATTGTTTTTTGTATTAATTTGGATAATGGCATGACAATCTGTGAAAATATTTCAACAAATCTCATCTAATATCCTCGATAATCTAAGAAACTTGTGACTTTTAAGACAATGGTTCAGGACATTTAAATTATGCTTAACTTTACTCGATCAAACACCTTCACTATTAATCATATGCCCCAAAAAATATGATGATCTATTTAACAAAAATGATTTGAAAAATTTTGCATACAATTAATTTTCTTTCAAAGATTACAAAATAATGTGAAGATGATTTGTAAGCTCATCTCTAAAATATATAAATATTATCTATAAATACAATCACAAATGAATCAAAAAATAGTTTAAAGATTATATTTATGAGATTAATACAATAGCGCCTTAAGCTAAACACCACAAACTCATAGTGGTCATATCTTGTATAATCTGATATATTTCTTCTTTGATTCTGCGATGATAACCCAATCTTAAATCAATTTTTAAAAATATTGAAGCTCCTTCTAGTTGATTGAAAAGATTATCAATCCTTGGCAAGAGATACTTATTCTTTAATATGAGTTAAGCTCTCTATAATCTATACATATTTGCTCTCATATTTCTTCACAAATAATAGGAGCTCTCAAGGATAGCTAAGTCCGATCCTTCCAATAATTCTTACAAATGATTCTTCAACTCTTGTAATTCCTTGATTGTCATTCTACATGGTACTTTTGCTACAGATTCTGCACTTTGAATTAAATCAATAGAGAAATCTATCTCTCTGACTGGAGTTAAACTTGGTAAATCATTGAGAAAAACTTCTGGATACTTCTTTACTATCGGTATATCTTCAAAGTTATTTGCCTCTTTAGTAACAATTTTCATTTTCTTTTTCACGCATGAGTACATTGCATCCCCAACCATTATCACAAGGGAGTGAACTCCACTTTCAGGCATACACATTCATAACATAGAATTTATAAAGCTATCAATATCGTTAAAATAAGAATCAATTATTTTGTGCAATGATAAAGTAACAAATCTAACATTCAAAAGAATCAAAATAAATTAAGAAAATAAATCACACTTTGAAGTACAGAGATAATTTATAACTGTGAATAAATGCATTACATCACATAAAAATATAATAATATAATTACTCACTTTAGTGTAAAACTTCATCTTAAATATCATTCCCTTTAAAACTTCCTTCCTTACTTTGAGTACCTATAAAATAAATATATTTACTTGATTAATATTTTAAAAATATTTTATTTGTTTTATTCATTTTCTTTATTTATGATATTCGTGTATATTTTTTGTTATTTAACGCCACATTCCAAAATACATTTATTTTCCAAATCAAGTTAAATTCTAAATAATAATAATATGATTATCACATTTAGTTGATTTGACATAATGTAATATACACAACTTTTATTTATTTTAATTTGATACTTACTCTTCATATTTTAATTTAAATTAAAGATCTTTTATAATTTCTTTTCATTTAATATTTACTTAATTTAATATATAATGTTTATACATATATAATATCATATTAAATCCTATTATTTTTCTTAAAAGATATGTTAGATTTTAAAGTGGCTTAATATACATAAACTAAATTTTAAGTTTCCCTGATAATTATTCTTACTAATCTAACAAAAATTTTAAAATTTTGAATTAGAGGTTGTGAAAATTAACATTAATTACACTTTCATAAATTTTGTGATAAGTCAAATTCATCATCTCATGCTTCTTCTTATAGTAAAATAAGATACATTTTCATTATATTAAAATATAGAGGTCATTATAAAATTATAAGATAAATCAAATAAAACATTCCCAACTAAATTCATTGCTATGTTAATAATACCCTAAATCAATTAAGTAAGATTTTTCTCTTCCCCCTTTTTTTATAATGGCATTTATTTCGTGATATTATTATCATATTTTAATAAAAATTGAAGTAAGAAATAAAATTATTTCAATGAATATATATATATATATATATATATATATATATATATATATATATATATATAATATATATATATATATATATATATATATATATATATATATATATATATATATATATATATATATATATATATATATAACCTAATTTTCCTCCTTTCAATCGTTGCAAGACCCAAATGCCCATCGCTTGGGACACACAAATGCAATAAACCCATATTTGACATCTCAAATTTCTTCATCATATTAGACTTAAATTCAACTATAAGAGAATCAGAAGCCCATATATATAATATTATCAACATAAAGACACACAATGATAAAATTATTTTTACCTTGATTCTTCAAATAAAGAGTGGGCTCATTTTAAATTTCTGTGAAATCATTTTGATGAAAATAGCTATCAATCTTACTATACTATGCTCGAGGAGCTTGCTTTAGCCCATAAAGTGCCTTTCTTAATTTGTACACCTTTGTCTCTTTACCTTTGACTATGAATCCTTCAGGTTGAGTAACATAGACTTCTTCTTCCAAGTCTCCATTCAAGAATGCAGACTTGACATCAAATTGATAAACAGGCCAACATAGTTGTGCAGCCAAAGCTAAAATAATTCTCACGATTTCAAATTGAGCAACTGGAGAAAACGTTTCTTTAAAATTAATACCTTGTTGTTGTGAATACCCTTTTGTATGGTTCCATCAGAATGATATTTTGTTTTGAACACCCACTTGAGGCCAATTGCATCCTTGCCTTCAGGTAGATCCACCATCTCCCATGTTTCATTCTTCTGGATTTCTGAAAGCTTTTCTTTCATTACTATTTGCCATACTTCTGTGGTTGCTGCTTCCTCAAATGTTATAAGATCTGAAGCAAAAAGAGCAAATTGACATATTGATAAATTTCTTTCAAAGATTTAGTCCTTAGAGGTATTTCATCAAAAGATTCTTAAGGAGGATAAAACTTTAAGTTGATGATGAAAACAATGACTCAAGACTTGGAAAATTTGTAAAAAATTGGCTCATTATCTTCATTATTGGAGTCTCACATTCAATTGAGATTTGAACTAGGTGCTTGATTTTCTATTCCAATTCCGTTGCATCTTCAAAAAAAACTACATCCTCCTTATAAGTATCTTACCACTAAGGGGATTATATAATCGATATGCTTTGGATTTGTAATAACCAATGCATTTTTAGATTTCTTTCAAGTTTATGAACTTGAGAACTTAATAAAGCATATGCAATACAACCAAAAAATTCTTAAGTAACTTACTGATGGTTTTCTACCTCTCCATTTTCATATGGTATTTGATTCATGATTGCATTTGTTAAAGAAATATTCAGCAAATAAACAAATGCCACTGCTTCTTCCCAAAAAGGATTTGGGAGTCCTCATGCATTTAATAAACTTCTTGCCATTTCTACAATTTTTCTTTCATCACTCCATTTTGTTCGTGTGTATAAGCTAAATGACTGTTTTCACAAAATGTCAAATTCTTTAGATAAAAATGCACAACCATGATTTGTACGAAGAGTCTTTATAAAAGTGCCACTCTGCTTTTCCACGAGAGCTTTGGATTTTTTGAATTTCTCAAAAGTCTTTGATTTATTTGCCAAAAAGTAAACCCAACTCATTCTACTACAATCATCAATAAAGAGCAAAAAATACTTACTTCCACCAAGTGATGTAGTTTTCATAGATCGACAGGGTTAACTCAAGGAATTTTGATGCTCTCCAAGATTGTTTGCTTGGAAATGGATTTTTTGTTTGTTTTCCAAAAATGCACCCTTCACATAAATCAAGAGAACCAATTTGAGGTAATCAAAGACCATACCTTTTGACTTAAGAGCTTCAAGCCTTTGATATGATGTCCATAACGTAGTGTCACAACTTAGATTCATTTTTTTCTAGTAATGAGAATATGATTTTCACACTGAGATTTTGAGTGAAAATATCTTATTTTTTTGTCAACATTATCAAGATTGCCTAGATTCTATTTTGATTACACAAACTCCATTATCAAATAAAATTGTATAACCAAACCATATTGTCCAACATTAACAAACATGCTGTTAGAATAAACTAAACATTGTAAAGTAATTTTACTTACTATGGTTAGTCAAATGAAATCTTTGCCTTCAACTCGAATCTACTTATTATTTTCAAGTGTTACTTGTATCTTTTGTGACTCATCGAGCTCTATGAACAATGTTCTATTGCCAGTCATATGATTTGAGCATACACTATCTACAAACCAAGCATCATTTGAAACTTTATTAGAATGAGAATGAACCAAGAATAACTTACTTTCTTCATTCTTTTCTTCTATATAGTTTGCCTGTGAGCTTTGAATCCCAGCTTTTCCTTTGTATGAAACTATCAATTATAGCATTGATATTGCACTTGTATTTTGTTTACCATATGCCTTTTGTCCATCAAAATGATTTTCCTCTATCTATCGATCCTTACCATGGAAGCCTCCTCTTTAGTTTTTTCTAACTCATCTTGTTTGTTTGCCTCACTTTTCACATGAGAATTGAAATGCCTTTCCTTCAATCTTCTCAACAAATCTATGCCTCATGAGCTTGTAAGGAACCCATTAGTTCATCAAATGAAAAGGCAGAGAGATCCTAAGTCTCCTCAATGGTAGTAACAATATAGTCATACTATGGAGTTAGGCGTCGTTGAACTTTGGGAACTACTATTGCACCAGTCATTTTTTTCTATAAGATCTCATTTGACTAACAATAGTAATTACTCTAGACAAAAAAATCTTGCAACGTTTCATTACCCTTCATAATTAAAGTTTTAAACTCATTTCGAAGAGTTTGAAGTTTTACTGCTATTACCTTGGAAGAGCCTTGAAATTCTTTTTGTAGTATATGACACCTTTGAAGTAGCTACTGTTGCAATTCTTGAGAAAATTATGTCATGAACAGCTTGTTGAATGATGAATATCGCTTTGAATCTTTTTTCTTGTTCTCCTTCGATCAAGCTTCATCACCATCATTTTCGTCGTATCCACTTTCTACCAAATCCCAAAGGTCTTGAGATTTAAATAGAGTCTTCATTTCAATGCTCCAAAATTCATAGACTCTTTAAAATATGAATGAGAGGTTGAAATCATAACTTAACCACCATCATCTTTCTTTATAAAGATGCTTAATCTAGTACTCATTAACACTAGCTCGATACCAAATTTTTTTTAAAAGATTTTATCTAACAAAAATAGAGCATACAAGATATCAAGAAGATAAGAACCAATTAATTTTTTTTGGGAGCACACATATAAACTGACTACAAGACTTTAAATAAGATTACAAAGCAACTAATTTGTACCCACATTCACCACAAAAAAAAAAAAAAACAAACTAACAAATATGGGCTGATTGACCCATGATACAATTTAATAACCATATTCCTAAAAAACTGGACTAAACAAATAATGTGGGATAAACAGTAGACACTATTTTGAATCATTCTTCAACAAACACCACAAACACCACTAACCATTTCCAATTGCATATGAGAAACCCTCTTTGCTAAATATTTTAAGCAAAAGAGTATACTTGTGCTTGCTCTTTTATGATTTAGCATAAAAGTTGAGCTCCATTAAGTTCTATATTGATTAAGAAACTAAGAGATGAATAATTCTGTAAATATGTAATCATGCTCAAACGGCATCATAACTCTCGCGAGCATGAAGCGTGCACGCGATGGAAAGAGAGAGTTTTGAAGTTGAGCCAACGCATAAGTGACTCGTGGACTGGCTCAATTTTATTTTATTTTTATTTTATTTTGGATATTTTAGACAATTTATTGTCAAACTAACAAACACAATACATGATATGACACTGAAAATTCCACTAGTTGAAGCACGAATCTTGATGTCAAAAGCAAGTTGATCCTTAGTTGAAACTAGTCGAGATCAAGCACTTAAAATATCACTTGAAACTTTGGGATATTAGTTAAATCCATAAATAGCTCTTAAACATGGAGTCTTTATAGTCAAATCGAGCATCTTGATGAGCCGGATCTAACAAGCCCAAGATCTCATAATTCTGACTTCATTTGAGCATTCAAATACTTAAAATACATCAAATGATCAAAGGAATCATTCTTAGCCGTCCGATGAAGTGGAGTGGTTGGATTTTCATGTATTCTGAGAGGCCGCCTCCAATCTATAAATAGCCCCTCATTTCTCATATGAAGGGAGAAGAAGAGAGGAGAGCTCTAAAGCTTGAAGATTCTCCAAGCACAATCCTGCCACCCCTCGTCAACCAGCCAGTGGCCGCCATCGCCGCCGATCCGTCAATCTCCGGTTTCCTCATGACCTTCATGGTCGGTCGATGTCCTCATTTGCACCATCATCTGACACTACCTATTATTACGAGCAGTGCATAGTTGTTGTTCCCTTCTCATATCTCATCTGTAATCCCGTATCGGAAGATTTTGTACTCTAAAATAGATACATAGTGGAAGATTTTTTTAAGGTTAAACCAGTGATTTTTCCCTCTTTTGAGGGTTTTCCATGTAAAAAGTGCAGGTTTTCTTGTTCACTCTTTAAATACACGTGTGTCTTTGGATTTCACAACAAGGCTAAGGCATAAACTTTTACTCTACCACAATTGGTTTCTAGCATAATTTGGCCCGTCGTGGGAAGAGAACCCTTCAATCATCTTGTGAACACCCCGTTGTGGCCAACACTCATAATAGACCTCTGCTCCAACTCCACTCTCAAAACCAATCATTGAACCAAGGACACCAAGCCTCACTCCCCACGATAGGGTGACCTTGTTGAGAAGGCGATAGGAATCTCTTTAGAAGATCGTGTCTGCCGAATGGAAGAGTCTCAAAATAGGATGATCTGATTTTTGCGAGGAACACAACAACCACTACTGCAGTGAACACATCTCCCCAAGATCGATCGTTAGCCATAGGAGGTCAAAATGCTAATCTCCTTGACACTAAAGTTCTCCCACGTAGAGACCGTGATACTGATTTTCTTAACACTGCTAGTTCTCATCCATCCATTGCGGCTATGCTAATCCACTATTATTCTTTTATTCTTGTTCTTTGTTGACCCACATGTCATGAGAAATTGATGCTTAATGCAGATGAATTTCACCTTCAAGATAGAAATCATCTTCTCCCTATGAGGAATCCTCACCTTTTATTCTTCAACATCCTATTCTCTTGGGTTTCAAGCTTGATTCACATGATGGGGTGCCGACCCACATGAACATCGACCATTCTGGGGACTATCATGCATATCCAGCTCGACACCTTGCTTTGTTAGGTCTTTCCCGTTACCCTCAAGGGGCAAGCTCGCACTTGGTTCTACTCCCTTCCAAGGGGATCCATCCGTACCTTTGGCAAACTCGCCAAGATTTTTGTGGAATAATTCATTGCAAATAGGAGGATCATTAAAGATTCCTCCCATCTCTCCAGCATTCATCAGAATGAGGGTGAATCACTTAAGGAATACTTCGGAGGTTCTCCTTAGAATACCCTGGTAGACCGAACTATTAAGGAGTTTTCCTTGGAGGACTCCGTCAGTACATCACTAATGTGAGACACAGTCCGCTCATATGCCAACTTAGTTCATTGTGTGGAAGGACAAATCTCTACTGATGAGACTATTAATGCCCATTGCAAAAAATTTGAACAATTCTAGGAAAATGTAAAGGGAGAATGCACGATTGTTCCATCAAAAGAAGCAACAAGGCGATCTCCCTCCATGACCCTGTATCAATGACATGAACCACTAGAAAAGGAATACTACACACTAAACTGTGTAACCTTCATGGCTATTCAAGATGAAGAAAATATCAAGTGGCTGAAACCAAATTCAATAGCAATATTGTCACTTCCATGAAGTCATGGACATACTAAGGCATGCAAACAACTCAAAGAAGAAATCGAGAGGCTCATTCAACAAGGATATCTATTTGTGAAGAATCAATCGAATCAAACAAACATACCTCCAATAGGGGAGGGACAACAGTAAAAAAAATAAAAAATAATCATCAAACAATTGGAGAAATTGAAAAATAATGCAGGAGGACCAATCTTATCTAATTGTTCTCATTACCACCGAAGAGCGAGTTTAAGAAGTCTCTATTGATCATTCCATTACTTGATTTGGACTTAGAAGGAGTCCATGTTCCTCATTAAAACTTGTCATCAGTAGGATCGGTGACCCTATCTTTATAATGTTAAGAGAATTTTGATTGACAATGAAAGTTGTTGATGTCTTATTTTACTCACATTTCTTAGCATGGGCCTGGGGAAAAGCTCCAACCATTTGCGGGACCATTTATTATCTGAGTTTGATAATCACCTGCAGTAGAGGGATAATCACCCTTCTGTTGTCCTTGGTGAATTTCCGACAAGTGACTCATTTAATCCAATTCATGGTGGTCAAGTCGATTACATATAATATCTTTGGAAGGACCCTCCAATCAATTTTAGTGGTCAATTGTATCTCATCTCAAGATAAATTTCCAACCGTTGGAGTTGGGGTGGCGAAAAATAGATATGATCATGCTACCAGACAAGCTCAACCACGCCTTATGACCTTCATCAAGATTTTAATTTTGAGATGAAGAGTACTAAAGCTTCCCTGAAGACTTGCCCTCTGTTGCATTATCAGATGACCAACCATTACGAACAGTGCAAGTTGGATCTCTGCTCTCAGACGAACAAAGTGAAAAATACATAGACTTCTTACGCAAAAATCAAGACATCCTCGTTTGGAGTTTGACAGACATGCCAGGGGTCGACCACCCCAATGTGATCATGCACTCCTTTAAGATCGATCCGACATTCAAACCGACCATCCAGAATAAGTGAAGTTTTGCACCTGATCGCCTCCAGGCTATTGAGCAAGAATTTAACAAGCTTCTAGAAGTGAGATTCATACGAGAGGTACATTACCCTACATGGCTAGCAAATGTTATCATGGTTAAGAAAACAAACAGAATATGGAAATGTATATTGATTACAATGAGCTCAACAAAGCTTGCCCGAAAGATAGTTTTCCTCTTCCTTGAATTGATCAATTGGTTGATGCTACGTCTGGACATCAAATGCTCAGTTTTTTGGATGCTTACTCTGGTTACAATCAAATAAAAATGGACCCAATGGATAAAGAAACTACATCATTTCAAACATATAAAGGTTTATCTTAACCAAGTTATCATTTGGGTTAAAAATCTTACTATCAACACCTTATGAATAAGATTTTTAAAGACTATTAGGTGATGGAGGTATATGTGGATGACATGTTAGTAAAAGCTTGAAAAATCACAACATATTTTGACTTAGAAATATGCTTTAACCTTCTTGACATTATAACATGCGACTTAAGCACCAAGTGTGCTTTTGGGGTTACATGGGAAAATTTCTTATTTATGGTAACCCATATGGGATAGAGGCCAATCCCAAGAGAAAATCAAAAGATATGACTCCTCAGAATATCAAGGAAGTTCAATGTTGAATGGGAATTGTTTGCATTATCCTAGCCGTTCAGGGATAAATACTTGCCATTCTTTAAAATATTAAGGGAGCTAAAATAATAATTTCCATTGGTGATGAATGTCACTTTTTTAACAACTAGTATTTAGCATCTCCACCCTACTATCCAAGCCTATTCAAGGAGAGATGTTATACTTATATCTCTCGGTCTCTTCCCACCGATAAGCTCGGTTTTAGTGCATGAAGAAAATGGGATGACCAATTTATTATGTCGACAAATTCTCTTTGATATAGAAAGTTGTTATCCACTTGATAAGGTGGCTTTTGGCTTTAGTTTTCTCGACAAAATTAGCCATACTTCTTTAGGTGTTTACACTCATTTACCATTAGGGCCATCCTGAAACCAAGCATCGGGAGGTTAATCAGTGGCATTGGGATTGGGAGTTTGATATAAATTTTCTACCTACCTATAAAGTCTCAGTACTTCAAAATTTATAGTGGAATGCAACTCGAGGAGCTATCTACTACATGCCTTTTCTCCTCAATGGACCTCTATGTTGATGGAGCTTGAAATCTTGCTGGTGTGAGAATCTTACTTATTTCCCAAATGAGAATACCTTAGAGTATGGACTTACTTTCTTCAACTAATATGCAGAATATGAGGCTCTCATAGCGGTTGAGACTTCATTGGTGGCTCAAGACTTAGTGATCCACTGACTCTCAACTTGTTGCCTCCCAAGTTGAAGAAACTTTAGTACTCATAATCCTCAGTGGCAATACCTCTCACTTGGTGAAGTCTCTTCTTGCCCATTTCAAGCCACATCAAATCATTCACATACTGAGAGAAGAATACTTTCAGTGGCGCTCTATTCTTGCTACATAGGGATCTATTTAAGAGAGGCATACATTTTCTAGTATCCAAGGGTCATGGGTAATTCAATTCAATTAATGAGATAAATAAACATTCATGGATGGACCCCATCTGTCTTTTCTACAAGAAGGAACCCTTCACGAAGACCCAACTCTGACTCATCTCAGAAGATAAGCTTCAAACTTTACTATTATCGGTGAACTATATAAATGAGCTTTCTGGACCTCAAATGCCTCACCTTGAGGAGGCATCATTAAGAGGTTCACTCGGGGATATGTGGAGAACACCTAGGAGGAAGAGCTAGCCTTAAATTATAACGATATGGCCTATGATGAAACAAGACACATTGGGTTTACAAAAATATGCAAGTTATGAGTTGCACTCTAACCTCCCTCACATGAGCTCTCATCCAAAGCGTGGATCTTTGCTCATGGGGAATTGATATCATGGGACCATACATCAGAGCAACAAAGTTTATCATTTTAGCGACTACTTCACTAAATGGGTGGAACCGAACCACTCGCTAAAATCGAGGAGCAAATGCTAAATAATTTGTTTGGAAAAATATAGTATGTTGATTCGTCTTCTGCAAAGATCATCTAACAATGGAACCCAATTTCTTGGAAAGTCTTTAAGTCCTTTTGCAAAGATCTTCACATTCAGCTGCTACATGGTAGCACATCCTCAAATAAATAGACAGTCTAAAGCTACTAGGGACTATACTCAAGGACTAAAATACATCTTGAGAAGGCTGGGGGCAATGGGTTGATGAGCTTTCTAATGTTCTTTGGGCTTCGCTTACATGCACCGTCGGTGAGACACCATATATAATGTTTTGCACATAAGCTATTATACTAGATATATCGGGGTTCAAGTCCAAGAGTTCAATTATTCGATCATGATGGTAATGAAGAAAAACTTGACACCTCGAAACCAATGACATGGCCTACTTGGTGCTTCCTATCACAAAGGGTAGCTCATCACTTAAAGAGTAAAATCTCATCCCATATTGACTTGGTCTGTGAAGTCTGAAGGCGTAGGAAAAGGCCTCTCAATAAACTCTCACCTCTTTAGGATGACCCATATATGATTATAGCTATGGTAAAGCCAGGAACATTCAAGCTCAAGGATCCAAAAGGAAAACCTTTACCTCAAACTTGGAACACTGAGAATCTCCAAAAATATTATCAATAATTCCCTCTTAATTATTGCAACTTTTACTTTTCTCATTTACATTTTTTCTTCATGTAGGCACTTAGTGGGATAAAGACTTGTTATTGTTGTCATCATTTCCTCTTGAAACTCATATGTTAAAATCATCTTATGATTGTATCACCGAACTTATCGAGTAATGAATTTATAGCTTTTTTTCTTACAAGCTTGTTTCTTCTTCATTTAATCCTCTGAGAAATATACAACTCATGTATCTGTCATCGTAATCAATCCCGGGGACTTGATCGGACCTCTTCCATATAGGTAAGTCAAGTAATACTTTGGTTAATACTTAGGATAGGTCAAAAGGTCCTTGGTGGACATTCTACTTACTTACAGTTAATATCATCAACACTTTGGATATGGATAGGTCAAGGTCCTTGGTGGACATCACGACCTCTTTCCACAGTTAACTCATCAGTAACTTTGACAAAATAACCTGGATAGGTCAATAATCTCGGTGGATTCAATTCAACCTCATCCGTGGTTAGTGTCATCAATAATAGACCAATTATCCGGATATGTAAAAATAAAACAAGAGCATATCATCTAAAAAATAAAAAAAAAATTGGCAGCATTAACATGATGATATAAGAATCAAGATCATACACACTAATAATAATACATAGAAAAAAATGCATCCTCAAGTGATGTACATCATATTAGTTGGTGATATCAGCGTCCTCCTCACCACGAGATGCTCCCTTGGACTCACTCTCAACTCCTTCATCTTATCGTGAAGAGTCTTCATTTGGTGGGAGATAGATCCTCAAAACTTGCTTTCTTGCGATGCACTAAGCGGATTCCTTTTAGGAACCCTCGGATGAAGCCCTCCTCTAAACATTGGTGCTCCAAGTTCTTCACTTCAACATCAAGAATATGATTACGAGCTTCCTGAACATGGTCTTTGATTATATCACGATAAGCCAGAGATCTCTTAAAGTCTTCCACTACCTTCAAGGAGATTTCATTTGCTTCCTCTTCTGACATTATATGCTCCTTCTCAGAAAGACGATCCTGTAATGCTTTCTTCTCCAATTCGAGCTCTCTTCCTTTGCCTTGAGTCTTTTCTCTTCTTACGAGTCTCTATCCCTCAATTAGCTCATCATGAGTGCTCCACCTCGACTAGAGAGAGAGAGAGTTTTGCTGTTCACTTTTCAGGTTCGCTCCTCCAAAGTCGCCACTTTAGGCCTTAACTCATCTTTCTCATACTCACCTTGAGATATTTTACCTTCACAAATTTAGTATTCCACTCATCTAAAATGACACCCATGAATACCATGTTTGAGTTACCTATAAAGAAAAAAATATCATAAATATTACACAAGAAGGAGGAAAAGAAAAGAAGAAGAAGAAGGAAGACAACATACCAATTCATCCTCGTTGGTGCATATGTGATTTAACACCTCTTGAGAATGTGTTGAGATAAACTCCCCATCATGAGTTGAAAGCATTAAACTCTCGAGAGGCCAGGGGGAACATCTTCTTAGAGTAGTCACTTGACACATGTCTTCTTTTTCTTTAAGGAAGAAACATTGCCACCACCATGATTTCATGATGGGCTTCTTGAAAGAACCCTATGAATATGAGGAGACCTTTCATCACCTTTACTTGACCTCTTTAGTGGAAAAGAATGAGATCTCCCTGCTTGGATGGAAAGCCAACATTCTATCTTCAACTATATATTTGCTAATATGGCGTAACTCATCTGTAAGCTTTCTACATCGAGAACATTAAGAGTTGCCAAGATCTCATTCTCTTTCAAGAATGGATCACGGAAGGTCATTCAATCTTCCCATCTCTCGGGAAGACTCATTTTTCACAAAAGAATCCGGTAGACCAATTTTTAGAGGGATCCGTAAAATTCTATCAATTCTTTATAGTCGATAAAGTCCACGAGTATCACATGTGAATCTACACATTGACATAAGTATTTGATGTTCAAAGTAACACCGCTCTCTAAAGAAGATAAAAAATAACGATGACCACTAAAGCTCAAATGAAAATGAAGGACAAGTTACACCACATATTTTGAAGATCTCAATCAACGGGAGCCAAAGGAATCGCAATCCGAAGAATTATCTCAAAATAGTAAGTACCACGGTGGGTGGAATGAGCTCGATCGGACTTTTTTAGCAATAATGGCCAACTCATTAGGGAAGTGAAATTTTTTGTGGAACACCATTAAACTATCTAATGTGATAGTGGATGATATGTCGTCTGTAGCCGTCACATTACGGGTCTTCTTCTGGCCATCACCTTATGAAAATACATGATAAATAAAGATGAAGAAATGACAAAAATCAAAAATTTTGTGAAGCAACTTACTTAGCATATCCTTTTTTGACTCTCTCACGGATAGCTTGGGATAAAATACAACAAAAGATGCACATATGAGAAAGAGAGAGAGAGAGAGAGAGAGAGAGAGAGAGAGAGAGAGAGAGAGAGAGAGAAATACTCTCTAATGATGCTCGAAATTACCGCCAAACTTTCTGAGTCATTTGAAAGATGATTCCTAGTTAACGCTTCTCACCTTGTTATCATTCTCAAGTTTCAAGAAATCCAATTTCTACAAGAAGTGAACTACGGCCTTGATCGCCTCTAAACCCGGTCAACCGACAAGGCATGCCTCTTTCGAGGGAAAACTAGAGTCTCGCCATATATGAACTATGGGCTTGATCACCTCCAAACCGGCCACCCAACAAGGCGGGTCGCCTCTTTTCGAGGAAAATTGAGCCTCGTAAAATGAACTATGGGCCTTGATCCTCCAAACTTGGGGTCCGACAAGGACAGTCAACGCCTCTTTCGAGGGAAAATCGAATATCGAACTACTTGCCTTGATTTTCCCAGACAAGGCGGTTGAGCCTCTTTTGAGGGAAAAGCGGAACTGGGCCAAACTACGGCGCTTGATAGCCTCAAACCCTTCGAGGCGTCAATGCCTATTTCGAGAAAACTGGAGCCTCATCGATGAACGGCCTGATCATTCGGCGGTCAGTCCGACAAAGGCAGTTGATGCCTCTTTCGAGGGAAAATCGGAACCTCATCGTATGAACTACGGGCCTTGATCGCCTCCAAACCACCTTTTTTCAAGAAGAAGAAGGCGCAGCCCTGGCATTTTATAGACCATAGGGAAAAAAGGTCAAAATCCAAGAAAATGGTTTAAACCGCTCAATAATGAAAAATTGTAAAACAAAAATACCTTCATCAAGATAATGATGACACTGGACCCACGCTGGCAGCTTCAGGACCAGGCAGTTGGCACTCAGGCTCAGCCGCTCTGGCTCAGGGCCATTACCGTTTGCTTCAGGTTGGGCATGCTTCAGCCCCATGCTTCGCATTGCTTCGCTCTTCTCGGCCAGACTCAAGTGCTTTCGTTGGCCGGCTAAACGCTCATCCTCGTTTACGCAGAGTTTTCATTTGCCTGCGTCAGCTTCAGCCATGGCTCATAAGCCAGCCGGATCGGCCATATCCTTTTCAAAGCTTCCCATCATATGGTGGCTCAAAGCCCGCTCAGGCCACGGCAGATGTTCAAGCAGATTTCGGCGTTCATTCCTCACGGATAACGCCATCCCTGACTTCAAAGAGCTATTGCTGGCTGCATACAGAGCTTCATAGCCATCGCGGCCGCTGGCGCGACTTAAAACTCATCCATTACTTGACAGATTACGACAAAGCATCTGGCGCTCATTACCATCGCGTGGCCCGGTTCTCCATGAGCGGCTATGTTTTGCTCAAATCATTACTATCATCTTCCAGGCTCAAACTCCATGCTGGTTCATACAAACAGTATCAGATATATTCAGATTGACATTCATTATTTTCATAAGGCTCATTTCAGGCCAATATATTTCATTATGGCCATATTTCATCTGATATTTGTACTAATCTCATTGGCATTACATAAACTCGCTCATTAGGCCCTGTTCTAAATTACTATAAGCTCATTATTAATTTCATTTATCATTATTCATATTTATTACTCATTTACTATTACCATTATTTACTATTTCACTTGCTCATTCTTATTCTCATATATTCATTGGCTCATTACTATTACTATTTCTATTCATCATTGTTTCATATTTTATTACCAGGCTTATCTCATTATTAAATGGCATTATATTAGTTATTTCTGTGATATATTACATAAAATTTCAAATGGGTCAAACTATTTGATTACTATTAATAAGCCATATTCAGATATTGGCTCATTCATTCACCTCATATTAAATTCATTACTATTTCATATCATTCATTGCTCAAACTATTATCATGGTTCTTTCAGGAGCCAGTATCAGGTGGTCATATTAATCATCAAACGTCATTATGTCATCAGGCTATACTCGCGTTTTGGCTCTATTCTGACCTCGCCATATTAATCCTTGGTTCAGCTCATTGGATCCGTCTTACTTTGGCCATTCTCATCAGAATTCAAACAGGCATATACGATCAGCCAGGTATTAGATGGCATTACCATTAGCATCATTATTAGCATTCAATGAGCATTATTGTTGGCTCATTTATTGGCTATGGTCAATTGGCTCATTTCTCATGGGCTATTGGTTTACATTTACCATATTGCTCAGAAAATTTTCATTGGCTAAACTCATTACTCATTATTTCATCTATAAAGATATTATCATATATTATTACAAACTTGGCTCATTATTCGGGCCTATACTACTCATGATGTTCGCCTCATGCTTCATTCAGCCGGCCGTCATGTGGCATTCAAACAATACGCGGCTTCATGGTTATTATCCCGTATTGGTGCATACGCTCAGCTCAGTGCCGCTTATCCATCGCCCATTATCGCTTCAGGATGGGCATCAGCGTGCTGCCAAGGCATGACTTGCATACCATGGTGATGGCGCGCCCATGGCCGTGCCAGATCGGGTTCTGGGGTATGGGATGTAACGTAGTGCCCATATGAGTCCATATTTGATCCGTCGTGGCCGCTGCACATTACCCGCGCGGCTAATCTCTTGTGCTCACATGAAGATCGCTCTTCAAAATGAATGGTTAATGGACCCGCAAATTTCACTATTTTCAAGTATTCCATATATATTTTGGATGGTTCGATAATGTCATCCAAAAAAATAGACCGATATGATACTAAAAGTTCTACTGAAGCGAATCTTGATGTCAAAAGCAAGTTGATCCTTAGTTGAAACTAGTCGAGATCAAGCACTTAAAATATCATTTGAAACTTTGGGATATCAGTTAAATCCATAAATAGCTCTTAAATGTGGAGTGTTTATAGTCAAATCAAGCGTCTTGACGAGCCATATCTAATAAGCCCAAGATCTTATAATTCTGACTTTATTTGAGCATTCACATACTTAAAATACATCAAATGATCAAAGGAATCATTCTGAGCCATCCGATGAAGTGGAGTGGTTCAGATTTTACATGTATTTATAGAGATGCTACTCCTCCATCTATAAATAGCCCTCATTTCTCATATGAAGGGACCGAAGAGAGGAGAGAGCTCTAAAGCAGAAGATTCTCCAAGCACAATCCGCCACCACTGGCTGCGGTCATCAACCCACCGCCGCCGCCATCGCCCTGGCGCGTCCTCAGATCTGTCGATTTTTCTCGATGACCTTCATCGATTGTCCCTCATTGTCCACCATCATTCTAGCAACTATTGCCACTGACGGACTATAGTTGTCTCTCATATGCAACTGCAATCCCATTAAAGATTTTGTACTCAAATGCATACATGGAATATTTTTTTACAAGGCCCCATGATTTTTTTCCCTCTTTTCAAGATTTTTCACGTAAAAATTCTGGAGTTTTCTTGTTCACTCTTTAAATACCTGTGTGTGTGTGCTGGATTTCACAACAAGGCTAAGGCGTAAACTTTTACTCTACCGCAACTAGTTTTCTAGCACACAATAATACATATACAAACTTTAAATTCAAGACCTCTTGATTGAAAATTAAAGCTTTTAATTGCTAGGCTTGAGCTCCCTATAGATAATAGGTGTTAGACAATTTAAAAGAGTTTTTTTTCTTTTAGGAGAAAAGTTTATCCAAAGTGTGAGTGAGAGTGTATAAGAACTTGGAGTGTAACATTTCAAGTTCTATTGGTGTGAGTTTGTGAGTGTGTTTACTTGTGTAGAAGACTTGAAGAAGGAGACCTAGAACAGGATTTACGTGGAAAATGCTGCAAGCAAGAAGGCAGTCAGGAGATGATTTAGAAGAATTTACTCATATCTCTCTTCCCTTTTTCTCTAATTATCCCTTGGTTTTGTTCTCGAATATATCTTCTTGTAATTGGAGTAACTAAATAGTATAGCGCTCTAGATTTGTAAGTTTTGAGTGTTTGTCTTGTATAAATTGTAATATTATATGATATAAAAAAATTGTTTGTGCTTTCATGTGAAATGTATTTTAATTTTCCCATTTCTTAATTTACTTGCAATATGACTCATTGTAATGTTAAAATTTATTGTGATCTAGAGATATCAGAAGAGTCCTAGAGAAATAGTAGATAAAAACAAATGGATGTATTAACTAATAACTAGAATGATTTTACTACTTTTATGATTTACATTCATTTTAAGGGAGATGTTGGGAAAAATAACTAATTAAATTTTAATTTAGACTAAAATAAAAGCAAATTAAAATGATTAGCTTGATTATTTTGATCTAAACACAGACACTATAACAATTTTGTTGCTGATTGATACTAGCATGCTTTTAAATTGATTCAAATATAAAGTTTAATATGAATTGAATTCAAAACTTCACAAATTCAGAGTACATTTTAAAAATATATTATAAAAACAAAAATTCTCTTTTTAAACTTAGGGTTTAATGAATTTTTAATAATTTTGACTTATTGAATAAAAATTAACTTGGAAGAGTTATTAATCAATTTAATATAAATATTAAGCAATACTTAAATCATCGTAGGAAAGATATTCTATTTATTTCTTTATTACTTGATTTAGCATGTGCACTTGCATAGAAGGTGAAATATTTTGATAATGTTTTTAGCACCGTTGCTAGAGATTGAAGTGAATTTTTATTTAGATTAAGTTGATATTAATCTAACTACTTAATTTTTAGTTCAATTACCTTGTGTTATTTTGTTTCTCACTTGTTTATTTGTTTTTGTAGTTGTAAATTTTTTTTATGCTTTATGTTTGTGCATGAGTAGTGATAAAAAAGTAAAAGTGTTACCTTTAAATTTATAAATATAAAACTTTGCAAAAAACTTATAATAGAAAGGAAAACTCAAGATATAAATTTAGTTATGGCAAATCTATGAGAGATAGAACAACATAGATCACTCAGGGATTATGCCACAACATTGCTAGATGGAATACATCAAAGCATAGCTAGACTAACTATTCAAGTCAATAACTTTGAACTGAAACCTTCAATTATTCAAATGGTGCAAAACTCATAGTTTGAGTGTTCACCTAAGATCTTAATCTACACATAGCTAACATCTTAGAAATTTGTGCAATATTTAAATATAATGGTGTTGAGGATGACATTAGACTTAGGTTGTTTCCTTTCTCACTTAGAGATAAGGCCAAGATGTGGTTAAGTTCATTGCCACAAAAATCTATAACAACTTTGATTGAATTAGCTCAAAAAATTTTAGCTAAATATTTACCACTATCTAAGACTGCTAAATTTAGGAATGATATTACATTCTTCACCCAATTAGATAATGAATCTATATATAAGGCTTGAGAGTGCTATAAAGAATTATTAAGAAAATGACCTCATCATTCATCACTAGATTGATTGATTATTCAATCATTTTATAATAGCTTAGTAAGCTCACTTAGAACAATAGTAAATGCAATGATAGGAGGTAGTTTAATGTCCAAACCATTTGATGAAGCTTATGCTTTAATAGAGAAAATTTCTACAAATAATTTTCAATGACCTTCTAATCAACTTAACCCAAAAAAAGTAGCTAGTGTCCACAATACCGATGCAATATCAATGTTAACTTCCCAAGTTGTAGTATTGTCGAAAAGTTTAAATTGTTTAGGAGTTAATCAAAACATAAATTATATAAATTAATTAAATGATAATAATGAAATATTTAATACATAATATTAGATTATTCAAAGAATTGAAATGCTAAATTATGTCAATAATTGACCTAACGATCAAATCTAAAATTCATTTAACCTAAGTTGGAAGAATCACCTAAATTTTTCTTGGAATAAAAATAATACAAATAATTATTATCAAAATGGAAATATGAGAATCTCAAACAATAAGAATTATAACCCTCAAAACTCAAATTTTAAACCTATAATTCAACTTAGATATCCATCACAAAATCAACCTAAAGATAAAAACTTTAGAAGAATTAATGTTACAAATGGGAACTCAGTTATAGAACCAAGCAACATTTTTTTAGGAACTTAGAAGTACAACTAGGGCAATTGGCTAATAGCCTTGTAAATAGACCTCAAGGTACTTTACTTGGTAACACAGAAAAAAATCCTAAAGAAAAAGGTAAAGAACAATGTAAAGCAAAAAAATTAAGAAGTGAAAGAAAATTAGGTGAAATAGGAATAAAAAAACAAGTTAGAAAAAGAAATATTAGAAAATGAAAAAGAAAATTTTGAAAATATGAAAGATAATGAAACTAAGGGACTAGAAGAAAAAAAAAAGAGAAGCCAAAAGAGAAGCAATTATTAAAATGAGTAAGACCACCTCCTTCATTCCCTCAAAGACTTTAAAAATATAAATTGGATAATCAATTTACTAAGATTTTAGATGTCTTTAAAAAGCACTTAATCAATATTTCTTTTAATGAATTTTTAGAAAAAATGTCTTCCTATGCAAAATTTATGAAAGATATTTTATATAAAAGAAGAAAATTAGGAAAGAATAAAACTGTAGTCCTTACTAAAAACATAGTGCAATTATTCAAAGAAAATTGCCTGAAAAGCTTAAAGATCTAGTAGTTTTACCATTTTTTGTACAATAGGGAATCAATATTTTAGAAAAAGACTATGTGATTTAGAAGCTAACATTAATTTAATGCCCTTGTCTATGTTTAAAAAATTAGGATTAGGAGAAGTGGAACCCATTACTGTGACTTTACAGTTTGCAAATAGATCCTTAACTTATCCGAAGGATATTATTGAAGATGTTTTAGTTAAGGTAGATAAGTTCATATTCTCTACGGGTTCTATAGTATTAGATATGGAAGAAGATAAGGAGATATCTTTCATTTTAGGTTGACCTTTTCTAGCCATAAGTAGAACCATGATTAATGTACAAAAAAAGGGTTAATTATGAGAGCGCAAGATAAAAAAAATTACATTTAATGCATTTAATTCAATCAAATTTTTTGATGATAGAAATGAAGAATGCTATATAATTGGTCTCAATAAAGATAGGATATAAAAGGAATTGGACACTTATATGATGAAAAAATTACCAAAACAAAGTAATGTGGAAAACGATGAAGAGATTGAAAAGATTCATAAACTTAGATTTATATCTAGTAAATATAAAGAAAATTTTGAAACATTAGAAGAATCCTTAAAAACTCATGGTTTAAAACCATCCATTGAAGAAGCTCCAACTTCAGAATTAAAGCTTTACTTAGTCATCTTAAATATGCATATTTAGGAGAATCTTTAGCTTTATCAGTAATAATTTCAATAGATTTGGATGAAAACTAAGAAGATAAGTTGATAGATGACCTAAAAGAACATAAAAGAATCTTTGGGTGGATTGTAGTAGATATTAGGGGAGTTAGCCCACTATATGTATGCATAGGATTGTAATGAAAGAAAATAATAAGCCCTTCATAGATAGCAAAGTTGAAAAGAAAAAAAAATCTAAAATGACTAGATGCATGAATTATACACCATATCTCAAATAGTACATCGGTTAGTCTAATTCATTGCGTACTTAAAAAAACCTTTTGGATGGGTTACAATTTTTTGGGATTTATGTAAGTAATTATAAATTTTCTAAGTTCTAGATTAATTAATGTATTTTTAAATATTTAAAACCCCTTAATGATAATTTTAAGAATTAATTAGGACCAGAGGTCCTAATAAATTTCGCTTATCACCATTAAGCCTTTAACACATATTTAATCACTCATGACAATTTTCATAAATTTTCCATTTAAATTTATTTAATAAATACTTAAAATGGCAAATTAAGCCTTAAAAATATAAATGTTCCAATATACTCATCAGATTGACTTGAGATAATTATGGGAGGCAAAAATCATCTCATAAAATATTCACCAAAAGTCCCAAACCAAACGGAGAAGTCATTAAGGCCTAATTATATAATTAATAAAAATATTTAAATCTTTATTATTCACTATTCACTTAATAATAGTTGAGGGTTTTAATTTTCCTAGGTTCTCCACTATTTAAGCTTTCCAACAAGCATTTATTTGTATTTTTGGATTAATTTATAATTAGTTATGATTTTTTAAAGTTTTTTATTTAATCATATTTTTAACCATAATTAATAGATTTATACAGCCAGCAGTTGAGTCAACTACGCTTTACACGTGGTGTGACAATATTGGTTATTTAAATCGTACACCATGGCCATTAACTCAGCAACAGAAGATGTGGTTTCACTTTGGACTGTTTGATCAAAGATTGAATGATCGAGATTAAATTTGTGATCATTTTAAGTGATGTATCCCTTCTTAGACATAGGATTCATCTAGGCATTAAGGGGATAGATAGGGCCCACCTACCCTAAACTCACTTAAGCCACATATTAAACCAAACTCCCAAACTCCAACTAAATGACCATAAATTAAACTTTAAATAAGACTAATCAACCGTATACTTAATTTGAACCATTATGGTTTAATTTGGCCAAGGGGCTAAGTTGACCTGATCCAACCAATTTGGACTTAAGAGGGCTAAATCCAAGATCAACCCAATCCAATTGAAATTGAACTTAATTAAACTTAATTGAAAGTGATTGAACCTTGATTTCTACTCATTTGAGTCTAATTAAACTTAATTAACCCTTAACCCAAGTTGACCCATTTAGATCCTATAGGGCCAAGATTCAAATCAATATGATCTAAGCCAATTTGAATCAATCCGAGCCTTATGATCATTTTAGACACTTCGTTGAACATTTCAATTCACTCCTACCCATTCAATTCCATCAATTGGTTCAACTAACCCAACTTGACCCGTTTGACATAAAGAATCTAAATGAGCCAAAACTCATTCTAATCCAAATTGATTGCAACTAATACTTCAAATCAATCACAAATTGATTATGAACACTCTCCAACTATCAATTGAAGCCAAGTTTGATCAAACCAATCTAGTTGACTTATTTAGCCCAATTTGTCATAAATGATTGAATTGAACTAGAACCTATTCTAATCCAAATCAATTCAAACTAAAGCCTCCAATCACTCTCAAATGATTAATCAAATATGATTCAACCCCTTACCTAACCCAATTTGGTCATTTTGATTAAATTAGTTAGCCTAGTCCATTTAACACATATAAATCCATATGAACCAAATCCAAATCCACTTCAAACTAAACCAAGTTAATTGCACCAATACATTCCAAATGATCATTTGAATTTAATCCAATATCTCTTCTGACCCAATTTGGTTAATTAGTCAACCTATCCCATTTGAACTGAAATTGACCTACATGAGTCAAATTGAGTCAAACCCAACTAAACTAAGTCCAAACCAAATTAAACCTGGCATGATTCATCCTTAGGCCCCCCTTGACTTTCTTAAGAGAACCCAACTCATGGTGAACTCAATTTGACCCAAACTAAGTAAGCCAAGAGTTCTAAATAAGTTAAAATCTTTATTTGGAAGGCCTACCCATTCCCTTAGCCCATGACATCCACCTTTGACCCTCTTTGGACATAGGACCACTAACCCAACCTAACCCAAACCTATTGGGCTTAGTCCTTGACCAAGGAGAGGACCTCCTCCCCTTGGCTGACCACTGGTCCACCTCAAAAGAAGTGTACACTACATGACAGGCTACCAGGCTCCCTTAGCCACTCAAGCACATCCACTTCACCAGTCCTCTACCATCTCTGGCCACTTATGCCAGCTAGGTGGTTGCCAAAGGCTGAACCAATCTGATGGCTTAGTTCACTTGGGGAGGAGAGTATACTTGTCCCCTTGCATTCAAACTCCACACACACATTTGCCCGAGCCCAAGAATCAGTCCCCAGGATTCCCTAGTGCCTCTCAAGCACCTAATCGTCGATGAGATCAACCCCACCTCAAACCCAAGCCTCCCTTCTATCCAACAAAACTAAAACTCCACCAAACCTAAATTAACTCTTCTCACACCTTCCTTACATAAGAGAACAAAAATGAATTGATCCCCACTCAATTTGATCACCAAAAGTCCAAGCTTAATCAAACTCCGACGAGGATCGATGAAGCTTGGCCTCAGCAGCAATCGATGAGGAGGCAAGAGGATCTTTTTAGCAGGACTTTGCCTATTTAAAGCAAAGCTACCTCTATTGATGGACCACTGGTCTTTAGCTCTTGTGAGGTAATCCTCTTAAATCATAGTTTTAGTCGCTTAGGTGTTAGTGTTTTGTGAACGAAATTTGCATGTGGAGTTAATCAAGCCATAGGATCCCTTTAAAATGCTTCCTTGATTGATTTGGAGTTGAATTCATCATTGAACAGCCTCTGGCAAGCTCAGATCTAGTGGCAAAAGGTGGACAGTATTCCTCTCTTGCTGAGGGTTAACAACGGATCATCGACCATCCGTTTCGTGTGATAATAACAAATGGTCTTGATTAAATTCATTAGAAATTTTGATTTAAATCACGAGATTAATCTCTGCTGTTTGATCTATGATCAGACAACTGAGAAGAAAATGCGTATCACCGTTGAGTTAGTAGCCACACAAGATGATTTAAGTAATCAATCCCATCGTGCCATGCGATAAGCACTGCTGTGTTAGCGCCAACATAACACCGACCGTGTAAATGGATTAATTAGGGTTTAAAATATAATTGACCTAAAAAAATACAAATAAGCCAATTTTAGAAAGCTTAGGTAAACAAGATTAAGAAAAAAATAAAAACCTTAATTTTTGTTAAGTGAAAAATCTTAATTAGGGTTTGAAATTCCACATAATTAGCTTAATTAAGCTTTAATTACTTAGCTAATTGACTTAAAAATTAGTGTAATAACTTCTTGAGATGACATCTACCTTCCATAATTTTCTCAAGATAATTTGCTAAGTAATTTGAGAAATCTTAATTTTCAAACCCCAATTAACCATTTTATGCATTTAATAATTATTTAAAATTGAGAAAATTATAAAAATAATTATGGAAACTCCATTAAACATTAAGATAGTAAGGGTGATCTTGGGGATTAATTGGGACTCTCGTTCTAATTAGTTTCCAAAATCATCCTAATAAGTCTTTAATTAATTAATTAAAAAATGAATTAACCTAAAACTTAAAAAAATCATAATAATTAGCATAGTTCAAAAAGAAAAAAATATAACCTAACCCAATTTGTGCTCAACTAATAAAGAGGTTTTCAATGAAATCAAGATCCCCAATTGATTTGGGTATTTTGAGTGTAATTGATGACTTTGGGTTTTGTTAACCCTTAATCATGAGCCTAATTGTATTAGAGTTCTTATGGTATATTTATTTCATGTTTATGTATTTTTAATAATTTTGTCATAATTGTTGGGCTTATGTTTAAGGGTTAATTCAATTTAGAGGCTCTTTTAGGGTTTAATTGATTAGTTAATTATTAACATTATTTAATTCATAAAAATCACCTAAATCACTCTTAAATTACTTAATGAATAGAGATGGGCTAAGAGGTGACTTTAGTGATATCATCTCCTTTTTAGGATTAAATGGTTCAAATCCCTAAAATTAACCCTTAATAAATTTGATTAAGCTTAAAGGAGCTTATCTTAATGTGATTATTCTTAGGAATTAATGAACCAAATAGGCTATTTGATGATGTTTAATTACTTTGCTTAAGTTATTCATAAATTGTTTGTGTTTCATATATTCATCCATCCATATTTTAAAATATAAAAAATGAAATATTACATTAATTGCATGCATTTTAATTAAATAGTGTGGCTATTATTACTAATAAATATTAAATTATTTTTTTTGATTAATAGATATTAATATAATATAAATTAATACAAATAATTAAGCTTAATTTTAATTCCTACATGTATGAGCTATGATTTGGAAAGTATATAGTCTGAAAACTCGAGGTCGTAGGGTTATTGGTCCGAAGGAGATCTTGATATCTCCTACCTCTAGAATAACAATGACATATACCTTGAGATTTGTAGTAAATTACATATTAAGGATAAAATATTTTTTAATTAAATTTAATAAAATTTCATAATTCCATCATTATGTCCATATATATATATATATATATATATATATATATATATATATATATATATATATATATATATATATGAATTAACAAGTATATAGTTTGGATATCCTAAGAATATGAGACTTTAAGTAGTCCCAAAGGGGTCTCTAATTACATCACTGTGCTGTTTATTTTTAGTATGTGTGTTGTATGTATATGTGATGGGGACACCATGCAGATCTAATGATGTACTTATTGAGGTGATCGGGTACGACATCAAGGAATAGTATACTATCTCAAAAGATAGAAGTCACTACCTTACGAGAGACCTAATCACCTAATAAAGACTCCTAAGGCATGATGGATCTTCGACTATACTAGAGATTTTTCTCCTACTTTACACAAAAAGTAAAACATGATTTATTTAAACTAGGTTTTAAAGTTCCCTATAGGGGCAAAGCCCTATAGTTAATTACATCCTAAGGAAGGTGAGTTCCTTAGGAATACTTTCGATTAAAGTAGATAATTGTTGTCTCCAAAGAATTCAAAGATAAGACTATAAATAAATCGATTATATTTGGAAGATCAAATGAGATGGATCGAAAAGAGAGATTTATTATTAAAACCAAAAGAGATGAGTTAAGAATGCTCATGATACTAGAAAGCTTAATGAGCATTCCAATCTATTCTATGGTTGGGATTTATATGTTTGAGATCAAGAAGAATTATATATTTGAGTTGAAATTTTATTAGAAATTTAGGACTTATAATTCTATAATACAAAATTATAGAAATGCTTAAGAGGTGAGGATTTATGCTTGTAGCCTACAAAGGAAAACAACAACCTCAGATCCTAAATCTAGGGAGCTTTGGCGAGGGCCAAAGTATGACCTAAATCTAAGGTGAAAGTGGGTATATGATTTATCTCCACAAGAGAGGGTAAACCACCCGACTGCTGGACTTATAACCGCCTGAAGTGGTAGCCAGCTAACTCTTCCTATGCTTTAAAATCATGTGGTCAAGTCATATGCTTTGCAAGATGTTTAAGCTATTATTTATTTAGAAAAGAAACTAAGTTCTTAAATCCACTCCCTAAAAGACTAGAGTATGAGGGGTACGAATAGTGACTTAATCTAATGCAAATTTTTATCAAATTTTATTTAATTTAGGACTCTTTATTTTGACACAGGATATATGCTTTTGTATGCCTAAATGTATGAGAAGTTGATTATGGGCCAAATCAAAAGAGAAAGTTGTGTTCTTCCATCATAGGCTCTTAAAGGTTAAGCCCATTTATATCTGGCAAAGATGGAAGCCCTCTCTTAACAAAAGTGAAATAAGATGATTATGCATGATATTAAAGCAATCCATAAGAGGTTGCTAAATAATTTATTATCTTGATTTAATGCCTAGGCTTTTACATGAGGTTATGAGTTATTTTAGAGATTTAGTTATGAGTTGTTAGTTTGGGTAGAAAATTAATTTTATTCTAGAGCCTAATGCATTCAGGCCATACAAAATCACAAATCATAAATAAACTATGAAGAGGCATGCTTTTTCTAATGCACAAGCTAAACAAAACATCAAATAATTTTATAAAACTATCATAAAAGAGTAAGAGGCCGATGTGGTCGGGTACCGCCGTACAACCTGAAAATAAATGTGGGTATCCAAGCTTTACCCTTACCCTTATACATCCCATCATAATGAATGAATAATTATAATTACAAATGATGAATGTTATGGTAGTCTTCATTCTTCATTCTTTACTTCTTTCTTCTTTCATTTCTTCATTTGATTTACTCCATTTCTTTCTTTCTTTTATCTTGATTTGGATGTGCTTGCTCCAAAGGCATCACATGGTACATAAGACTTGGTCTTATAATCAATGCTCATCCTAATCCCACATAACACTTATCCTAATCCTAATGCACAATTACATTAAAAGAATAAAAGTAAACCTACCTACACCTGTAAAATAAATGTTAGCTAAACACAACATACAATCCAAGCAGTTATATAATTAATTTGGACATATGACCCTACACATGGGTAACCAAGCCCACCTATCCTAAGTTTGGCTATGCCTAGGGGTATAAGAAACCTGCACAACAAAAACATTTATATTTTTATTATATAGTGGCCCCCTTAAGCATTAGAGAAAACATGATTAAATGACCTAATCTAAACTACAGGACATACATCATCTACCATCCAAAACAAGCATACATCAAATCATACACCAACATAACATAATGCTAGAAGTGGTGACTTAGTCTAAAGTGTGTGCATCAAGGCTTATGTGGTGTGTCCTAACTAGGCTTAGAGTTGTAATTTTGCTAAGTGTGAAGAATTTAATTTATAAAGGGTTGATTTCTCTTTAAGTGATTTAATTTATTTGAAGATTTTACTTAACATTTTTTTGTTTCATTTGACCTAACAACTAAGTGTTATAAGAGAAGAAAGAGGAGACCTCTCTTTCATCCCTACCTTAAGTCACTTCTAAAGCAAGTTAATTAATCAATTTTTTTTAGTGAATGTCTTATCACATGTTTTGATTAACCCTAAGTTTAGGTTCACTCTAAATGACCTTATTCAATAAGAAAGGCATCTTAAGATTAATTAGAATGAATTACTATCATATAACACATATTTATTCATTTCTTTACATCATGTATATCATGCATATGATTAAATCCTAAGCATACATATACATACAATGTATGTCTTAGCACACTTAAATGATGAATGCAAAGAAGTGTATTTGGACTTTAAATATTTCATTTGATTGAATTATGAATGCATGTCTTTTTAATAAAAAGAGGAATTTTTCATCCATTAGCTAGATACACATTCAAATTTATAAAAGTTTTAAGAGTATGATACCATTGTTTTGCACTAGGGGCGTAAAGTACAAGACTTACTTAGGGCTACTTAAAGCCTCGCAGCCTTGGAGTGTCCAGACTAATATACCACTTTTCTTAGATACATGTAGATGTATAAACAACTATAAGGATAGGAAAACCCTGCAAAAGCTGTGTTTGATTTATTTGATTTATGATTCTTATTCATTGGTCACATCATACATATGTCTGTATAAGAGTTCTAAGTGAGTACGTGCGATTGTTACTGAGAGGCATAAGACTGCTACTATTGACCTCACTTTTGGAGTGAGCTTTCAACTTCCCCATCTTAGACATAGGACTCCTCTTAGACATTAAGAGTTCCTTAGTCTTGAGATACTTCTAGTGATTAGGTGAACACTTAACCTAACCCTAGACTTAGAAGAGTTAGCCATAGGAATAGGTGATGCCTTCGTGGTATTAGAAAAACTTGCCTACCCTATAGCTTGAACCAAATCCTTACTTCCTTCTTTCAAGTCAAACTTCAAATTCAAATCAACTTCAAATCCAAATCAACTTCAAATTCAAATCAACTTCACATTCAAACAAACTTCAAATTCAAATCAAATATCAAACCTTAACTTAATTTCAACTTAATTGATTTTCTCAAATCTTAAATCAAATCCAAAATCTTTTCTAAGCTCTTTTGATTTCATCTTATGGACTTAGCTCAAATCAAATCCAAATCAACTTCAAATTCAAATCAAATTCAAATTCAAATCAATTCCAAATCAAATCTTAAATCAATTTCAACTTAATTGATTTTCTCAAATCTTAAATCAAATCTAAAATCTTTCCTAAGCCATTTTGATTTCATCTTATGGACTTAGCTGAAATCAAATCCAAATCACTTCAAATTCAAAATATTTTCTCATAACCCATTTATATTCTAGTTTATAACAAATATAAATGAGATATAAATTCTAATAACCAAAACTAAATTTAAAACTCAAGCCCAAATCTAACCAAAATCCAACCTAAACTCTTTCAAGTCAAATCCTTGAACTCCTTCAAACAAATCCAAACCATTCCAAATTCAAAGATTTGGAATTAATTTGACTAAGTCCAGTCAAAGGGCTTGGGAAAGATTTTGATTTGGAATTTAATTTTGGATTTAGTTTTGGTTATTTGAATTTATATTCTCATTTATATTCACAAACATAAATGAGAATATAAATTCAAATAACCAAAACTAAATATAAAGTTGAATTCCAA
Organism: Cymbidium sinense; assembly: GCA_021442155.1. NCBI lineage: Eukaryota > Viridiplantae > Streptophyta > Magnoliopsida > Asparagales > Orchidaceae > Cymbidium > Cymbidium sinense. The sequence continues at coordinate 32,225,867 of CM038224.1, forward strand.
ATCCAAAATCTTTCCTAAGCCCCGATTCCATCTTAAGGACTCAAATCAAATCCAAATCAGACCGAATTCAAAATATTTTCTCATGACCCATTTATATTCTCATTTATATTCATAAATAAAAATGAAATATAAATTTAAATAACCAAAACTAAATTCAAAACTCAAGTCCAAATCTAACCTAAATCGAACCTATGCTCTTTCAAGTCAAATTACTGAACTTAGTCAAATCATTCTCTAATCAATCCAAACATTTGGATTTTCTCTTCAAACAATCAATCCTTCAATCACAAACCAAATATAAACAAAAACTTTAATCATCAAACCAAAATCAAACTAACCCAAGTCAAACCCATATTCACCATTTTAACTTGAAATTGTCAAATGAATCAAAATCCATTTGACTCCAAAACACTTGCAATTGGATTTATATTTCAATCATAAGTCCATTTGTGAGTTCAACCAAACTTTTCTCAAGCATTGATCAAGCCAATTGACCCACTTAGGCTCAGTTAATCGAAAGTGACCTAAATACCTTTTTGAGCCAAATTCTAATCCTACCCAAATTAGATTGAACTAAGCCCATATAGGCCTCACATTGTGAGCAACAATCATCATAGGATGATCGATCTCTCAAACTGGGTCAAAGCAAGTCAAAAACCTAGTCAAGTCAACACTTGTAAATGAAACCCAAACTAGCCAAAATCTATCATAGGCCAAATTGATTAAAACCATTGATCTAAACCAATCCATCATCAATGATTGAACATGATCAAGCCATCAATTGAGCCAAACCTAACCCAATTGGCCACTTGACCCAAGTTGACCTAAGTTGACCTAAAAAGTCAAAATGGGTCAAATATTGATCTAAGCCGATTGCAATCAATGGGTCAAATTTATTCTAAATTACTTGTTAAACTTTACCAAATCTTCAATTGGCCAACTAGACCCAACCTAGCCCAATTGATCATGAACCCAACCTGACCTAAAATGTCAAATCAATTTGAAATTAAACCAAACCAAAATTGATTGAAACTAAAGCTTACAATACATTTCAAATGACCAACCAAACCTAAACCAACCCATGACCTAAGCCAATTGGGTCAAATTGGTCAAATTGGTCAATTTGACCCATTGACCTAAGTAAACTCAATTGAACCAAAACCAAATATAAACCAAATTGAACCAAACCAATGATACCAAAATACTTCAAATGGTCATATGAACTTAACCCAACCCTTGGTTTGACCCAATTTGACCAATTGATCAACTCGACCCAGGTTGACCCTTTTTAACCTAAATTGGTCAACTTAAGCCAAATCATATCAAATCAACTCTAAATTCATTGAAATTTGGCCCAACCTATTTTTGAAACATCTCAAATCTTCCCAAATTAAAATCAAGGCCAAATAACCATTTTACCCTTGGGACAAAGGGTAACCTATGGCCAAATTCACTTAGAATTTGACCAATTTCTTCTCATGGCCACTTGGCATCCTCCTAGTAGATCACATGGACACTTAAGAGGGTGGTGCACATGACCTAATGGGTTTGGGTCATTCATGACCCAAAATCAATTGACCCCTCAATCAAAATTCTCCACTTGGATCACCTCCACTCACCGAGCATGTGCACCTCCTCCATTCCACTCCTCACTTGGCTGAAGCACATGGAGCTCCTAACGACCTAAACAACCCAATTAATCTCCTAAATTTGATCAAAATGAAAAGGCAAGCCTCGACCATCTGATCTAAGTAGGGGGAGATATACTCCCCCTTATTCCAACACAAATGAGTGACTCTGAATTCGATTGAGCCCAAGGAAGTAAGAGCAAGCTTCTCCATGCCTCTCTAAGCATTCCCAAGCTCCTTTGAATCTCCCTCTCTCAGTTTTCTTCATAGCCAAAATAGGGGAGGCCTAAATATTTTCCAACTTACTCAATTCTCCACCAAACCTCAATTCACTTTGCAAGTATCATCAAGGAGGCAAGTCGAGCTCACCCAAAACTTTTCCCAAGTCTCCAAGCCATGGGAAGGAGATTAAGGGGAGGAGACTTGACCGTCAAAGCCAGATGAGTCAATAAGGGAGATCACTTCTCAGAAGCTTGAACTTCAATAGAGCTTCAGCCTCCACTCAGATGAAGGTACCCACTCCATGGTGTGATAGCCGCTGAGGTATTGTTCAAAATCGATCCTCCATTGAAAATTGCTTGGTCTCTTTGTGAAGGGAATTGTAATCCCATTAAAATTCAACCATTAGATGTCTTCCCTACACTTCTTGATGGTGGGTTGAATCCTAGCCTAATCCGAGCTTAGGTAAGCTCGGATCGAGCCATGGAGGATGACCGGCCTCTGTCTCTCATAGCTTAGGCAGGGATGAATCATGGGCTGTCCATCTTATGTGTTTTGGATGGCTAGCCCTTATTAAAATGCATTAGATCTCTGATTTAAATCCTTTAAAACCATGAGTTTATACTAGTCATCCGATCCTTGATAGGATGACCCAGGGGAAAGTGCATCTCCCCGCCAGCTGATGCGGCGTGTGATGTGACAACTTAAATAACCAATCCCGCCGCACGTGGAAGCGTGCACGTCGGGCCCACGCGGCCGACTTAATTAATTAAGCTCCTAATTATTCCATTAATCATAGAAACTTTATAAAATCATAATGAAATGTAAAATATCCAAAAAATAAAAATGAGGGCTCATTTTAAAGACAATTCAGAGGGGAATCTAATAAAATTATTTCTAATTGATTTTGAATAGTGGATTTTCTTTAATTAAGGTTTAATTGAAAATCTAATAACCTTAATTTCTCTCTAATGACTTTATTAATTAGTTCCAAAATTTTCAGACATGTTTAGTGGAATGACTTCTGCATCCCCTAATTTTCTTGGGATTTATTAATGGGCTAATTAGGGAAATTAATTAATGAGCCCCTAATCACCCCTTTATGTAATTAAGAGTAATTAAGCATATGAATAGTGGTTTAATCCCTTAATTGAGTTCATTAAACATTATTTAAGTAAGGGGGAGGTTTATGGAATGGGTTTGGGAGATTTTTTCTAAGTTATTCTCTAAACCCACTTTCTTCCTTAATCCAAATATAATTAAGGATTAATCTGCTAATGATCTACTTAATTAGTCTAATCAAACATTCAAAACCAATATGAACTTAACCAATCTCTTGTTGGGTAGATTCTTAAGTGTTCAAGAGCCTATGGTAAGTTTAAGAAGATTATATCCAACTCACATGTGTGGGAGGGTTATGAAAGTACTTAATGAAAATCCTTTAGCTTAATTAATCAATAATTATGAGCCAATTGAATTAGGCCCCTTTCTTTCTTAGGTGAATTATTGATTTAAATTCCATGTGGTTGCATATCATATACTGGCTCATAATTATTTGTTAAATTATGTTAAAGTGGCATATGAAAGGGGTAATTAATGGATTTAATTCACACCTTAACCTAAATAAAATATAAAATCAATCTAATTGTTCTAAAATTAAACTAAATTTACTCACATATGGGGGAAATGGGTTAGGACCAATAAACCTTTTTTCACAAATCATTTTAAAATCAAATCCAAAAATAAAAATCTCTTTAAAGAATTTCATTCACTTTGAATAATCTTATCTTATAGGATTATCCTTAGGAATTAATTAGGGTGAATGAAGTTACATGCTTACATCACTTTATTTTTTTCCAAGCATGCTAAATATTGTTTTCCATATGAAATCATGCATTCATGTCTTTTTAAAAAAATTAATTAAATAAAATATTTTCTTTATGTCAAATTGTATGTTTTGGCTAAAGTAAGAATATGAGTAACTATTATCACTATTACATCAAAAATTATTTTCAAAATCTATAAATCAAAGATTATAAATGAAGGTGTGCTACTTATAAATACATGTAAGTTTGCATGTGATTATAGCATGAAATGTGTATTATGTGATTTTCTTCTCTCCTCTTAACATAGATTTGAATAGGATTTTGCAAAGTGTATAGTTCATTTGTAAAGAAAATAAAACTTGATTAAATCATTCCTATCCACTTCTATGTTATGACTTAAGAAAGATCTTCACATTTACACATGTAAATTGCATAACCAAATCAAATCATCAAATAAAATTAACAAATCAACTAAACCACTTAAACTAAAAGCACCCTTAAAATTGAATCTCTCACACTTAGAAAATTCCAAACTTAAAGCCTAGCTAAGACATGCCACACAAGTGTTAAATGACACACACATTAGGCTAAGTCACCATTTCTAGCTCTATGTTAGGGCGATGCATCTTTTGATGCCTGATTTTATTTTATGATGTAATATTTTAGGATGTTAGGGTGTATGTAGAGTGGATGATAGGATGATCTTAGTCTAATCATTATCTGAGGATTATGCTACTGTAATAAAAAAATATAAATGCTTTTGCTATGCAGGTTGCTTATACCCCTAAGCATAATCCAAATTAGGATAGGTGGACTTAGTTACCCATGTGTGGGGTGCTAAGTCCAACTTATTCATTCATTTACATGCTTGGGTTATGTGGTATGTTTAGCTAATCTCTATTTTGTAGATTTAGTTAGATTTACTTTTCCCATTTTCATGTAATTTTGCAATTAAGATTTGGAATGAATGTTATGGGGGATTAGGATGAAAATTGGTCATAAGACCAAGTCTTATGCACCATGTGAATCCTTGGAGCAACCACATCCCAACCAACCAAAAGAAGGAAAAAAGAAGAGAAAGAAAGAAAAGTAAGTAAGAAAGAAAGAAATGAAGAAAGGAAGAATGAAGAATGAATACCCCCATAACATGATTTTATTTTAATTGTAATTATTCATTTCTAATCTGGGTTGTATAAGGTTTGAGCTCGACTATCCATTTTTTTTTGGTTTATGCGGTGGAGCCCGACCACATCAGCCTTTTATTCTTTTGCGCTAGCTTTATAAAATTATTTGATGTTTGTTTAGCTTGTGCATTAAGATGGCATGATCTTTCTAGTTTATTCATTAATTGATGAATGGCCTAGATGTGATTAGGCTCTTAGGGAAAAATAAATTTTCTATCTAATTAATCAACTCAAAATTAAAATTAATAACTCATAACCTCACCTAAAGCCTTGGACATAAATTAAGATAATAAAAGATTTAACACCTTAGCTGGATGTTGTATGTCTCACATCATGCATAAAAATCATCTTGCTTCACTCTTACTAATAGAGAGCTTCCACCTTTGTCAGAGAACATGGCTTGACCTTTGAGAGCTATGGTGGAAACACACCTCCTTCATGCTGATTTTGTTCCATAACCAATTTCTCATGCATTAGGCATATGAATCCCATAGCCCGTGTTAAATTAATTATCCAAAAATAAAAATAAACTTAACAAAATTTGCATTAGATTAAGTCTTTATTTATGCCCTTTATGAGCTAGTCTCTCAGGGAGTGAGTTTAAAGACTTAGTCTTCTTTTTAAATAAACAACAACCTATCTATCTTACAAAAGCATAAGACTTGCCTACATGTATTTAAAATCATAGGAGGAGTTAGTTGGAGGCCACCCCCAGGTAGTTGTAAGTCCAACAGTTTGGTGGTTTATCCTCTCTTGTGGAGTAAACCATATACCCATTTTATCCCTAGATTTTGGTCGTGCCTTGGCCCTCTCCAAGGCTCCCTAAATTTAGGATTATGTTGTTTCCCTTTGCGGGCTACAAGCATAAATCCTCACCTCTTAGGCATTTCCATGATATTGTATTATGAAATTATAAGCCCTAGATTTCTAATAAAAATTCAACTCAAACATATAAATTCTCTTCAAATTTTAAAATATAAAGCCCAACCAAAGGACAGTTTGAGATGCTTAGGCCTCTTAGTATCATAAGCATCCCCTACTCATCTCCCTTTAGTTTTGATAATAATTCCCTCTTTTTGATTAATCATACTTGATCTTCCGAAAATAAACCAATTTGGCGATAGTCCTATCTTTGCAATCTTTGGAGACAACGATCATTTACTTTAATCGAGAGTATTCTTAAGGAATATCATTCCTTAAGATGTAATTAACTATGGGGTTTACCTCCATAGAGAACTTAACGAACCCAATTTAAAATAAACCTTACTTTACTTTTCCATATAAAGTAGGGGAAGAATCTTTGGTACATTTGAAGACCTATTGTTCTTAGGAGTCATTATTGGGTGATTAGGTCCATTATAGGATGGTGACTTCTATCTTTAGAGATAGTACATCATTCTTCAATATCATATCTGAGCATCCTAATAAGAACATCTACAAATCTACGTGGTGTCCAACTAAGTGTATTTTTATTTTCATTTATTTTTCAAGATAGATGAAGACAACAAAAATAATTCACCATAGCTACTTAAAGCCTCGCAGCCCTGGGGTGTCTAGACTAATATAACACTTTTCTCAGATACATATGAATGTACAAAAAGAACCATAAGAATAAGAAGTCATGCAAGAAGTCATATTTTATTTGATTGTATGATATACATTTGTGATATGAAATTCTTCCTAAGTCTTAACATGGAGATGCATATGAGTAGATTTAGACAAATGTTGTGTTCTTTACAAATGAGCTATACATTTGTAAATCCTATGTGAATCCATATAAGATAAGGAAAGAGAACTTCATATTTCATATCTTATATTATCATCACATGAAAACTTATAGATATTTGTAATTAACATCACTTCATTTATAATAATTGCTTTTATAGGCTTTTCAAAATAACATTTGATTTAATAGTGATAATAGCCACACTTGTTTTTAAAATTTAAATCAACACATGCAATAGACATAAAAGAAACCATTTCATTTAGCTAATTTTAAAAGAAATGAGTGCATGATTACACATGGAAAGCAACATTTAACATGATTAAAAAGAAATAAAGGAATAGAAACACATGATCTCATTCATCCCAATTAATTCCTAAGGATAATCATGCTAAATAAGGCTATTTAAAATAAACCAAAATTCTTTAAAGACATTTTAAACATTGAGTTTGATTTGATTTAGGAAATATGAAAGAGGTTTGCTAATCCTAATCTAATTCCCCATGTGTGAATTAATTTAGTTTAATGAAGAATATTTAGGTTGATTTTATGTTTTAATTAGGTTAAGGTATAAATTAAGTGATTTAATTAACCCTTACCTATATCACCTTAAGTTAGTTAACTAATTAATAATAAGTCAATATGATATGCAACCACATGAAAAGTAAATTTGCAATGCTCCTAAGAAATGAAAAAGGGCTTAACACAATTGACTTATGATTAATAGTTAATTAGGATTAAGGGATCTCACTTAACTACTTTTATGATTTTGTCTCTCATGTGAGCTAATCATAATTTCATTATCTCTCACCTTGTGTTATTGAACACTCAAAGAGCTACCCAAGATCAATTAAAGGTTGCTTTGAGGTGAAGTGAATTTTAGATTGGGTTAAGTCAAGCTTATTAATTAATCGGTTGATTTTTTTGATTATATTTTGATTAGAATGATGAAATTAGCTTAGAGAAAGGGATCAAGGATAAGGCCTCAATCCTTAATCCCTAAGCCATTTTGAACACTCAAATAGGCTTTGATTTTTGTCTTGGAAATTAATTAATTAATTAAATAATTAATTACCTCATTAATCATCAATTATATTAATCCCAAAAAGTGAAGGAAATCAAAGAAATGAAGTAGGAAATATATCCCAATTATACTCCCTAAGTTCCCTTACTATTCCATAGAGGTAATTAGGCTTAAAGAATTAATTAAAATACTATTCATTTATTAATTATCATTAATTAAATTAAAAGAGTGATTAAGGCTAAATCAATTGATTTTCCTAATTAAGCAACCAATAAAATCCCAAAAAATATGAGACCCAAAGGTCATCCCCTTAGACATCCATAAAAAACTTGAGATTAATTGGATGCTTAATTAAGAGGTAATTAAGCTTATTAAGTTTTCAATTAAACCTTAATTAATCAAAAAGTACTACTCAAAATCAATTTATAATACTTTTTTTAGATTTTACTCTGAAATATCTTTAAAATGAGCGTAAGTTTATATTTTTTTTGGAATTTTCTAGAAGTAGTCATGATTTAGAGAGTTTTAGCCTTAAAAATTAATTAAAACAACCTAATTAAAGCCTTAATTCCATCATGCCACGCGTGCTGCACTTTCCACATGGCATGAGTGGCTATTTAAGTTGTCACATCCAAAGGCTAACTCAGATGGTGGCAGACATAGTTTCTCTGTGGACCGTCCAATCTAAGATCGGATGGCCACGATTTGAGTCACAGCATAAGGGAGAAAAGAGCGGGGATCTACTGTGATCTAATCACAGCCATCCGTTCTAATCACATGGAATAGATGGTGTATGATCTTCCTCCTTCACGAGCGATGAAAGATGAGCATCGTCCATCTTTCCCCATTCAATCTGAGCTCACCTGAGCTCAGATTGGGATCAAATCGATCCCACACCTTTGGAATGAGGGGAGATGCACATCCAACTATCAAATTCACATGGGATTCAAATTTTCTTTGAAAATGACCAAGCAAGATTTCCCTATAGCTATGGTTTTGAGGAATTACGTCACCAAAGCTAATTTCTAGCGGTGGGTCATCGGAGGTAGTTTCTCCTTGTTGAGGTGAGGCCCTGTTGAGAAGCTTTGAGCTCAATTTGGGGTAGAGTGCTCGATCAATCAATCCATGAATGCAAAGGCCTCGGCTCTAATCAAAATCCTATCTCTAATGCTCGGGGAGGCATGGGGAAGGTTTAGTTGGCTTCATTAGAGTATGGGAATGATGTGGATGTAAGGAATTGAAGTTTGATTTAGTGGATGAGGAGTAATGCTTGAAAAGGTGGTGTCCTATTTCAGCTTTGCTCGGGAATGGGAAATGCCAATCAAGGAGGGCATGAGGATGCTTGGGAGTGCTCTAAGGGAGTTCAAAAATATCTCAGAAGTCTCAATGCATCATTCTTTGTCAGCTGAATTGAGGTATAACTTTCGGGAATTGAGGGGGTATACCCCTAAATTACTCATGATGGACAGACAGGATGCATCCCATAAATTTCATCGATTGGCCATCATTGGGTCATTAGAGGGGTCACCATTAGTGCCATGTGGCTAGCCAGGAGTGGTCAAAGTAGTGGCAGGAGTCTTAAGGATTGATATGAAAGGATTGTGTGAGATTGATCTGCCTTATATCCAATGGGTTCGGCCATGAGGGGGAATGGCTTGGCTTTGTTCTATTGGTCCATGGTAGATGCTAGGGTGAGTTAGGTTAGGTTAGGAAGATCTAGGAGTGCTTCATTTGCCCATTTGATGGCTACCATGGGAAGACAAAGTGGACTTTCTACTTAAGGAAAGGATCCAATGCAAATGAGATGGTGTTTATTGGTTAATCCCCTTGGGTTGGGTCCCATATGGGCTTGGGTTGGTTTGAGGCTGACATAGGGTCTAATTGGGTTTGGTTAGGTCAGCCACCAAGGTTCCATAAAATGGTTTTTAGTGAGTTGGGCTCATATGATCAAAATGTGTTCATTTGGGATAGGTTGGGTTGGGTTTACCATTTGGTCAAATTGGGTCAAACCAAGGCTTGGGTTAGGCTCAAATGATGATTTGGGATGTTTTTGTTCAATTAATTTGGGTTGGTTTGGCCAAGGTTTGGATTTGACTCATTTGGGTTTAAAAGGATCAAATTGGTCAAGTTGACCAATTTGACTAATTTGACCAAATTAGGTTAAGTTAGGTGTTGATTCAAGTTCAATTTGTCAATTTAAAATGATTGTAGGATTTGGTTTTATTTAATTTGGATTTAATTTGGATTTAATTTGAATTTTGGGACCCTTTAAGTCAATTTGGTCTGGGTTGGGTCAAGTTGACCAATTTTCAACTTGGGCTCAATTATCCAAGTTCAATATGATTTAGAATGAACTTGAGCCATTGGTTGCAATCAATTTGGATCAAATCATATTTTGATCTATTTTAGCTCTAAAGGCCACTTTGGGTCAACTTAGGTCAAATGACCAATTAGACTTAGTTTGGATCAAGTGAGGGTTTGGTCATGTTCAATCATTGATCATGAATGGGTTTGAGACAATGGTTTCAATCAATTTGGCATATGGTGGATTTTTGGCTAGTTTGGGTTTTATTTAAGATAAATGTTGACTTAGTCAAAAGCTAGGTTTGACTTGGTTTGACCCAATTCAATGCAATTGATCACCTTATGATGATTGTTGATCATGATTGAAGGTTTAGATGGGTTTGGTTCAATCCAATTTAGGTTGGATTATAACTTGGCTCAAGAAAGTCTTTTAGATCACTTTGTGTTAAGTGGACCTAAATGGGTTGGTTGGCTTGTTCATGGCTTGATCCAAGTTTAGTTGAGTTGATCTATGGATTTAAGATGGAAATATAAATCAATTGTAAGTGGTTTGGAGCCATATGGGTTTTGGTTTATATGGCAATTTTCAAGTCAAAAGGGTCAACATGGGCTTGACTTGGGTTAGGTTTGACAAGGGTGGTTTATGTTTATACTTGCATCAATTATTAAATGAATTATTAAATCATGAAGAAATCAATAGGTTTTGGGTTGATTTGGGTGTCATTTAGCCAAGTTCAAAAGTTTGGCTAAGAGGGATAAAATTAGGAAATTGATTTGATTTGGATTTGGTTTGGACCATTTGAATTTATACTTCATTTATATTTGTGAATATAAATGAAGATATTAATTGGTTGTGAGAAAATCACTTGAGTTTGGAGTGATTTGGAAGCAAATTTGACCAACTCTTCCTAAATCCTACAACCTATTCCTATAGGGTGAAAAGTCTTCTAAATCCCTAAGGCACAATCTATTCCTACTTAACTCTTCTAAGTCTTTAGAGGTTAAGTGTTCACCTAATCACTAAGTGTCTTAAGATAAGGAACTCTTAGTGTCTATAAGAGTCCTAGATCTATGATGAGAAAGTTGAGAGTTCACTCCAAAAGTAAGGTCAACATTCACTTTCCTTATTTAATAATGGCATATACTTGTATAAATTTAATATACATATATGTATGTATATGCATAAAATTAAACACCCATTTTCTATGATATTCATGCATTATGTAGCCACAATTTATAATGAATATTAATAGTTGAAGGTGTACTCATTCATCCATGCATCAAGTGTGAAGTAACTAAATGATATATACGTATGTACATTAAATCTCATTAGTAATTATATGTATGCATTAAAATTAAAATTAAAGAATAATGAAACAAGGTTGAGAGAATATCATCAAGTCAACTATACTTTGGTTTCACTAATCTTAAGAATGTCAATTACATGTAAGATAACTTCCTTAAACCAAATCCAAACAAAAGCTTTAGTAAAATTGAAACAGTTCATCAAGAGGATTAAAAGCTATAAAATATACCTCTTAGATCCAACTTAAGGTTAGAGATTAAGGTAGGTTTCACCATTTCTTTCTCTTATTATAACTCTAATTTTAAATGAAACCTAAAATGAAATTGAAAGCTCAAGTCTAAAAATTAATTCAAATTATTAATCAAGGAAAGTGTGATTACCATTAATAAGAATTTAAATACTAATCATTAGAAAGCTTTAGATATTAAGATCTAATCATGATGTGCCACACTAAACTCCACACACATTAAAATGTTAAGTCAATGATCTTAGTTTTAGGTTAGGTCAGTGATTATTGTGATGTATTTTTTAGACTGGTTATTAAAATTATTTGTGTGTAGTTTGGTTGTAATGATTAATGATATTTTCTTGTGGGATTGTGCTTAAGGATCATCATAATAATAAAATTATAAATATGTCTTGTTTTAAATGTATATATAACATGCATTTTGTTTTATTGTAAAGTGTTGGGGTTGTACTTGCCCATTGTAGAAAAGAATATAGTTGTTATACTTGTATAAATGAGATGAGAATGTGTAATCTCTTTTGATTAGTAAATTCTAGTTAGGTAACTAGGTGGACATAGGTGATTTTTTGATTGAACCATATAAAAAATCTTTTGTTTGCTATTTTACTTTTGTGTTTTACTTTACTTGGGTGCTTGGTGCTTTACTCTTTCATTAAAATTTTCTTTTCTGCAACTAGTATAAAATTTAAAATTACATTTTAACTTGTAACATTTTTAAAATCACCCAATTCACCCTCATATTGGGGTCATAATGTTGACCTCACTTTTGGAGTGAGTTCTCAATCTCCTCATCTTAGACTTAGGAGTCTTTTAGACACTAATACCTCTAAAGTCATAAGACACTTCTAGTGATTAGGTGAATGCTTAACTAAAACCTAGAGACTTAGAAGGATTAATCATAGGATTAGGCTATGCCTTAGGGATTAGGATAACCCTCCTACCTTGAAACCTAAATCCATTCCAAATTTACCTATCAAACCTACAATCAAACTCAATTTCAAATCCAAAGCCAAATGATTGAAGCCCATAATCAAATCCAAACTTGAAATCTTTTCTAAGTCTTTTGAATCAATTTCATGAACTTAGCCAAAATCTAAATCAAATCAATTCAAAATTAATTGATTTTCTTATAATCAATTTATATCTTCAATCATCTTCTTAAATATAAATCAAATCTACATTCAAATGATCAAAACTAAATCAAACTATATCAAACTAAATCAAAATACAAACCTAAGCTATATGAACCAACCCCATGAACTTAGCCAAATTCCTTCATTCCAAATCCCAAAACTAATTTATTTCCTCATAAATCAATTATACCTTCAATCACCATTCCAAATATAATTGAAATTTACAATCATCAAGCCAAATCAAAATCAACCCAAGTCAAACCCAACTTAGCCCATTTAACTTGAAATTTTTAAATGAACCAAAACTCATTTGAGCACAAGCCAATTTCAATTGGTTTATATATCAATCTCATATATAAACTCAACTAAATCAAACCCAAAATCAAGCTCAAGCAATTGGCTCACTTGACCCAAAGTGACCAAGTTGGCCTGCATGAACCAAAATCCAATTCAATCTAAATGAGAGTGAATTAAGTCAATCCAAACTTCATGACATGATTATTGATCATCCTAGATTGCTCAATTATCATAAATTGGGTCAAACCAAGTCAGCCTAGCCCATTAACCAAGTTAACCCTTTAACCCATATACACGCAAACTAACTAAATTACAACCTAAGCCAAATCCATTAAAGCTAATGATTCAAATCAACCTAAAACCAACATTTGAACATAATTTGACCTTCAATTGAGCTAAACCAAACTAATTAGCCCTCTAGACCCAAGTTGACCCAAATTAACCTAAATGGCCAAAATGGGTCAAATCAAAATCCATCTAAATTGATTGCAACCAATGGCTCAAGTTCATTCTAAATTGACTATTAAAATTGACCAAAGCCTCAATTGAGCCCAATTGACTCATTAGACCCAAATGACCTATTAAACCCAACTTAACCTAAAGGGTCAAGCCAACCTAAAACCCAATCAAATCTAAACTGAACTCAACCAAAGATTACAATATATTCCAGATGATTAACCAAACCCAAATCAAGCCATGACTTAATATTAATTGGTCAAATTGGTCAACTGACCCATTTGACCCAAATGTGAACCAAAATCAAATCTAAATCAAATTGAACAAAACTAATGACACCTACACACTCTAAATGGTCATATGAACTTGACCCATTTGATAACCAACCAATTAGTCCTTTGACTTTGATCCAAATGGGTCAAGCAAACCTAACCTAATGAACTCCAAATGACATGAAATTTGGCTCAACTCACTTTTGACTCATTTCAAATTTGCCCAAATCAAATCTAATGCCAAATGACCATCCTACCCTTGAGTCAAGGGAATCACATGAGACAAATCACTTAGGTGAGTGATCATTTCCATTCCTTGGCCACTTGACACTCTTCCATTGGTTCACCTAGGCTCCTAGGACACTTTTGAACCTACCCAAGAGGTGGTTGGGTTAGCCTTGACTCATAGGGAGGTGAATTCACCTCACCTCCCCCATTGGAGCATTTGAAACCCATAGGACACCCACTAATCCCTCTTGGCCAACCTAACTAAGTCACATAGGATGATTCCATGCCATTCCCAACAACCCCAAGCCATAGGACATCCACTAGGAGCTAAAAAATCATCATTATAGGTGATTTTTAGCCAAAATGAAGCACAAGAGAAAGAGAGGCTTCAAAGAACTCATTCTGCCATTACACATACTCCAAGAGCTCCTCCAAGCAACAAGAAACCCATTCCTCATTTTTGTTGGGCTAGAAGAACACCAAACCAAGTGAATTCCAACAAGGAAGTGATGACCATTGGTGGATACAACACTCCAAAGGGAAGGCAAGGCTCTAGTTCATCCCAAGGCTTCGTCTTGCATCTAAGAGTGTGCTTGGATCAACACAGCCGCCAAAATCCATCCCCGATTATGTAATTTTCAAATCCTTTAGCCGACCATAGGTTCTCTTATTTATGATGATTCTTGTGCAAGTTTAGGAATTTCCCTTAAATATCCCTTGCATTCTTCATTTTATGTAATCTTAATGCAAAAATAGAAGTTTTCTGGCGAGAATGAATGCAAAATTGAGCCCGATCGGATCCCATTTTTTCAGTTTCATGATTTACATCGATGCGACATTTTCATCGATGCCATCTCCCGGAAAGTGATGAGTAGTACCATCTAATCTCCGCTGATGGAGATGACATTGAGATTAGCTCAAATTGCCCATGATTTGATCTGTTATATCGTGGATTTGATTTGAACCGTCCATCAAAACCACTCGGATTTCCCTCCTCTTTTGTCATGTCGATCATGGCCTTTAATCATGTTATGAGGCACCACGTGCTGGATAAATCACGCGATGACGCATGGCATGACATGTTCCAGCATGCCAATCATCGATGGGGTTAAGTAGGTTTTGGTTTTTAAAAAATAATTAAATCACCTAAAATATCAAAAATTCATAGAAAAAATACTTAACAAAAATTTGTAAGTAAGGGCTCGTTGGATTTGTCTTTTTGAGAGGAATCCAACAAGCTCAACATCCCTAATTTCTATTCAGTATTCTGAGGTTAATTTAGGTTTTAGTGAAACTCAAATTTCATTAATTAAGCCAAAAATACATATCAGATTGATTTGAAAAGGATTGAAACTGAAGTTAAAATACACCTACCATAAAAATTTCAAATCAAAAGGATTTCTCGATTTGGAGATATTGCATTCTGAAGCTCAAATAGTCTATTTTAGTAAAAATAAATTAATAGACTTTATAAAAATTATGAAAAATCATTTAAATAAGATAAATTTTGAAAAATTATAACAAATCATAGAGAAATAAAAAAATGCAAATAAATATTCATTTTGATGGTATTTCAAAGGAGATTCAATTAAAATTGATTTCAATTATTTTTGAATAGTGATTAAGGCTTAATTAAGATTTAAATAAAAACTTAATTAGCTTAATTAAGCCTTAATTATTAAAGTAATTAATCCCAAAATTTATGCATTAGCTTAATGGGATGATCTCTACCTCCCATAATTTTTTTGGGATTTATTGCTTAATTAATAAATAAATTTGATCATTTAAGCTCTAATTACTCTATTAATCTACTTAATAGCTAATTAACACCCTAAATAATAATAAATTGATTAATTAAACTAACTAATTGCTATCTAACATTGAATGGACAAGGGGAGTGGGGTTAGGACATCTTTCCTAGCTTCTTCTCCTAAGTCCACTTCATTTATAAAAAAAAAGTTAATTAACATGAAGATTAATTAAAGGTTAATTAACCAAGTAAGTGACTTAACTAATAAAGTGGAAATCATAATCACATTAGATAATTAATAATGAAATTAAGGGTTACTTTTTATATGTTTAATAACATAAAGACCCTTTAAGAAAATTATGATTAGCCCATAAGGGTGGGAAAATCATAAAAATACTTAATTATGTTCTTTAATTTAACTAACCCTTAATTATTATCCATTTGCATTAAGTCCTTGTAGGAGCATTGCAATTTTATTTCCTCACATGCTCATGTCATTTGTGGCTCATAATTAAGTGGTTAATCAAATTAAAGAAGCATAGGTAAGGGTAATTAATTGATTTAATTAAGAATCCAACTTAATTAATTCATAAAATTCAGTTGATTACCTTTTCTTAAACCAAATTAATTCACAAACATGAGAATGGGTTAGGATCAGCAAATCTCTTCTCACATTTCTTAAATCAAATCAAAACATGAGATTAAAAATGACATTAAAGAAGCTTGGGTTTATCTAAAATGATTTTATTTGATATGATTGTCCTTAAGAATTAATTTAGTTGAATGAAATCATATTCTTATGTTTATATATTCCTTTCCAATCATGTTAAATGTTACATGTCATTTGAAATTATGCATTCATCTTTTCAAAGTTAAATTAAATCAAATGATTTTCCTTTATGTAAAGCTTGCATGTGTTGATTTAATTTGATATATGTGTGTTGACCTTAATTTTAGAATGAGTTCTCAATCCCTCCATCTTAGACATAGGACTCCTCTTAGACTTTAAGAGTTCCTTAATATTAAGACACATCTAGTGATTAGGTGGACACTCAACCTAACCCTAGGAGACTTAGAAGAGTTAGCTATAGGAATAGGTCATGCCTTAGGGGTATTAGGAAAACTTCCTGCCCTTAGCTTAAACCATTCACTTTTCTTCTTTCAAGTCAAACTCCAAATCAATCTTAATTGATTTTCTCCAAATTTAAATAAACTCCATCTAATTTAAATCCATGATTGAAATCTATGATTTAAACCCATGACCAAAATCCATCAAAAATTCTTAAGTCCAAATTTTGCTTAAGTCTTTAATCTTCCCTTAAGGACTTAACCAAAATCATGATCAAAATATATTCAAATATTTTAGATTTTCTCATTATCCATTTATATTCTCATTTATAATTCCATATATAAATGAAATATAAATTCAAATCAATCAAACTAAACTCAAAATTCCAAATCAATTCATGAAAATTTCCCAAGTCCCTTAATTTTCCATTAATGGATTTAGCCTAAACCTTGATCAAATCAATTCAAACTCATGGGATTTTATCAAAACTCATTTATATTCTCATTTATATTGACATATATAAATGAAATATAAATATAAATCAATCAAATCAAACCCTCAAATTAAATTCCCAATTTAAAATCTCCTTAAGTCATTAATTTTCCATTAATGAAGTTAGCCTAAATATCATCAAACCATATCAAAGTCATGGGATTTTCTCATAATTCTTTTATATTCTCATTTATATTCACATATATAAATGAAATATAAATATAAATCAATCAATCCAAATTCAAAAATTCAAACTTCCAATTCCAAAATTTTCTAAGCCCCTTAAATCCTTCTTAATGGACTTAGCCCAAATCATGATTAAACCACTTCAAATCCTTGAAGTTTTCTCATGATCAATCTATATTCACATTTATATTCACATATATAAATGAAATATAAATTCAAACAATCAAAACCAATTCCAAAAATCAAACTCAAATCAACTCAAAATCCAATCTAAGCCTTTTAAGCCTAAATCTTGAACTTAGCCAAATCAACTTCAAATCAAGCCAAATTCTTGATTTTCTCTCATGATTAAATCAACTCTACAATCATGAGCTCATATATAAATCAAAACTCCAATAAAACAATCAAAACCTAATTCAAAAACCAAACCCAAAACCCTTTCATATTCTTCCTTTGAATATGAAATTATCAAATGGATCTAAACCCATTTGAGTGGTTAATCAAATTAAAGAAGCATAGGTAGGGGTAATTAATTGATTTAATTAAGAATCCAACTTAATTAATTCATAAAATTCAGTTAATTTCCTTTTCTTATACCAAATTAATTCACAAACATGGGAATGGGTTAGGATCAACAAATCTCTTCTCACATTTCTTAAATTAAATCAAAACATGGGATTAAAAATGATATTAAAGAAGCTTTGGTTTATCTAAAATTATTTTATTTGATATGATTGACCTTAAGAATTAATTTAGTTGAATGAAATCATATGCTTATGTTTATATATTCCTTTCCAATCATGTTAAATGTTGTATGTCATTTGAAATCATGCATTCATCTTTTCAAAGTTAAATTAAATCAAATGATTTTCCTTTTTGTAAAGCTTGCATGTGTTGATTTAATTTGATATATGTGTGTTGACCTCATAATCCATTTATATTCTCATTTATAATTTCACATATAAATGAAATATAAATTCAAATCAATCAAATTAAACCCAAAATTCCAAATCAATTCATGAAAATTTCCTAAGTCCCTTAATTTTCCATTAATGGACTTAGCCTAAACCTTGATCAAATCAATTCAAATTCATGGGATTTTCTCAAAACTCATTTATATTCTCGTTTATATTCATATATATAAATGGAATATAAATATAAATCAATCAAATCAAACCCTCAAATTAAATTCCCAATTTAAAATCTCCTTAAGTCATTAATTTTCCATTAATGAAGCCAGCCTAAATCATCATCAAACCATATCAAAGTCATGAGATTTTCTCATAATTCTTTTATATTCTCATTTATATGCACATATATAAATTAAATATAAATTTAAATCAATCAAACCAAATATTCAAACTTCCAATTCCAAAATTTTCCTAAGCCCCTTAAATCCTTCATAATGGACTTAGCCCAAATCATGATTAAACCACTTCAAATCCTTGAAATTTTCTCATGATTAATATATATTAACATTTATATTCAGATATATAAATGAAATATAAATTTAAATAATCAAAACCATTTCCAAAAATCAAACTCAAATCAACTCAAAATCCAATCTAAGCCTTTCAAGCCTAAATCTTGAACTTAGCCAAATCAATTTCAAATCAAGCCAAACTCTTGATTTTCTCTCATGATTCAATCAACCCTACAATCATGAGCTCATATATAAATCCAAACTCTAATCAAACAATCAAAACCTAATTCAAAAACTAAACCCAAAATCCTTTCATATTCTTCCTTTGAATATGGAATTGTCAAATGGATCTAAACCCATTTGACTTCAAACCACTTGTAAATGGATTTGCATTTCAATCATGAGTACATTTACAAGATCAACCAACTTCAAATTAAGCTTTGACCAAGCCATTTGACCCACTTAGGTTCACTTGACTCAAAGTGACCTAAAGTATCCTTATGAGCCAAATTTTGATCCTAACCAAATTGGATTGAACCAAACTCAGATTTCCCTCTCATCATGATTGACAATCATAATGGGATGATCAATCAATCAAATTAGGTCAAACTTAAGGGTTGACCAAGTCAACACTTAGCCCAAAATGGATTGAAACCATTGATCTAAGTTCACTCATGACTTATGTTTGAACTTGACCAAGCCAACATTTGAGCTTAACCTAGCCCAATTGGCCACTTGACCCAAGTTGACCCATTTTGACCTAAAAAGTCAAAATGTGTCAAAACTTGATCTAAGCCAAATTGATCCAAACCAATGGATCAAGTTCATTCCAAATCACTTGTTAAACTTGTCCAAAGCCTCAATTGGCCAACTAAACCTAACCTAGCCCAATTGACCTTAGACTCAACATAACCTAAAGGGGTCATGTTGAGCCAAAATTGAACTTAACCTAAATTGATTGGAAACAAATATACCAATCCACTCCATATGACTAACCAAACCTAAACCTACCCTTGACCTACCTCAAATAGGTCAAATGGGTCAAATAGGTCAACTTGACCCATTTGACCTAAATGAAGTCATATGAGCCAAATCCAAAACTATACCAAATTGAATCAAACCAAAGCCACCAAAACATTTCAAATGGTCATATGAACTTGACCCAACCCTTGGTTTGACTCAATTTGATCTATTGGTCAACTTGACCCAAGTTGACCCCTTTTGATCTAAATGGGTCAACATGAGCCAAACCCTATCAAATGAATTCCAAATTTCATGAAACTTGGCCAAACCTAGTTTCTCCACATACCCAACATATTCAAAGTGAAAAAAATAGAAAAATGACCATCCTACCCTTAGGTCATAGAATAAATTTTGGCCTAATCCATGGGAAATTTGGTCATACCCTCTTCACATTCACTTGAGGCTTTCCTAAAAGCTCAAGGGGTCTTAGAGGAGAGTGGTGCACCCAACCTAGTGGGTTTGGGTCATCCCATTTGGTCCCCTAGATAGTACTCGACCCTATGGATCAAAATCAAAACTTCAAACTCCATCTCAAACTCAAATTAAGGTACATGGGAGGTTGGAAATCCACTCCTTGGCTCAAATCGACCATGTGCACACTCCTAACTGATCAAACAACCCACAACCTAAGCTCAATTGGATCAAAATGACAAGTGCTTTACCGACCGTTTGATCCTTCAAGGGGGAGATATACTCCCCTAAACAAACTTGAATGCATCATTCTTGAATTCGATTGAGTACTAGTGAGACCTAGGAGCCATCAGAGAGTGATAGAAAACCTCCTAGAGCTCTTGCCAGTTCCCCATTTCTCAGTTTTCAAACAGTGAAAACATGGGAGCTCAATCCATTCTCCAACTTCTTCCACACTACAATCCACTGCAATTCCTTTTGCAAGCACTCTTAAGTGACCAAGTCGAGCTCACCTAAGTTCTTTCCCAAGTTCTAAAGGTAGGGGGGAACCTAATTCAATCAAAGCCAAGCACAAGCTAAGGTGGAGGTGACCCATAGGACGATCCACTCAACCTTAAGTGCTCAAAACTTCAACAAGGCTTCGTCTCAACCAGATGAAGCTTCTCCAATGGAATCGAGCACCGGTGATCACCTCCGGTGAAGTATGGGATTTTTTGACTATTAAACTTAATGTGGTGTGGAGCTTTGTGAAAGAAATTTTTACCCCATCAATTTTTGACCGTTGGATTTTTTGCTCTTTAGCTTTAGATGGTGTGGGCTGAGTTTGATTTAAATCCATGTTAGATCGAGCTTGGATCTTCCCCTTGATCATGGACGGTCTCAATTGATCAAGGGGAAGAACTTGGGAGATCCCAGCCATCCATCCGTGCATTTTGGATGGACGGCTGAGATAATCCGCACATTTAGAAATTCCTTTAACCATTTTAAATCGTGGGGAGATCCCTGGCCGTCCGATCTTTGATCGGACGACAAGGATCAAACCGCATGCATCACCAACTGCCATCTAGGATTAGATAACTTAAGTAACCCCCTCACAACGTAACGCATGTAAAGCGCCACCGCCACATGCATCACGAGCTGTGGATTACTTAAAATGCTTAATTAATTCTAATTAACTTAGGATCTTCCAAAATTCATAACTCCTTCTAGAAAACTCAAAAAATTATGAAATAAAATTTTATGGAAATATAATTCAACCTAGAATATTTAAAATTAATTTCAATGAGTTTTGAATTATGATTTTCTCTGAATTTGGGTTTTATTGGAAAGTTTATTTTGCTAATTACTTTCTAATTAAGCTCTGATTAATCCCAAACTTCTTGGGTATGTTTTAGGGGATGAATTCTACCTTTTCTAATTTTCTTGGGATTTATTGAAGATTTGATTAGAATAATTACATATGAATTTATTAATTACCATCCTTATGTAATTAAGCATAATTAGGGTATGATTAATGATTTTAACCTATGCTTAGGGTTGATTAAGGTCAGATCCAATAAGTAGGAGGTTTATGAAATATTTTTGGAGCATTTCCCAAGCTATTCCCTAAACCCCTCTCTCTCCTTAATCTCTTCTAATGGGGGTTAATTCATTAATTATCCCTTAATTAACTTCTAAAAATTCTAAAACTTAGAACTTAATTAATCTACTTTGGGTAGATGCTTAGGTGTTTAATAGCCTAAGTTCAATTAATGAAATCAAACCCAATTCACATGTGTTAAAGGGTGTTTTGAAATTACTTAAGCTAAACCCCTTAGCTTAATTAACTTTTAATTGTGAGCCAAATTACATTAGGCCTCTTCCTTATTAGGTGCATTGCAAATTTAAATTCCTTGTGGGTTTTATGTCATCTCATTGGCTCATAATTATTTGGTTAATTCTTCTAAGGTAGTGTAGGTAAGGGTTAATTAAGTTACTTAATTCATACCTTAACCTAATCAATGAATAAAAATGGATCTAATCACCTAAAAATTAAACAAAAATATCAAACACATGTGGGAATGGGTTAGGAATAGCAAATTCATCTCACCTTTTCAAAATTAAATCAAACTTTAAACTAAATAAAACTCACTTTGAATTCACTTTGATTTATTTTAAACTTTCTTATTCCATAAGAATGTCTTTAGGATTTAAGTGAAGTGAACTTGTTTACATGCTTTCATTACTTTGAATCTTTCTAGAACATGTTAAAGTTGTATTCCATGTGGTTTCATGCATTCATATTTTTCAAATTCAAATTTTAAAATGAAATTGTTTACTTTATATCAAATTTGCATGTGTTGGGTAAAGTAGAAATATGAATGGCTATTATCACTACTAAATCCAAATTTTTTTCAAATCATATAAACCAAATGCCAAATATGAAAGTATGCCACTTATATTTTAATTATGAGTTTGCATGTGATAGAATATAAAGGTATGCTTAGCATAGGTTTCCTTTCTTTCTTATGTAAGCATAGTTTTGAATAGGAGTTGATAAGATGTAGGGTTCATTTGAAAAGAACCCAACACTTATGTAATTCCATACATTATTCATCTCTATGCTATCACCTAAGAAGGGTTACCTATACTTGAATACATAAATTGCATAAAATAAAATAAATCCATTAAACAACTTTTGCATTCTCCTTTTCTATTTGATTTCTTTAATACATATATTTGTATTTAAGAAAAATGGTATATTAGTATGGACAACCCCAAGATTGCGAGGCTTTAAGTAGTCCTAAGTAGGTCTTGTACCTTACACCTCTGGTTAACAATGGCATTGTACTCACTTACGCCTTTCTTACTTTCATGTGTATATGTGAAAATTTAGATAAGGAAATCCTTTTCTACTTAAAAAAAACCATGCATATTCAACTTCTAAATTTCCTTAAATGGATTGCTTAGCATACATCATAAAGTGTGTTAAATACTCTTATTTGTATTATAGGTATTCTTAGGGTCCATCCATATGCATGTTATATATGTTGTGAAAGAAATGAAGTAATGTGTGTTATGTTAATTTTGATTCATTTTATTTAATCTTAAAATGCCTTTCTTTTGAATAGGTTTGTTTAGAGTTTATCTAAACTTAGGATTATTAAAAGATTTAATCAAAATATTCACCTAAATAAACTAAAATGTGAATCTACTTTAGAAATTACTTAGGTGGAAGGAAAGAAGTTATCTTCTCTTCCCTCTCTTCATAACTTAGTAATTAATTGTAGATCCACTTAAACCAAATCAAAATATGAAATAAAATCAACCCAAAATAATTAAACAACTTAAATGAAACTCTCCTAAGTTGAACATGTTCTTCACACTTAGAAAATTTGAACCTAAAGCCATAGCTAAGCATACCACACGAGCCTTCAAAGCACACATTAGCGCCCACTTCTTAAATTTAGGTCGGTGGTTTGATATTTATTTTTATTTATGATATATTTTAGACCGATGTTAGGGTGTATGCTCATAGATTGAATGGTAGGATGCTCTTAGTTTAACTATTCTTTCGAGGGATTGTGCTTATCATAAATTAAAACATAAATACTTTTACTTGCAGGTGATTTGTACCTCTAAGCATAATCCATAAGCTAGGTGGACTTAGTCACCCATGTGTGGGGTGATAAGTTCAATAGACATGCTTGGGATTTGTGTAGTTTTCTTTGGTTAACCTTTGTTTATAGATGTTAGTTAGATTTTCATTTTTTTCTTTTCATGTAAATTTGTACAATTATGATTTTGGAATGATTGTTATGGTGATTAGGATGAACATTGGTCATAAGATCTTATCTTATGTACCATGTGAAGCCTTGGAGCATCTACCTTCCAACCATCCAAAAGAAGGAGCCAAAGAAGAAAGAAGAAAAGAAAAAGAATGAAAAGAAGAAGAAAGAAAAAAAAAGAAGAAAGAAGAAATAAAGCTTGAAGACCCCCATAACAATGAATTCCTTGCTTAATTGTAATTTAATTCATTTATTATCCGAGTTGTGTTAGGGTAGAGCTCGGCTACCCACATTTGTTATTATCGGGCTTGAGCGGTGGTGCCCAGCCACAACGACCTTTTATTCTTTTTACGATTAGCTTTATAAATTGATTGATGATTTGTTTAGCTTTTGCATTAAGTGGCATGATTTTTCTAGTTTATTCCTTGCTTTATGTATTTCCTGGATGTAGATTAGGCTCTTTAGGGAAAAATAAATCTTTTACCCAACCTAACAACTCAAATAAAAATTAAACAACTCATAACCTCACCTAAAGCTTAGGATTAAAATCAAGATAAAATAATTAGCAACCCTTTAGCTGGATGAGCATTTATTTTCTATTATCATGCATAAATGCATCTTATTTCACTCTTGATTGGAGGGCTTTCACCTTTGTGAGAGAAACTTGGCTTGACCTTTGAGAGACATAGTGGAAACTCACCTCCTCCCATCTCATTGATTTTGGCCAATAACTTTCTTTCTCATGCATTAGCCATATGAATCCTATTAGCAGTTAAAATAATTATCCAAAATAAAATAAAATAAAATTTGAATTGCATTAGATTTAGGACATTTGAAGCATGTCCCTTTACATGATCTAGTCTCTTTGGAGTGAGTTTAAGGACTTAGTCTCTTTTAAATAAATAACAGCCTAGCTATCTTGCATAAGCATAAAAAGTAGCCTACATGTATTTAAAGTCATATGAGGAATTAGTTGGTGGGCACCCCTAAGTGGTTGTAAGTCCAAGCTGTCAGGTGGTTTATCCTCTCTTGTGGAGGCAAACTAATTACCCATTTTTTGACTTAGATTTAGGTTATGCTTCTGACTCTCACCGAAACTCCCTAGATTTAGGTTTTGAGGTTTCTTTTCCCCTTTGTGGGTCATAAGCTTAATTCCTCACCTCTTAAGAATTTCCTTAATCTTGTGTTAAGGAATCTTAAGTCCTAAATTTCTAATGAAAAATATAACTTAAACAAACTGAATCAATTTCTAAAATGTAAAGCTCAACCATAGGATAGTTTGAGATGCTCGTTAGGTTTCCTAGCATCGTGGGCATCTCCTACTTATCTTCCATTTTGGCTTCGATAATAACACCCTCTTTTGATCAATCCCATTTGATCCCTCAAAAATGAACCAATCGATTGATAGTCCTTCCTATTGAAATTTTTAAAGACAACGATCATTTACCTTAATCAAGAATTTTCCTTAGAAATCTCATCCCTTAGGATGTAATTAACTATGGGGGCTTGCCCCTATAGGGAACTTAATGAACCCAATTTAAAATAAACCTTGCTTTACTTTTCCATGTAAAGTAGGGGAAGAATCTTTGGTACATATTTAGGCCCATCATCCTTAAGAGTCCTTATTGAGGTGATTAGGTCCATTAAAGTGTAGTGACTTCTATCTTTTGAGATAGTACACTATTTCCTTGATGATGTACTCAATCACCCAAATAAGCACATATGTGGATCTACGTGACATCCTAAAAAGTTAAATTTCTATAAGTCTTGTCGTTCTTTCTCTCCACATATTCGAAGGCGACTCTTATGAAAATTTTAAACCAATAATGTGTTGCTATTATCACTATTAACTCCAAATATATTTTTAAAAAGCTTATAAATGAGTAATAACATATGAAGTGATAGTAGTTATGATTACATAAAGGTTTGCATGTGCTTATAGCTTAAGTATGTGAAATAGAGCTTTTTTACTTTAATATAAATGTAGTTTCACATGTATTTGAATGTTAATAAGTATATAATTTGGACATCCCAAGAATACAAGACTTTAGTTAGCCCCAAGGAGGTCATTTGATTATCTCACTTCTCTGGTTTAATAATGACATGTACTTATTCGATTTCATTTACTTGTGTTCCTACATTAGAATTGGGATGAAATTTTGCTTCACATACATAAATGTTCTAATAAAATAAAAATGTACTTTTTGCATGTTTTCTTTCTCTTATTTACATATACATTCATGTGTTGTGAGATAGCAAAGTATATAGTATGGACATCCCGAGAATATGAGGCTTTAATTAGCCCCAAGGAGGTCATTTGATTACCTCACTTTCCTGGTTTAACAAAAGCACATACTTGCTTATTTCTCTTTACATGTGTATGTATGTGTGGCTAAAGAATGAAAATCTCTCTTTTCTACTAAAAATACATGCATTCATAATGGACAAAGTGATTGAATTAATTAGCCATATGATTTGGGGTCTCTTTCTTTATGTTCTTACATACAAATTTACATATGTTTGAATGCAAATAGGTATATAGTTTGAACATCCCAGGAATACGAGGCTTTAGTTAGCCCCAAGGAGGTCATTTGATTACCTCACTTCCCTAGTTTAACAATGGCATGTACCTATTTAATTTCGTTCTTGCTTCTTTTTGTATAAGAATTTGGATAAAGCTCTAAATTAACATGATTAAATAATTCAATCAAATAAAAAATATGAACTTCAAATATGCACATCTACATTCATCATTTAAGTATGCTAAAATATGTTACAGGTATAGATATACTTAAGATTAAATCATATGCATGTTATATATGATGAAAATGAATGATTAAACATAAATCATGTGATAGTATTTCATTTAGATTAATCTTAAGAAGCCTTTCACATTGAATAGAATTATTTAAAGTGAACCTAAACTTAAGATTAATTCAAAATATGTAATAAGCCATTCACTAAAGAGAACTAAATCAAATTAACATGATTTAAAAAGTGGGTTAAGGTAGGAATGAAAGGGGGAAATCATTTTTCTTCTCTTTATAACACTTAGATGCTAATGGTAAATTATATGAAACCAAACAAAACATAAATTAAAATTCTCAAATCAATTAAACAACTTGAAGTGAAATCATCCTTTATGGTTAAATTAAATCTCTTTCATACTTAGAGAATCACAACTCTAAAGCCTAACAAGACATAGCACATAAGCCTTAATACCCACACATTAGAATTAAATCACCACTTCTAGCTTTAAGTTAGGGTGGTACATGTTATGATGTATATTTTATTTTGTGATGTAATATTTTAGACTGAATGTTAGGGTGTATGCTTCGTAGACTAGATGGTAGGCTGTGATTAGCCTAACCATATTTTATGAAGGAGATTATGCTTAAGGGACACCTTAAAAATAAATATAAATGCTCTCTTTTGCAGGTTGCTTAAACCCCCTTAGCATAATCCAAGCTAAAATAAGTGAGCTTGGTTACCCATGTGCAGGGTGCTAAGCCTGAATTATAAATATAACTGCTTGGGTTGAATATATGTTTATCTAACACTTATTTTGCATGTGTAGTTAGATTTACTTTTCTTATTTTTGATGTAATCATGCATTAGGAATTAGGATGAATGCTACGGGATTTAGGATGAACATTGGCTATAAGGCATTGTCCTGGGGTGCCATGTGATGCCTTTGAAGTGGAATAAATAAAATCAAATGAAGATACGAAGATGAAGACATGAAGCATAAAGAATGAAGACCCCCCATAACATTCATTCATTTATAATTATAATTATTATTTTAATTCTGGGTTGTATAAGGATAGAGCTCGCCCATTTTCTCTTTTTGGGTTGTACGATGGTACCCGATCGCATCGACCTCTTATTATTTTTTGGTAACTATAAAATTATTTGATGTTATGTTTAGCTTGTGCCTTATAAATACTATGTTTTTCATAGTTTCTTATGATTGATGCTTTAATGTGTGGCCTGGATGTGATTAGGCTGTTAGAAAAAAATAAATTTTCTACGAACTACAACTCATAACTAAAATTTTCTATAACTCATAATCTCACTATAAAGCCTAGGCATTAAATAAGATAATTAAAGATTTAGCAACCCCTTAGCTAAATGGTTGAATATTTCACAACATGCCTATCATATTATTTCACTCTTAAAAATAGGGGATTTCCATCCATGCATGATAGAGGAATGCTTGACCTGTGAGGGCATCCCTTGTGGTGGAAAACACTCATTTTTCATAGATTTAGACAACAATCTTATTCCATCATGCATATAGGCACCAAACTCCTAAAGCCTTTGTCAAAATGAAGAGTCCAAAATGAAATAAAATTTGAAAAGATTTTACATTTGTAGATTAAGTCATATGCTCATACCACTCATGCTCTAGTCTCCTAAGGAGTGGGTTTAGAATTTTAGTCTCATTCTAAATAAATAATAGCCTAACTATCTTGCAATTTCATAAGTCTTGCCTATATGGATTTAAAGCATTGGAGGAGTTAGCTGGTGGCAACTCTAGACGGTTAAAAGGCCAGCAGTTGTGTGATTTATTCTCTCTTGTAGAGGTAAACCTTATAACCATTTTTGCTTAGATTTAGGTCATGCTTTAGCTCTTGCTAAAGCTCCCTAGATTCATAATCTAAGGTAACTATTTCTTTCGGGCTATAAACATAAATCCTCACCTCTTAGATATTTTCACAACCTTGTGTTGGTAGATTATAAGCCCTAGTAATCTAATTAAATTTTAACTCAAACAAAATAAATCTCTTCAACTTCAAATATGTAAAGCCCCATTATAGGATAGATTGGAATGCTCACTAGGCTTTCTAGTATCATGAGCATTCCCTACTCATCTCCTTTGGCTTCCAAAATAAGTCTATCTATTTGATCCATCCCATTTGGTTTTCCATACATAATCAATTGTTTGATAGTCTAGCCTTGAAATATTTAGAGACCCTAATTGTCTACTTTAATCGAGAGTATTATTAAAGAATTCCCATTCCTTATGATATGATTAACTATGGAGGCTTACCTCCATA
Source organism: Cymbidium sinense (assembly GCA_021442155.1). NCBI lineage: Eukaryota > Viridiplantae > Streptophyta > Magnoliopsida > Asparagales > Orchidaceae > Cymbidium > Cymbidium sinense. The sequence continues at coordinate 32,254,895 of CM038224.1, forward strand.
GGGAACTTAATGAACCCAGCTTAAAATACACGCTGCTTTACTTTTTTATATAAAGTAGGGAAAAAAAATCTTTGGTACGTTCGAAGACCCATCATGCCTTAGGAGTCCTTATTAGGTAATTATGTCCATTATAGGGTGGTGTTTTCTATCTTTTGAGATAGTGCACCATTCCTTAATGTTGTACCTAATCACTTCAATAAGTACCCCCTAAGATTTACGTGGTGTCCCACATCTCAAAATAAACACCACACATAGTCTCTTAATAATTAACTTCTTTATGTTTGGGACAGAAAGCCAAGTTGACCCTTAGTACTCACCCATTGCTTTGTGCAACTGAAATCTCCTTTATCTCTTCAAGGACTTTAATTCCTGTTTGTGTTATGTCTAGTTATAGCACCTCTTCTTCTTTACTCAATCTACAAACAACATATAAGTATCACATGCAGGATTGGTTAATGTTTCCTCTAATAATAATCTCTTCTTCTTCGGTAGAGAATTTAGTGACTACATGCTACATCAACACCACTACTCTAAATGTGTTGAGTAGAGGTCTTCCAAAAAATAGCATTGTAAGTAGTAGGGGTCTCTACTACGATGAAGTCTGACATGGTCGTGAACTGATGAACTCTTTAAGCTTCCCCACCTTTATCAACTCATCCACTAACCTCTTTAAATGGTGAAACTCTTTAGTGTTATGGCTGTGATCATAATGATAAGTATAATACCATGATAAATTATGCACTCCATCAGTCTTCATTGGTGGTGGGTGTTTGAGATGGTCTTTATTCAGAATTGCTTCTTCTGGCTCAGCCATTAACACTCTGAGAGGAATCTTAGAGCAGGTTATGAATAGCGAGTAGTCAAATTTCTAAAACCTCAATTGGGTATTTTTAGTTGCCTTTTATTATCCATTCTCCACCTTTGGTACCATTCCCTAGATAGTTATTCTGAAGGCCTCTTCAACGAGTCTTTAGTCCTAGCCGATGATATTGATTGAACTGGATCATTATACTCTTCAGCATTACCATGATTATTCACCACCTCGAGTAGAGTGATGAGTGTCTGTGGTGTTTAAATTTGGAGTCATAGGGACACCACACAAATCTTTAGGAGGTATTTATTGAAGGGATCGGGTGTGACATTAAAGTATGATGTACTATCTTGAAAGATAGGAACATCACCTTATAAAGGATCTAATCACCTAATAAGGACTCCTAAGGAAGATGAGTCTATGTACATACTAGAGATCTTTCCCCTAGTTTACATGGATAAGTAAAGTAGAGTTTATTTTATGTTAGGTTCTTTAGTTTTCTATGGAAGTAAGCTTCCATAGTTAATTATATCCTAAGAAATGAAAATTTCCTAAGAACACTCTCGATTAAAGTAGTTAATAAATTTCTACGAAGATTTCAAGGCTAAACTATTAAAGGATTAGATATTTTTGGAAATCAAATGGGAAGAGTTCAAATAGAAAGACATATTTATGGATTCCACAAGAAAATAAGTATTGAGTATCCAAGACACGTGGAAGCCTAGTGAATACTCTAATCTATCCTATGATGAAGCTTTATATTTTTGAAGAGAAGGATTTATTTTTGTTTAAGTTAGAATTTTATTAGAATGCTAAGACTTCTATTCCAATAACACAAGATTGTGAGAATGGATAAGAGGTGAGGACTTATACTCATAGTAAAAGAGAAACAAGCCTCCTTGGAGTCTAAATCTAGAGTGCTCCAGCACAAGCTAAGAGCTCAACTTAATTCTACTCGAGAAAATGGGATATAATAGTTTACCTCCATAAGAGAGGGTGAATGCATCCCGATTCTTCTGGACTTACAACCGCCTAGAGTGGCCGCCAACTAACACTTCATATGCTTTAAAACTATGTAGGTTGATCTTATGTAGATGTAAGATAGTTAGACTATTATTTAATTAGGAATGAAGCTAGAACCCTAAACTCACTCCCTAAGAGACTAGATAATGTTTAACATGCAAATATGGCTTAAACTAATGTTTAAAATTTATAAATTTTTGAGATCATTTTGACACATTTATTTTGGACCAAAGCTTGGAATAATTATGCTTACATGCATGATGAAATTGAGTTGTGGGCTAAATCAAAAAGAAATAGGTGTTCTGCATTACAAGGGATCGCTCTCAAAGGTCAAGGATGTCTCCTATTGTGCAAGAGTAGAGATTCCCTTTATTCAAGAGTGAAATAATATGACATGCATGTTATTATAGCATACAACCATTTAGATTAGGGGTTCATAAATATTTTATTATCATGATTATAAGCCTAGGCTTTAAGATGATGTTATGAATTGATTAAAATTTAACTGAAGTTATTAAAGAGGATAGAAAATGTAATTTATTCTAAAGAGCCTATCACATCCAACCCAAACATCAAATCTTCACACTTTAAGAAACCTATGAAAGGCATGTCATTTCTATTGCATAATCTAAATGGAACAATCAAATATTTGAATTTCATAAAAGAATAAAAGGGTGATGTAGTCGGGTACCTCTATACACTTCAAAAAAGAGAAAAAGTTAGGTAGTCAAGCCCTACCCTTATACAAGCATAATTAAATATTATAATTTAAATATCTACTATGGGGGTCTTCAATCCTTTTTCTTCTTTCCTTCTTTGGATTAGTTTACTCCAGACTTTATAGGGCATCCCAGGTCATTGCCTTCTAGCCACTGCTTATCCTAAGTGCCATAGCACTAATCCTAATATTATTACAAAAATTACATTTTTATAAAAATGAAATCTAACTACACCTGCAAAATAGATGTTAGCTAAACAAACATACAAGCCAAGAAATTATATTTCACATATTTGGACTTTGCACCCTGCACTTGGGTAACCAAGCCCACCTGTCCTAATTGGATTATGCTTAAGGGCATAAGCAACACCTGTAGTGAGAACATTTATATTCATTTATTATTACAATGACACTGCACAATCATAAGATATCAATAGGCTAATAAATAAACCTAACATCTAAATACAAAGCAATCCTAATATCTAGTTTAAAAAATATTACATCACAAAATACAATATATCACCACAACATACACCGGCCTAACCTAATAGTAAGGTCAGTGACTTAGTATTCTAATGTGTGTGCTAATGCTTAGTGTGGTATGTCTTGATTAATCTTTAGAATTAGGATTTTCTAAATTTTTTGGATTATTTAAATTACCCATTCACTTTAAGTTTTTTTTGGCTTGATTGGATTTTAATTTATGTTTTTTTATTTTGTTCACTATTTACTTAAGATTTAATCATTATGAAGAGAGAAGAAAGACTTAACTTTTTCATCCTTAGTCTAAGTTGATTTCTAAAGATATATTATTATGGCTTTAATTCTCTTAATAAGCCACTTATGAATTTTATTTAGCCTATGTTTAGATTAGCCTTAATGAATCTTATTCAAGTATGAAAGGCACCTTATGATCAATGAAATTAAGTCACAATCACTTTAGTAATATTCCACTACTTCTTTTGATTATCAATAATATCCATATTTGTTTTATTTTTAATTTCTCTAATATTTGATTTAGTATATACATATACATAAAATATACCCATATTTTACACACTTAATGAATGTTGATACATGAATTTGATAGAAAAAGAAGATTTCATCTCATATTTAAACATATGTAAATATGTATTAGGAATTTAAGTAAGTGCTGTTGTTAAATTAAGGAAGTGAGATTATCTAAGACCTCCTTAGCTACTTAAAGCCTCGTATTCTCGTGATGTCTATACTATATACTTGCCAACCTAAATGTACATAAACATATATGTAAGCATAGAATTAAAATCATGAAAAGGTTGTGTATGAATATCCTTTATTTATGTAAAGCTAAATGGCATAAAGAAAGGGGTTTCATTTTATATTCTAACATATGCAAACACATAAATGAAATTAAGTAAGTATGTGCTATTATTAAACCAGGGAAGTGATATCTAAGACCTTCATGGGGCTACTTAAAGTCTTGTATTCCTGAGATGTCCAGATTATATACTTACTAATTCAAATAGGTGTAAGCATAAACATAGAACATGAAGATAAAACTATCAGTTGTCATCTTCTAATTACAAATAAATGAACATTTTATTAATTATTCATAATGAGCATTGATTTAAGTTTCAAATCATTTGATTCATAATTAACATATAATTTCAAAATAGTTTGAGATTTATTTGTGATAATAGCCACACCATATAATAGCATTTGTCCAACTCATGCAATTTGAATGCAATCATATTTTTTAATTTTAAAACAAGAATATATGAAGCACGTGACATACAAAATTATGATAATTGAAAGGAAGTAATTAAATATCACCACACAATATACTTGATTTCATTAAACTCTTAGGACAATCAAGTTAAACAAACATCTATTAAGCTTAATCAAAGCTTCTTTAATGTTTAATTTTAATGTTCAAGTTATTAAAAATTAAAGAGGAGAAATGATACTTAGAATTCACTCCACCCCATATTGGTTGTTTAATATGTTGAAAGAAAGAAGTTAAATACATTTTATGAATTAATTAGGTTCAATCCATTAATTACACAAATTTGATTATCCTTCCCAAGCTTCTTTAATTTAATTAATCACTTAAGAATTAGCCTTCAATGATATGCTTTGGAAAAATAAAATTGGCAATACACCCAGATAGCTCTAATGCAATTAGGCTCATGCTTAAGAGTTAATTAAATGAAAGAAGAAAAAATATTTAAGCCAAATACTCTTATGGTTTTCTCACACCCATGAGAGAATCATAATTTCTTTGATGACTTTATGGTATTAAACACATAAAGAGTTTTATGGGTTGCACTTGAGTTCTTCAAATTAATTTTATTTAAATTTCATTATTAATTTCCATATATAATTACTAAACATATTAATTAAATTGATTAGGAAACTATTTTTAAAAATAATTAGGAGAGGAGGTCTTAGTTAATTTTGATGTTATCCTCACTATTTTTATTAATTAATTATCCTTAATTACTCAATTTTACTGTTCATTGATTTAAAAAATTATTAAATCAATTATAAGGAGTATTTAGTTTTAAAATTTAGAATTTCCCAAACTACTTGGCAAACAATTCCAAGAAAAATATGAGAGGTAGAGGACATCCCATAGAATCAACATGCTAAATTTGTATTTAATTAGCGAAGTAATTTGGCCTTAATTAAGGTATTATCCTAAGTTCTAAACTTTAATTAAACTCTATTCAATATGCATTAATTTGGGGTTTTATTTTTATTAAATTCTCCTCTATTTAAGCTTTCCAAAATGAGTCTATTTTTAATTTTTGGATTTTTCAAAAATTAGTTATGATTATTTGACATTTAACTATTTAATTATATTTTTAAAACCTAATCATTTTAAACCGTTGATGCCACACAGACACTGATGTGGCAGTGCTTTCTATGTGGCATCATGATATTAGTTATTTAAAATGTCCGACGGTCACGAGATAATATGGCAGATGAATTTTGTCTCACCCTCCATCCCGGATCGATGGTCGGTGATTAATCTCTGATTATGAATAAATTGAGATCTCTAGCATGATTAATCATGGCGCCGCTTTTAATCATGTAAATGGAGTTAGTGATTTGTCATCCCGTGAGCACTGGAAGATGGACACCGCCGGCCTTCTGCCATTTGATTTAGGCTCGTCAGAGCTCGTTCAATAGTGAAATCAACTCCAAAATGACCATGGTAGAGTTCTAAGGAGATCTTACGATAGAAATGACATGAAAACACAATTCATTTCAAAAAGACTAATACCTAGGGGCCAAATCTACGATTGCTAGATTTTTACCTCATCAGCTAAAGATAGGTGGCCTATCGATAGAGGCAGCTTCATCTTGAAGAGATGAAGCCCTGTTGAGAAGATCTCAAGTTACCTCTCCACCGATCGGTCTATGGAGCAAACAACACTGTAGAATTCACTAGAGTTAGTTTTTTGGACACCTTTCGATAGTTGAATCGATTAGGAATTACTTTATTTTTGGTCACTGGAGTGTGGTGAAGGTGTGGGAAAAGTTAAGTTGGCTTTTGGCTTTGGTGAAAGTTTGATGAGGTTGAATGGACGGGGCTCTTAGGTTTGAGTGGAGCTTGGTCTCGTTGTCGATTGGGTGCACGGGGAGCTCAAAGAATGCTCTAGGACTGTTCGGAATGCTCAGAGGAAAGTGTTTGTTGAGTTTGATTGAATGGGGAGGAGTATACTCTCCTCCCTAACTAAACCAAGCCTTTGACAGTCATCCTATCGGAGTCAGTGGCCGGAAGTGGTAGGGGACTATTGAGGTGGATGTGTGTGAGAGGTTGAGAGAGTATAGTGGGCTGCCATGGACTGTACATTCCTCCTTAGGTAGACTAATGGTTGTCCATGGGTGAGCTCACTCTCTCTTGGCCAAAGATTGAACCAAATAACCTTGGGTTAGGTTGAGTCAGTGGTCCTTTATCCAAGAAAGGCCAAAGGTGGCTGCAAAAGACATTGGGTGGGGGAGAACTCTTTCAAATAAGGATTTTATCTTATTTGGAGGGCTTGGTTCATTGGGTTTGACTTAACTCAAGATCACCATAGGTTGGGTCCACTTAGGCAGATCCATGGTGACACAAGGATGAGTCATGTCAAGATTGGATGTGTTTGGACTTGGTTTGGTCGGCTTTGGCTCAATTGGGTTCATGTAGGTCAAATTGGCTCAATTAGGACAAGTTGGCCATTTTGACTAGATTGGGTCAAAGTGGGAGTTTGGTTCGGTTTATATGGCCATTGGATTGAGTTAGTCCAATTGGTTTGATTCAGTTTGGGTTAGATTTGGATTTAGTTCATATGGTTCAATTTTGGTCAAATGGGTCATGTTGACCAATTTGATCAAATTGACCAAATTGGCTTGAGCATGGGTTAGGTCTATGTTCAATTGGTCATTAGTGATTGATTGAAAGAATTGATTTGAATTGATTTGGATTAGGGAGTGATTTGGTTCAATTTGACCGAAGTGTTGGTCCTTGATTTGGTGTCAAATTGGTTCCAATTGAAGGTTGGATCATGTCCAATATTTAATTGGTGGTTGGCTAGAAGCATTGGTTTTAATCAATTTAGTTTAGGATTTGATTTGGCCCAATTTGGCCCTTTAGGTTCAATCTTGCCAATTTAAGTAACATAGTTGGGTCATATTCAATTGGTTTGAGGTCATGTCAATTGAATGATTTAATTTGTTTAGATTGGTAAGAAGCCATGTTGGCTTGGTTGTGGGTCATGAGATCATTTGGGGTGGAAGAAGTTTGGAAGTTTATCAATTGGACAATTAGAATTATTAAGAAAATTGAATTAAGTTTGGTTTGCTTGGGTTGGTTGAATGGAGTCATAGGATGTCAAGCCAAATTAATTTAGCTTGGAGCTTGGATTAGAAATAAAATTCGATCAAGGTCAATTGATTGGTTTGGGGTTGAGGTTTCAATCATTTGGTTTAGGTTTAAATAAATTAATGGGTATGACTGTCAGTTTAGGCCTAAGGGTAAGTGAAGCCCACTTGTCCTAAGGTAAGCTCTAGACCTAAGGTTATGCCCTATTAGTCTCTAGGCCTGGGTTTAGTGTTCCCTTAATCACTATAAGTATCCTAGCACTAAGGAAATTTAAGTGTCAAGAAGAATCCTTGACCTAGGATTAGAGTAATCAATCATCACTCCAAAAGTTAGATCAATAGTGTCTTAAGTCATTGGAGCCCCAATGCATACCTCAAGGGTACCTCTTTTAAGCATTGAGCAAGTGCTACTTGAATAATTATGAATTCCAGATCTTTGAAATTCAACATCTATCATTAAAACTGAGTAATAAACTCTGTTAAGGACTCACTAGGCTCATACCTCATCTATAAAAGAGTTTGAGAACTCTTAAATTGCTTCTAAGCACTAGAAAATTGCTTGAAAAACAACCTATTGAAGTTATCAAATGATGTTATGTCTCTTAAAGAACGGCGTGAGAACCACTTAAGGGCCGACTCTTTGAAAGTAGTGAAAAGTCAGCACTTCATATCATCATCTAAGTTCAGTTGTGATGTGGTCCACTCAAAATATGTTACATGGTCTATGGGATTTGTTTGACCTTTATATGATTCAAGATGCAAAATCTTAGAATCTTGAACCTAAGAGGAGGATGAGCTTTAGCAATTTTCACGGAAAAACTATTGCTAACAATTGCTTCTTTGATACACCTCTTTCATTGTCAAAAGATTCTTCATCAAAGTCAAAATATTATATGCAACGTATTGCTATACATGACTTTAGATGTATCTTGTATAAATCGACATGTCGATCTGATGGATCCTTCATTCTCTTTTTGGTTTGGATTCTTCATTGTGTGGTTTTAGATAGCCACTTGCCAAGTGATCATATCCTCCATGTTTAGCAAATCTTACCGAAGTTGCAAATTGATCAACATTTTGCTCCATGTTTAAATCCTTGGTTGAAGATCCCTTTGCTTTATATTTTGGTTTGGTTCTTATCCTCATCCACACTCACAACACCTAAAATGATGTTGAATCTAAATTTGTCTGTGGATGAAAGAAGAACATTTTGAGATACTTGAGAAATATGGTTAGATAGTAAGATTTCAAGTAGAAAGATAGAAAAGTTGATAGATGTAAGAGAAATAATAATCTTGATTGCCCAAAAATTCTAGTACAAAGAATATGGATCTAGAGAAAGAGCCAAAAGATTCTCTGTAAAAAAGGAGTCCTACTTTTATAATATCAAGGGATGACCATACATAGTAAGTACACATAAGGTAAATTTAGTACAAGTGAATTCTTTGGGTGGCGATATATGCAGTATAGATCAGTCGGTTGATGGGGGCCAGGTAGCCCATCGTCGAATGAGTATGCGAGTAAGGATAGGGTTGAGGAGAGTAATCATCTTGTTCTTTTAATTAGTCACTAGATGTCAGCGAGCTAAATTATGCCTTATTTTCTAAGTAGTTATTCTCTAAGTCCTTGACTTGCTGGGTCAGGTTGATCTTCCTTTATCAGACACACCTTCCAATGAGTATACTTATTCTTGATTGTCTAGTATGTGTGTACACTTATCTTGATAGATAGACTCATTTGGTCACTTGGGCTTGCCCGATATTTTGATATACATATTGTACTTACTAATAAGTTTTGCTTAAGAAATTATGATATTTATTAATAATATATCTACGTACATCTGTGGTGTTTTTTATTTTCTCTTAATGAGAAAATATGATGGAGTGACACCACGTAGATTCATAGATGTACGTATTACGGTGATCGAGTGATTGGGTGCGACATTGAGGAATGATGTATTATCTCAAGAGATAGAAGTCACCATCCTACAATGGACCTTTGAATGTGAAGATACACTTTTACATGGAAAATAAAGTGGGGTTTATTTTAAACTAGGTTCGGTAAGTTCCCTATGGAGGCAAGCCCCCATAGTTAATTACATCCTAAGGAATGAGATTCCTTAGGAATACTCTCGATTAGGACAAATGATCGTTGTCTCTAAAGATTTCAAAGATAGAACTGTCAATCACTTGGTGGAAAATAAAGTGTGATTGATTTAAAATGTGGGAGTTATTATCGAAACTAAAGGGAGAAGAGTAGGGGATATTCATGATACTAGAAAACCTAGTAAGTATCCCAAACTATCCTATGGTTAGGCTTTACATTTTTGAAATTGAGGGGAATTATATGTTTGAGTTGAATTTTTATTAGAAATCTAGAGCTTACAATTCCTCAACACAAGATTGTCAAAAATACATAAGAGGTGAGGATTTATGCTTGTAGCCCGTAAAGGGAAATAATAACCTCAGATCCTAAATCTAGGGAGATTTGGTGAGGGCCAAAGCATGAATTAAATCTAAGATGAAAATGGGTATATAGTTTGCCTCCATAAGAGAGAATAAACCACTTGACTGTTGGACTTACAACCGTCTGGGGGTGGTCATCAACTAACTCCTATGATTTTAAATATATGTAGGCAAGTCTTATGATTTTTAAGATAACTAAGCTATTTTTTATTTAGAAAGGAGACTAAGTCCTTAAACACACTCCCTAAGAGACTAGATCATGAAGGGCATGAGTAATGACTTAATCTAATGCAAATTTTGTTAAGTATTAATTTAATTTTTTTAGACATTTTTATTTGACATAGGCTATGGTATTTCATATGCCTAATGCATGAGAAAATTGGTTATGGGGAAGAATCAGAAAGAAGGAGGTGTGCTTCCACCATGGCTCTCAAAGGTCAAGTAATTTTCTCTGACAAAGGTGGAAACCCTCCATTAGCAAGAGTGAAGCAATATATTTTATGCATGATGTGAGACATATAACATCCAGCTAAGGGGTTGCTAAATCTTTTATTATCTTGATTTATGTCATAGGCTTTAGGTGAGGTTATGAGTTTTTTAATTTAATTTTGAGTTGATTAATTGGATATAAAATTTATTTTTCCTTAAGAGCCTAATCGCATCTAGGCCATTCATCAAACAATGAAGAAATTAGGGAAATCAAGCCATCCTAATTACACAATCATAAATAAAATATCAATCAACTTATAAAATTGGTGTAAAAGAATAAGAGGCCGATGTGGTTGGGCTCCACCACATAAACCCAAAAAAGGAAAATGGGTAGCAGAGCTCTACCCTTATACAACCCAGATTAAAAATGAATAATTACAATTTAGAAGGAATTTATGTTATGGGGGGTCTTCATTCTTCATTTCTTCATTTCTTCCTTCCTTTCTTTCTTCATTTCTTTCTCTTGGTTTGACTTGGGATGTAGTTTTCCAAGGCTTCACATGGTACATAAGACATGGTCTTATGACCAATGTTCATCCTAATCCCCATAACATTCATTCCAAATTTTTAAAAATTTACATCAAAACAAGAAAAGTAAATCTAACTAAACCCAAAAATAGATTTCTAAACACCACATAACCCAAGCGGTTATATGAATAAGTTGGACTTAGCACTCTGCACATGGGTAACCAAGCTCACATGTCCTAGTTTAAATTATGCATAGGGGTATAAGCAACCTGCATAATAAAAGTATTTATATTTTTATTATAACGCCCCATAAGCACAATCCTCTACAGAAGACATGATTAGGATAAGATCGCCCTATCATCTAGTTTGGTCACATACACCCTAACATCTAGTATAAAAACATTATATCACAGAACAAAATTAGGCATCAAACCATGCATCGCCCTAACATAGAGCTAGAAATGGTGACTTAGCCTAATGTGTGTGCCATTTAAGGTGTATGTAGCTAGGCTTTAAGGTTGGAATTTTCTAAGTGTGAGAGATTCAATTTAGAAGGGTGGTTTCATTTCAAGTGATTTAGTTGATGATTTGATTTGGTTTGAATAAACCTAGACTTAGTGACTAAATGTTATAAAGAGAGAAGAAGAGAACTTCTCTTTCTTACCTTAAGTAATTTCTAAGGTAGATTCATTAATGATTTTTTTTAGTGAATGTTTTATTATGTATTTTTTATTATTCTAAGTTTAGATTTACTCTAAAAGTCCTATTCAATAAGAAAGGCCTCTTAGAATTAATTAGGGTGAATTACTATCACATAACACACACCCATTCATTTCTTTCACCATGTATATCATGCATATGAATAATCCTAAGCATATCTATACATGCAATGCAAAATTTAGCACACTTTGATGATGAATGCTAAGAGATGTTGTTTAAGAAAATTTGGATATTCCATGAATGCATGTTTTTATTATGTAGAAAAGAGGGACACATTTATCCATTAATTAAGTGCACATCCACATGTATAAAAGACATAAGTGAGTACGACACCATTATTTTCTAGATGAGGGGTATAAGGTACAAGACCTACTTGGGGCTACTTAAAGCCTCACGGGATGTCCGGACTAATATACCACTTTTCTTAAATACATGTAATATACAAAAGAAATAAATGGAAGAATCATGCAAAAGATTATGTTTGGTTTGGTTATATTTACATGTGTAAATGTGAAGATCCTTCTTAAGTCATAACATAGAAGTGCATAGGAATAGATAGATGTTAAGTATATTCTTTCAAATGAACTATACACTTTGCAAATCCTATTCAAATCATGTTAAGGAAGAGAGAAGAAAATCACATAATACACATCTTATGCTATAATCACATGCAAGCTTATAAGTACTTATAAGTAGCTTCACTTCATTTATAATCTTTGATTTATAGGTTTTGAAAATAATTTATACTTTAATAGTGATAATAGCCAGTCATATTCTTAACTTTAGCCAAAATATGCAATTTGATAGAAAAGAAAAGATTTTATTTAATTGATTTTTCAAAAGAAATGAATGCATGATTTCATATGGCAAATAAAGTTTTGCATGCTTAAAAAGAAATAAAGGGATGTAAGAACATGACTTCACTCACCCTAATTACTTCCCAACGACAATCATATAAAATGGGATTATTTAAAATGAATCAAAAATTCTATATGTAGATTTTTATTTTTTTGATTTGATTCAAAAATGATTTATGAGAATGAGTTTGCTGGTCCTAACCCATTTCCCCCATGAATCAATTTAGTTTAAATTTAGAACAATTAAGTTGATTTTATGTTTTGTTTAGGTTAAGGCATAAATTAAGTCCATTCATTACCCCTTACCTATACCACTTTAAAATTATCCAAACAATTATGAGCCAATATATGATATGCAACATGGAATTTAAATCAATTAAATGCAGAAATAAAGGGGCATGCAATTGGCTCACAATTATTGATTAATTAAGCTAAAGGATTTAATTAAGTACTTTCATAACCATCCTACACATGTAGTTTGATTATAATTTTGTTGAAGTCTCTTAGGTTATTGAACCAAAGAATCTACCCAAGAATTAATGATTAAGTTCTAGATTTGGTTTTGAATTTGATTAATTTAATTTAATTAATGAGGTGATTTAGCCATTTATAACTTGATTAAATGTTCCAAATGAAATAAACTTAGGGGAAAGAATGGAAAAGAAATCTTAATCTCATTCCTAAGTCATTCACTATTTCATGATGATTAGTAAGCTTAATCAATGGATTTATCATTATTTAATAGGTTAATTAATCATTTAATTAATTAAGGAAGGGATTAAAGATGAAATGAATAATTCCCCTAATTAATTGAATAATAAATTCCAAGAAAATCATGGGACGTAGAGGTCATCCCACTAATCAACCCTAAGAAATTTAGAATTAATTGCTAAAGTAATTAAGAAGTGATTAACCTAATTGCATTCCCAATAAAATCCAAATTGAGTGAAAGCTACTCTTCAAAATCAATTGATCTTAATTTTGTATTATTCTCCTTCAAATTATCTTTAAAATGAACTTAAGTTTGTATTTTTTTTGGATTTTTCTACAATTAGTTATGAATTTTGAAAGTTTCAACATTAAAATGAATTAATTAGAGCTAATTAACCCTAATCCCACATGGTCACATGGTGACGATGCACTTTCCGATGATGGGATAGATTATTTAAGTTGTCACATCCGCGACTGAGTCAGTCGGTGAGGGACGTGCTTTCTCTATGAGTTGCCCGATCTAAGATTGGATGGATAGGACTAATTTTGCAGTTTAAGGTTAAAAATGGACATGATAATCACACGTCCATTCAATCACGTGGAACAGACGGTGAGTGATCCTTCTCCTTCGTCAGCAATGAGAGATGAACATCATTCATCTCTCCCCATTTAATTCAAGCTCACCTGAGCTTGGATTGGGATCAAAATGATCCCACACCTTTGGAAGGAGGGGGGATGCACATCCAATGTTAAAGATCTCAAGGGAATATAATTTTCTTCAAAAAGGACCAAGCTATTTTTCCTATGGCTACGATTTTGAGCAATACCTCATTGGAGGCTATCATCGGTGCTTTCAACGGAGGAGGAAGTTTCATCTAGTAGAGACAAAGCCCTTTTGAAGGTATCAAGTCTTGATTTGAAATGGATGCTCGTTGAAACTCCTTCAATGGTGGTGAGCTTGATCAAGGTGGCTTCGCTTGGAGACTTGGGAAACAACTTGGTTGAGCTCGATGAGGTCCACAGAGGATGTGTGCAAGTTTCATTTGGCTTTGATGGAGAATTGAGTGGTTGGATTGGATGGACCTCCCCTATTTTGACTTTGAGCAAAATTAAGAAGGAGAAATCAATGGAGCTTGGGAAGGGCTTGGAAAAGCTTGGAGCTTTGACTCCTCCTTGGCTCAAATTGAATGCTTGTGGTTTGAGTGGGAATGAGGAGTATATCTCCCCTCCTTGGATCGAGGTGAGTGAGTTTCCATTTTAGCTCAATTTTTGATTGGTTTTGGTTGATTTGTTTAGTATCCCATGTGAGTCATTTTAGGTAGTGGATGGAAGGATGCCCATGTGCTAGGTGAGTGTAAGTGATCCAAGTGTTTAATTCCCATTGGAGGTAAGTTTGGCCTTGGTTGGGTCATGGCTGACCCATTGGTCATGTTCACCACCCTTTGGTGTCCATGTGGACCACTAGGATGCCAGTGCTTGAGAAAAGAAATTCTAAGTGAATTTGGTCATAGATACCCTTTGGACTAAGGATAAAATGGTCATTTGTCTTTGATTCTAATTTAGCTAGGTTTCAAATGATTCAAAAATGGGTTGGGATAAATTTCAAGTAATTTGGAGTTCATTTGGTTTGAATTGGTTCAATTTGACCCATTTAGGTCAAGTGGGTCAAATTGGGTTAGGTTGGCCAATTGATCAAATTGGGTCAAACCATGGTTGAGTTATGTTCAAATGATCATTTGGAGCCTATGGGTATCATTGGTTTGGTTCAATTTGGTTTAGATTTAGTTTTGGTTCATTTGGGTTCATTTAGGTCAAATGGGTCAAGTTAACCAATTTGACTAATTTGACCTAGGTTAGGTCATGTTGGTTTAGGCTTGGTTGATCATTTGAAATGTATTGTAGCTTTGGTTTATTCAATTTTGGTTTGGTTTGATTTCAAGTTGATTTGATAGGTCAAGTTGGGTTCATGGTCAATTGGGCTAGGTTGGGTCTAGTTGGATCAATTGAAGCTTTGGTCAAGTTCAACAAGTGATTTGGAATTTGACCCATTGGTTGCAATCAATTTGGCTTAGATCAAGATTTGACCCAACTTTTTTAGGTCAATTTGGGTCAACTTGGGTCAAGTCAGTAAAGTTTGGCAAGTGGTGGTCAAGTTCAATCATTGATTATGGATTATTTTAGATCAATGGTTTCAATCAATTTGGCTTATAGATTTTAGCTGTTTTGGGTTTCATTTGGGCTAAGTGTTGACTTGGTCAAGGCTAGGTTTGACTTGGTTTGATTTGAGTGATTGATCATTAGGATGATTGTTGCTCATAATGTGAGGCTTAGATGAAGTTCAATCAATTTGGGTTGGATTAGAATTTGGCTCAAAAGGTGCTTTAGGTCACTTTGGGTCAAAAGCTAAATGGTTAATTGATTTGATCAAGGCTTGATTCAAGTTTGGTTGAACTCACATATAGACTTATGATGGAAATATAAATCCAATTGCAAGTGATTTGGAGTCAAATGGGTTTTGATTCGTTTGATAATTTCAAGTCAAAATGATGAACATGGGTTTGACTTGGGTTAGTTTGATTTTTATTTTGTGATTGTAGTTTATGTTTATATTTGGGCTTGTGATTGAATGAGTGATTGTTTGAAGAGAAAATCCAAGGGTTTTGATTGATTTGAGAATTATCTGGATAAGTTCAAGGATTTGACTTGAAAGAGCATAGGTTGGATTTTGGTTTGATTTGGATTTAAGTTTTGAATTATTTTGGTTTGAATTTATATTTCATTTATATTTGTGAATATAAATGAGAATATAAATAGGTTATGAAAATCTTTTGAGTTTGGAGTGATTTGGATTTGTTTGAGAAGTTCAAGATTTGACTTGAAAGAGTTCAAGTTGATTTTGATTTGATTTGGATTTGAGTTTTGAATTTTTTGAATTTATTTGAATTTATTTGTGAATATAAATGAGAATATAAATAGTTATGAAAAATCTTTTGAGTAGTGATTTGGATTTGATTTGAACTAAGTCCATAAGTGAAATTGATGAAAGATTTTGATTTGAATAAATCATTGAGTTTCAATCATTTGATTTGAAGATTCATGATTTGAGAAAATCAATTGAGTTGGAATTTATTTGAGATTTGATTTTAATTTGAAGTTTGACTTGAAAGAAGGAAGGAAGATTGGTTCAAGCTATTATAGCGTCTTAATAGGCACCTATTCCTATGGCCAACTCTTCTAAGTCTAGGGTTAGGTTAAGTGTTCATAATCACTAGAAGTGTCTTAAGACTAGTGTCTGAGTCCTATGTCTAAGATGGAGAAGTTGAAAGCTCACTCCAAAGTGAGGTCAAGGACCCATAGTGTGGTGTGACAAGCACCACATGTGGTGTTGGCCAGAAGACAATGCTGACAATTAAAGATGATCTACTCCTAAACCAGAGGTGTAGAAGGAATCAAAAGCTTAATGCAACACAACTTTACTTATGCAAGAGACATAAGAGAATGTAGGAAGAATCCACTAGGGATGGAGTATGTGAACCTTTCACTAGGGGAAAAGGTTCGAGTTATCCATTGGGGATAAGAAGGGTTGTGAAATTCGTTGGGGGATTAGAATTTAGATTCCACTGGGGATAAAAGATATTAACCTTCCACTAAGGGAGCAAGTTTGGGTTGAGTTGAATTGATTCCACTGGGGGAATTGGAAAGATTTGCATCTCATTGAGGAGAAGCGGCTTGATATGATTGTTTAATTAGTCTCCACTAGGGAGGTTGGTTGATTTGCATCTCACTGAGGAGAAGCGGATTGATTTGTTTGTTTAGTTTGACTCCACTATGGAGGTTGGTTGATTTTGCTTCAAAATTTTAAATTTTGAATTTTGAGATGGACCCTGCGATCTCTAATAGGAATATGTTTTCAGATTTATCCAAAGGGGTAATCTTCCAACCACATAGACTATCCAAAGGGTGCCTTTGGTTGTTGAAAGAAAGCATGGATTCACATCTTCTGAATAAAGACCCTTTGGGGCAACATAGCAAGGTAACATGTCACTTGGGTTTATTGAGTGAATGTCGTTAGAGGACTTAAATCAGCTCAAGGATAGTCAAAGTTAATTTCATTTTTTATTTTATTTGATAGATCTCAATAGTTTATGATGGAATGAGTAGGGGTTGTGGCCTTACTTCTGATTTATCCAAAGGGAGTAGTTTTGGTGAGGAGAACTATCAACCAAAGGGGTGCCTTTTAGTTTGTAGCGGTTGATTCAGGGAGGAAAGCTAGGGGGCTCACATCTTTCCTAAATAAAAGACCACTAGGGCAACATATTAGCAAGGTAACATGTCAACCTGACTTAGGGCTTCCCATCAGTTTACGACAATCATGCTAGAAATAATGATATATCTTCTTCAATGACCATCAGGTAACTTTGTTTGTGCAAAATAGATTTAACCCACCTAAGGGCTATGAGAGTATGTCGGGGACTTATCTCCACTCAAGAGTAGCAATGCAATTCCTATAGGGAGTTTACTGACACTACCCTAAAGATAGGAAATGCTTGGGAAAGAGCTGGGGCTTGAATTCCTAATAGGTATTTTTATTTATTTGTTTATCATGGACCATGGTTTGTGAGGGATCATCTTGAGAAGGAGCTTATATTAGCTAGACCTATCTTAGATTTACTAAAAGGGAGAATCCATTGAACAAATTCTCCAACCAGGTGGTACTAGGAAAGGGGGCTGTCCCAAAGTAACAGGTAGTGTCTAAATGGGGTCTCAAGGATGTGATCCAAATAGAGTGCCTGGGAGGAGACCACTAAGCTTTATCAAAACCGAGAAGATAATATCTATGGGTATTGGTGGCCAACTCAAGGAGAAAGCACAAGGACTCACATGCTGAGTGGTGTATATCCCGGGTGAGTCATGTCGGATGAACATCAACCAACCTAAGGTGCCCATCGGTTTGCAATAATTGCTAGAAGAAAGCAGGACTCACATCCTATGGCGGAACTAATTGCAGGATAGTTGTCTTGACTCGAGATCCATCAACTACTTGAGTGAACCCGGGGACTTATATCAACTCAAAAGTAGTCAAGAGGAAAGAGCTGGGGGACTTATCCTAAGCCTCAAATATACTCAACCTAGTTAGTGCATGATGATTAATTCAAGAAGAAAGCTTGTAGGCTTACATCCTCTTAAATAGAGTCAACATGAGGTAACTCACTAGCCGCACAGTGGGGTCTACCAAACTAACAAGGCACTCATCGATTTACAATAGTCAAGACAGGAGGAAAGCATGGGGGCTCACATCCGTTGGATACGTAACCACTTGGGTGACATACTAGCAAGATAACATGTCAGTCCTACCTAGACCAGCTAATAAGTGAGTGTCACAGGGGGTTTGCTCCCACATCAAAATAGCCCAAGATAAAGGATATGTGTTTATTTTTTGTGTGTTGGGGAATAGGATGCTCTTGGGTTCTCTTACACTATCTAATTTGAAAATGCCATGAATGGGTTGTGATCCCACCAAGAAAGAATGTTGCTTGGGTTCTCTCACCTAACTATTGTGCTAGTCAGTAGGATGCCTCTGGGTTCTCTCACTATTTTAGTAGCAGGGAATTGTTTTATATTCATGTGAAGGAAGGATAGGATGCCTCTTGGGTTCTCTTACACCTAAACACACATGGTGGTGGATTTAAATCAACAAACACTTTGAAGAGAGAATATTTTGATGAATTGGAATGAAATTTTTAAAGATAATTATTTTCAAACATGATTTTATGGGTATTTCTTTAAATATAGCCCATTAATTGGAAGCATCAGTGTTCCCCTTTACAATCAATAAGTTGATAAGATCCTCCTTGGTAGGCCTTCTGAAAAGGGCCTTCCCAAGTGGGTTCAAACACATCTTTTCCTTGGGACTAGAATAAGCTCTCCTACTTGAGAAGCTCTAGGGCGGACCAACTTGTTGTGAGCTTGAATCATCTTGGATTTGTATAACTCAAGGTTTTGGCACCCCCGTAGGCATTTCTCTTCCAAACTTTGAGCTCTTCAACTTGGCATTACTCTAGTGATTTTACTACCCATTGCTATCATAGTGATGAGGTTAAACTTAATGGTAATGACTTGAACCCATACACTAAGGAGAGCGGGTAGATTGGGTTGGAGTTATATGTGGGTATGCCCATAAAGCTTCAACTAGCTCATGCTGTCATTTATTATCGTGTATTTTCTTTAGTATCACGGATGAGAGTTTTTGAATGCTTACCTAGGCCATTCGGGTAGTAGATGGTGGAGTATCTCCAATCTATACCATATCTCTAGCTATTGATCTTGGTGCTCTTGAATAGTACCATTATGATATAATTCGAGGCACCCCAAAATGATATGGTTTTGAAAAACTAGAGCACATGCTGTTGTGACCTCTGGGGGATTGCCTCCGCCCACTTGGAAAAGTAGTCAGTGGTAGCTAGGATGAATCGATGACCCTTCGAAGAAGGAGGGTTAATAGTACCCACTATGTCAGTATCCTAACACTCAAAAGGTCATGAGGCTTATGTAGGATGTAGAATGTTGGGTGGTTGATGTAAGATAACACTGTATACCTTACATTGGTGGCATCTCCTAGCTACTTTCATGTAGTCTGTGATCATCAAAGGCTAGTAGTATCCTAGTCTCTTGATCTTTGCTTTCATCTTTGGACCGGGATGCATGCTAGAATGTAGGTCATGATCTTATAGGCTTCATGTTTGTCTAAATAGCGTAACCACATTTGATTAAAAGATCGTCGATATAAGGTGCCATCCACGAGAGCATAGGGGAGAGCTCTTTATTTCATCTGATGGGCTTGTGACTTCTCTTAAGGTAGTTTATCTCTAGTCAAGTAATCTATGAATGGTTGCCTCCAATCTAGCTCCTCATCTTTTTTTGTGGACAATCTCCCTTCAGAGAAAGTCTCTCTGAGTTAGTGTCAATAAGGGATGGGAATGGACTCATGGACATCTTTTCTTTGGCGAGTTTGGCCAAAGCATTGCTACTATGTTCTCTCCTGAGGGACCTTGTAGATGGTGACCTCGATTTGTGCCAAATTCATGGTACTCATGGTAATGATGAAGCTTAGGTTTTAGAACCTTATAGGACCCAATCTAGTTGATGACCCGGAATCCTCAAAGATGTTGATGCTTTTGACTATAATAGCTAACTCGACCAACAATCAAAGCCTTAGCTTCATTGTGCATGGATTGGAGAGATAGTATGAGAATCTCATCATCATTGGAGTTAAGAGAACTATTTCTACCCCTTCCTTTTCTGGAAGAGTAGATTGTGGCTCTTTTCTTTTTTGAAAGGAAGCCGCACCATCAAAATACATCTCCCAGCGGTGATTGTCAACCTCCCTTACATGATTTGTTCATCAAGGAGATCATCATTAAATGGGAAATCAGCAGGAAGTGGGTAAGCTGCTAAGAAATCTACTAGTATTTATCCTTTCACCACACGGAGGAGTACAAATGTAATATCGGACTACAAAAAATCATGGACCAACGTGCCAACCATTCGGATAACGTTGGCCGTGTCATGAGATACTGTAGTGGATTGATTCTTGAAATTAAGTTCTCCTTATGAGAAAGCATGTAATGCCGTAGCTTTTAGGATGTAATGATTAAAGCTAAGCAATGTTTCTTAATAGGTGGGTAGTTTGCTTGAGTAGGGATTAGATGACGGCTGAGGTAGTAGAAAGCATCTCATTCCCTGCATCATTGATTTGAGCCAACAAAGAGCCAAGGGAGTCATCCAATGCAGTGGTGTAGAGGATAAGTGGCTTACCCAGAATAGGGGATGCTAGAAATGGTGGCTTCACCAAATATTGTTTGATGTCTTCAAAAGCATGCTGACACTTATCATCCCAATTGAACTTAGCATTCTTTCATCCTCAAGGGGCATCTTGATTTGGTTGTAGCTAGATAAGCTATCCATGAAGGAGAATACTGCATGAGATGAGTCGATGTACAACATTAATTATAGTATAAGAAGTGGAAATTCATCCTTAGTACATGACATTTTTAAGCTTTGAAATTGGCCTTGATACAAATTTATTCTTTTCTTAGGCACAACAGCTAGTAGGGTATTTTTCTTCTCTAGTGAAACCAACATCAATCAGTTTCTTAACTTCAGAAATGACATATTGTTAGATTTCTAATGCATGATAGGAGCTTGCTTTAGGTTAGCGTTAAGGTCTTTGCTGGTTTGTGGATTGCAATGTCAAGAATGAAACATTTCTTCATAAATGCAAAAGCGGTCTTAAACTCAGAAATCAACTTTAAGTCATTGGTTTCTTCTTCATTCAATAGAGAACGATGCGTGGCGTATCTTCTTATCGAGATTTCTTTGAGCTTTTTGTCGATAGTTGAATGGATTTTCTTCAAATTTGAGGTGCATCTTTGATTTGGAGATCATCTGGATCATCTAAAGTTTCTAAACACACTTTTTTATAAGAGTTGGTGTGGTTTGAGAAGATCCAATTAGATTTCAGATGATTGGTGATAACTAAGCAATAACCATCATATGTGACCTTTGAATCTAATCTTGGTCTTGATCACATCCCACCTTTGTTATTCCACGCTTCAAATACTCACTGTCGGACATGTATAAAGAATCAAACATTTCTTTGGAAGATTATGAACACAAGGCAAGTACCAATCAAAAGATAATTTCATTAAATCTTTATATGAATTATCCTCAAGTTCTACATCTGCTTCTGGACTTGAGGATTATGATCCTAGTAAGAATCTCTTTGGTTTGGTATCCATGGAAGATTTGGGGGCTTCTTTAACTACTAAACCTTCAACTTTTTGAGAAGAAAGTGAGGTTAGAGGTAAAATTTCCGCCTAATAGTTTTACATAATTTTGATTCAAATACATTCATGCTTGGGCTGGTCTTCATCCTTTCATGTCCGTGTCAAATAAAACTCATTGAGAGGGTTGGCTAGTGTCTAATCACATGAGACTCATCCTCGATGGATTCCAAGTCTATGTGAATAGTACTCACGTGAACTAGAACATAACCCCTTGTTGGTGGCCCAACGGGGGTCTTCCACCTCAGAAGCTTCTCTTCTCTACCTCACGGTGGAGGTCGAGTCATCTACCCATATGTCCATATGGTGGACTGGGGAATGTGACATGCATCTCTACTTCTTCCTCGGTGTCCCTTTCTCATTCACTTGCACTTTCCTTTTTTTTTCTTTTTCCTTTTCTTCTTTTTCTTTTTCTTTTGTATTTGAATTTTGAACCAGTTTGCAAGAATAGGCACATTGATTTTTAGGAAGATAGTAGGTTGCATTCTCATATATCTCAACTTCTCTAACTGAAAATAGTTTTTCATCTCCTTTGACACATCATTCAATTTCATCTCTTTGAAACTTGATACATTGATGAGGAGAGGATGGAATAATCTTATTATGGTGTATCCAAGGCTTAAAAAAAGTAGTGAATGATGTATTGAATCAATTATATAGAACTTACTTCAATCTTCTATTTTCCCACCAAAGGTACACTATGGAGCCTAAAGCCTCTCATTGAATCTCTCAACATCAATCTCCGTGCAGAGATGTCAATCTTCAAATAGGCAAAGGTTTTAGGTTCATAATGTTCACCGATGCACACAATCAAACCTAGAAAGTCCAGCCCATATCCACTATGATGTAGAGGGATGGTTGTGCTCCATGTTCCCCAGAAGGTCTTGTCTGAATGTGACTCCTGGGCTTCTCTTGAATAATGTGCCTCCTCTCCAATAGTGGTCCAGCTAAGCATATCTAGTTCAAAAGAGCCTTGATTAATGATTCCTCATCTCTTTGGATAGACAAAGGGCATCATATATGCTTAACTTGGTTGACAACTTTCTTAGGTGAGCGAGGACATATAATCAACTTTGTGATCCTCCATAAGCATATCCATGGGAGGATCACTTGGAGGCTTCTTTCTTATTTTACCAATGACTTCCCTTATCTTGAGGTGTTGCTAGAGGTAGAACCTTGCCACTGAGGTTAACTTGGTGATCTTGTGCGGTTTAGTGGAAGATTCTACCGCTCATAGGTCACCTCTACCTCATAGGACCCTCATTAGATGATTCTAAGTCTGAACAGTATTTGAAGGAAAGTCCATTTAGATCAAAGATGATGAGTTGTTATAATTATTTAGACTTGAAGAGTTTTCTAAAAGAGTAGAATAAGATAACCCATTAGAAGTGGCATTGATGTAATTCAAACTAGCTTTATTCCTCGATTTCTTAGATTTAGAAGGAGGTACATAGTATAAATCTAGTAAAATAAGTGGGCTGAGGGATTTGATGCCCTCATCTCGATATGATGTCTACTAGAAGAGAAGAGAGCTAAAAATAGTGCGTGAAGTAGTTAAGCTTGGAATGGAGGCTGGACTGGATTGGTGGTTGCACTACTTGGCTATCCAGAAATGGGCTGCTAGCTGCACTTTCCCTGTTATCTTTGGCAACTTGCGAACCTTCCTTGATGTTGGAGGTTCAGCCTCAAGCACTTGTAAGAAAAGTTTCTTGATTTTAGAAATAATCTTTTTTAGGTTGGATAAAGAGATATCCCAACCTTCTTTTATTTTGAGAGGATCACATGTATCCCCAAGGATTACCCAAATAGAACTAGATGGTTGTTCCTTAGATATTCTTAGGGATAACTATAGCACGACTTGTAGCTATGCTTAAGCCAGTCCTTAAATGTAAAGCAATCCTCCAAAATATGGCCTAGCATGCGATGGTAGGGGAAAAATTTAGGATCATTACTCTTGCCCACTTCCTCTGGCTTCCTAAGCTCGAGTAGCTAAAAATTAGATTTCTTTAAGAGGTTCTTAAATATTTTCCTGACTACCTCCCTCTTAAATGAATAAGGTTTGTTTAATTTATCCAAAAGAGTAGGTGGATGATAGCTACCTCAGTGGGTATGTATATGGAGTATATTTAAGGAGGAGGCGAGGCCATGGAGGTCTTGTGGTGGCGATAGGATGACCTAGGTGGTGGTAAAGAAGTGATGGCTATGAGCTCGAGGTCTCTCATCTTGATCTCTTTGGCGGTTGCTTCCCATCCAATGATCACTACCCAGCTTCTTGTCATATGCTTTATGTGGCTTTGGATTTGATGATTGATCTTGAAAAGGCAACTGTTTGGCCTCTCTTTGTAAACTAGCCGCCTTGTTGATTAGCTTCTCAAATGTCTTGATGGTGAAACCTTTAAGCATGAAGGCTGGCCATGAATATTCTTTAGTAGAATTTCAATAGCATCTTTGTTGGATGATTCATTTCATACTTAAATTGTGCCATTTAAGAATATAATCAATGAGAGACTCACTGGAGTGTTATTGTGCTACAACGAGCTCACCCATAGTTATCCTTTGTTGAGCTTCAACAAACCTCTTAATAAAGAGTTGCTCCAACTCAGCAAAAGTCTTCACTAAACTATTGGAGAGTTTAGCGTACCAATCAAAGGCTATGCCTGCTAAACTACTGACAAAGAGACAGAACAATAGTGCATCGCTGCCACCAGTGTTGTGACAGCTGGCCCTAAAGTGCGTTATATGCTGGCGTGGGTTATCGATGCCATCAAAACTCTTGAAAGAAGGAGACATAAAACCCTTAGGATATTGAATAGCATCGAATTCCTCTAGGTAGGTCTACTTTAAGGATGAAACCTCCTCACTTATGCTTTCAACCATGAGTTTAATATCTTTTTCTTGTATGGAGGTACTATCCACCTTCTATACAAGCTAGTGCTACCACCTCTAGAGGTGAACTCTTGGCTTGATCCAACACTTCAGTTGACAGTCTCCAATAGGATGTCTTTGGGCTTGATTATGAAGTGCTAGAACTATTGCTAACAAATCTTCAAGTCTCTTTCCCATCTTATCAATTTGTTCATCCTTTTTTTTTGAGTTATTGAAGGAGATGTTGGGTCGAATAGGCTATATCATTTTGTTCGGCTGCAACACCTTCCAAACTCTAGTGATCCTAAAGGGGAGAACCTCTAGTGTCAACCATATACACCTCTGCTGAGTCTTCCAACAAATTATCTTTGTCAGGATCAAAGCTAACCTTCTCTTCCTCTAGGTCAGACCAGGCATACCCTAGAATTTATTTCTTCTTAATGAGATCTGCTTCTGATATCATCAGGGAGCGTCCAATGCACAATGATTGCAGTACCATGGTGGGATCATGCTCATGAATGAGATACATCTAACCTCCCTACTTGAGAGCTAACCTACTAGAGATACATGCTCATGGTGTCACTGTGGGTGGAGGGAGGATCTATGGGGAATAATGGAACTACCTCCTTCTCACTTTGCTATATCTGATCTAATGGTGGTGGTGATGGTGCACTGATGCTATGAGGTCGCCACACCCTCTTCAGCACAACTGAAGTAGGAGGTCGAGCAGGAGAGCTCGACTCACCTCAGTCGGCGATGTAGATGAAATGAGATCTCTTGGTCGTAGCCGGATCACCAGTGGAGCTTTTCTTTTCCCTTGATGTTGCTTTCATGGGTTTGGATAAAACTATGAAAAATGGAACTTGCACTGGTGATGGTGGATATGGAGTAGAGCGGTGTGATGGAGACATCACCGACTCCCTCTGTACGGGGGTCTCTTCCCATGATGGGTATACCAATTAATAGAATACTATTAGATGATTGGCAGAATCGGTCGAGAAAATTGATGAGGGCAAGGCTTGACTACCTGCTGCCTTTCTCTCTAGTAACACGAACATACATGGGCCTCTCTACCTCACGGATATGCTCGCACTATGAAGAATAACCAATCAAGATCAAATGGGCGCTTCGTCTTGCTAACCCAACTTAGCATAGAACTATCCTGAGGCTGGAATACGACCTCCTCCTATCTCTGGTAGGTGTTGAAAATGAAATGCAAGTGGAGGTGACATTATGATTCTCCTAACATCTTCCTCTCCATCAGAACCTGAAAGAGGATGAAACTTGTTTTGTGTAATCAGAGGATAAACTACCCTAGGTGACTCCTTTACTACAATGTGGGAGACTACTTCCATCTCCTTGACTATACGCACATGATGCCACTTTATCTTGTGGCTCTTATTGGCCTTAAGTCTCTGGGAGTAGTACGAGGAGACCTATCTAGGTAGGGAGACTATCCTTGAAGCCAGTAGCCTTCCCCTTGAGGAAGCGGTGAGTGGGTACTAGCCACTAGGCGGTAATGGGGCAAAGCATTATGGGCACAGTGCTCTTGAGGAACCTCCGCTTCTCTTTAGTGAGGAAATTCATGTGAAGGCATCTCAACATGGATGACGGCGGCTTCATCACCACATTCCTACGGTGGTGAGGTTGCCCCTCACAAGTGATCGGCCCCTCAAATCCTCGGCCAAAGTGTATCAGATGGGCGAAATCAGTTTGTGGGAGGCTAGCCATCAAGGCCAAATCCATCTTGAAACATCCATTTTACTAAACTAAACTTTGGAAAAAAAAAAAAAAAAAAAAAAAAAAAGATATTAGTTAGAGAGATTTTGAATGAATTGGAGAAGAGATTTTTAATCAATAAATTTGTGTATGTTGAATGGGTTCAAATATTTTGAAGAGATTTTGATGCTTCCATTGGTTCATATTTGAGATTTTTATGTTTGGGGACCCTTTATTTAACAAATTTGAGTCAATTGATTTGATTTTTGGGATTACTCATTTAGCAAATTTGGGTATGCTAGATGAGATGTTTGAAAATAATTTTCTTCTTTTGCTTGTTTGCTCATGATGTGTATCATGTGTGAATTTAGAAATAGAATCTTTACTTAGCAAATTTGTGTATGCTAAACAAAGTCCAAATCTAATTTTTATTTTGATTTTGAAAATAGGATCCTTACTTAGCAAATTTGTAAATAAAATAAATGTGTTTGATTTTGTTCTTTTGAAATGGGATCTTTACTTAGCAGAGTTGGGTTTGCTAAATAAAGCCCAAATGTGTTTGATTTTTATTTGATTTTGAAAAGAGGATCTTTACTTAGCAAATTTGTGTATGCTAAATAAAGTCCAAATATTTTTGATTTAAAAAAATGGGAGCTTTACTTAGCAAATTTTTGTATGCTAAATAAAGCCCAAATGTGTTTGATTTTATTTTTGATTTGAAAAATGAGATCTTTACTTAGCAAATTTGTGTATGCTAAATAAATTTTAGATGTGTTTGATTTTATTTTTGATTTGAAAAATGGGATCTTTACTTAAGCAAATTTGGGTACACTAAATAAAGTCCAAGTGTATTTGATTTTTATTTTGATTTTGTGTTATTTTTGAAAGGAGGGATTTCTATTTAACAAGCATGGTGTATTAAATGGAATGCTATTTAAATTTTCTTTTGAAAAATGAAACACTCATTTAACAAATTTTGGTTTGTCAAATAGAATTCCAATGTATTTTGATTCTCATTATTCTTGCAAAGTAGATTTTCATTTAACAAATTTGGGTATGTAAAATGGAAGTCAATTATATTTTATTTTTCAAAGATGAAATTTTTGTGTGTGGTGATTGCTTTTTAAAAAGAAAGGAATTCCAACTTAACACATGTGGAATGTGTTGAGTGGAATTTCAAATGGTGTGATTTTATTTTGAGAATGAAACCTCCATTGAACAAATTTGGATATATTGAATGAAGAGGCTTATCTTCAAATTTTATAATACTATTTTTTGAAAAGGAGGAAACTCCGACTTCAACATATGTGAGATATATTGAAATGGAATTTCAATTTTATGACATGATTCTATTTGGAAATGAAATATTCATTCAATAAATTTGGGTATATTGAATGGGGGTGTTCATTTTTAGATATGTGCTTTTGAAAGATGATTTTGATTTTATATGGAAACGAAATCTTCAGTCAATAAATTTGAGTGTATTGAATGAGGATATTCATTTCCTTTTTGAAAAGATGATTTTAATTTTATTTGGAGATGAAATCTTCATTCAATTAATTTGGGTATATTGAATGAGGATGTTCATATGTGCTTTTCGAAAGATGATTTTTTTTTATTTTAATTGAAAATGAAATCTTCATTCAATAAATTTGGGAATATTGAATGAGGATGATCAAGTGTGCTTTTTGAAAGATAGTTTTGATTTTATTTGAATAAAATCTTCATTCAATAAATTTGGGTATATTGAATGAGGATGTTCATGTGCTTTTTTGAAAGATGATTTTGATTTTATTTGGAAAGATCCATGTTCAATCTTGATTATTAGATGAGGTTAAGTTATATATATATATTGTGAAAATTTTTGTGCAAACATTTTTATTGTGTAAATTTTGGAAAAGTGTTTTTTTTTTTAAAAGTGATATTTGCATAAAGGATTTATTTTTTTTCTTTATTTTTGGAATGAACTTTACCTTACCATAAAAATGGTATGAAAAAGGTCTTTAGTCATCTCTTTATTAAATTTTGTTTTCACCTATTGGGAGACCCAATAGGAGTTTGAAGACCTATATGGAGTGAGGTCTTAAAAGCTAAAGGATGTTGGCTAGCTTAGCTTAAGAATTAAATGAGCTAAGTGCCTACAAAAAAGAAGGATAGTCTTGAACTCATATGAAATACAAATCCACTATCGATACTTAGAGACAACGATCATTTACCAAAGATGGAGAGAGGAACCATCCCTGAGTCAAAAATGTGATATTTTTATTTTCTCTTAATGAAAAATATAAGATTGAGACACATGTGAAGATGTACTCATTAGGGTGATGAGTGACATTAAAATGTACTCTTGAGAGAGTCACCATCTATAATAATGGACTCACCTAATAAAGAGGATGATGGATGAATGTACAGATCTTTCTCCTACTTCATGGAAAAGTAAAGTAGGTTTATTTAAGTTGGTAAGTTTATGGAGCCTCCCATAGTTAATAATTATATCTTAAGAAATCAAATTCCTTAGGAATACTCTCGATTAAGGTAAATAATCATTGTCTCTAAAGATTTCAAAGATAGGACTATCAAATAATTGGTTTTTTTTTTTGGAAAATCAAGTGAGATTGATTCAAAAGGAGGGAGTTATTATCGAAACCAAATGGAGATGAGTAGATGATACTCATGATACTAGGAAACCTAATAAGTATCCCAAATTATCATATGTTTAGGCTTTATATTTTTGAAATTGAGGGGAATTATATGTTTGAGTTGAATTTTTTAGAAATCTAGGGCTTACAAATACATAGAAAAATGCCTAAGAGGTAAAATTTATGCTTACAAAGGAAACAAAACAACCTCGGATCCTAAATCTAGGGAGCTTTGGTGAGGGAGAGCAGAACTAAATCTAAGGCAAAATGGGTATATGGTTTTACCTCCAAAGAGAGAATAAACCCATTTGGACTTACAATGGACTGGGGATTGCCACCAACTAACTCCTCATTTAACTTTAAATACATGTAGGCAAGTCTTATGTTTTGCAAGATAGCTAAACTATTCTTTATTTAGAAAGGAGACTAAATCCTTAAACACACTCTCTAAGAGACTAGATCATGAACGATATGAGTAATGACTTAATCTAATGCAAATTTTGTTAAGTTTTATTTTGATTTTTTTGGACATTTTTATTTGAAATAGGCTATGGGATTTCATATGCCTAATGCATGAGAAAATTTGTTATGGGCCAAAATAAGAAAGAAAGAGGTGTGTTTCCACCATGGCTCTTAAAGGTCAAGCCATTTTCTCTAGCAAGGTGGAAGCCCTCCATTAGCAAGAGTGAAGCAATATATTTATGCATGATGTGAGACATACAACATCCAAGGGGTTGCTAAATCTTTTATTATCTTGATTTATGTCTAGGCTTTAGGTGAGGTTATGAGTTGTTTAATTTAATTTTGAGTTGATTAATTGGATATAAAATTTATTTTTCCCTAAGAGCCTAATCACATCTAGGTCATTCATCCAACAATGAAGAAACTAGAGAAAATCATCTAATTGTGATCATAAACAAAACATCAATTAATTTATAAAATTATAAAAATAAAGATTAAGATAATGTGTGGTTGGGATCCACGCACAAAATCAAAAAAGAAAATGTAGTAGCTCTATCCTTATGCAACCCATATTACAAATGAATAATTATAATTTAGAAGGAATTTATGTTATGGGGGTCTTCATTCTTTATTTCTTCATTTCTTCCTTCCTTTCTATCTTCATTTCTTTCTCTTGGTTTGACTTGGGATGTAGTTTGTTCCAAGGATTCACATGGTGCATAAGACTTGATCTTATGACCAATATTCATCCTAATCCCTCATCACATTCATTCCAAGTCTTAATTACAAAATTTACATCAAAATAGAAAAAATAAATCTAACTATGCATGCAAAATAGAGATTAGCTAAACATACACACAACCCAAGCAATTATATGAATAGTTGGACTTAGCACCCCACACATGGGTAACCAAGTCCACGTCTAGTTTGGATTATGCTTAGGGGTATAAGCAACCTACACAAAAATTTATATTTTTATTAGTTCCCTTAAGCACAATCCCTGAGAAATGATTAGGCTAAATCGTCTATCATCTAGACACACACCACATCCTAAAAATATTACATCACAAATTAAAATCAGGCATCAAACCATGCATCGCTCTAACATAGAGCTAAGAATGGTGACTTAGCCTAATGTGTGTGTCATTTAAGGCTTGTGTGACATATCTTATCTAGGCTTTAAGGTTGGAATTTTCTAAGTGTGAGAGATTCAATTAAGAAAGGTGGTTTCATTTAAGTGATTTAGTTGATTTATCAATTTTAGTTGATGATTTGATTTGGTTTGAATGAACCTACACTTAGTTACTAAATGTTGTAAAGAGAGAAGAGAAGAGAACTTTCTTTCATCCCTACCTTAAGTAATTTCTAAGGTAGATTCATTAATGATTTTCTTTAGTGAATATTTTATTATGTATTTTAATTAATTCTAAGTTTAGATTTACTAAATAGTCTATTCAATAAGAAAGGCCTCTTAGGATTAATTAGGTGAATTACTATCATGTAACACACACCCATTATTTCTTTCCACCATGTATACCATGCATATGAATAATCCTAAGCATATCTATACATGCAATGCAAATTTAGCACACTTGATGAATGCTAAGAGATGTTGTTTAGAAAATTTGGATATTCCATAAATGCATGTTTTTTTATTATGTAGAAAAGAGGGACTCTTTTATCCATTAATTAAATGCACATCCACATGTATAGACATATAGTGTACTGCCATTATTTTATACACCGGGGGTAAGGTACAAGACCTACTTGGGGCTACTTAAAGCCTCATCCAGGATGTCTAATATACCTTTTCTTAAATGTGTACAAAAGAAATAAATGGATGAAGAATCATGCAAAAGATTATGTTTGGTTTGGTTGTGTAATTTACATGTGTAAATGTGAAGAACCTTCTTAAGTCATAACATAAAAGTGCATAGGAATAGATTTAAGCAAGTGTTATGTTCTTTTCAAATGAACTATACACTTTATAAATCCTATTCAAATCCATGTTAAGAGAAGAGAAGAAAATTACATAATACACATCTTATGTTATAATCACATGCAAGTTTATAAGTACTTATAAGTAGCATCACTTCATTAATAATCTTTGATTTATAGGCTTTGAAAGTAATTTTTGATTTAATATTGATAATAGCCATATATTCTTAACTTTAGCCATGCAATTTGACAAAGAAAATATTTTATTTAATTGAATTTTCAAAAAAAATGAATGCATGATTTCATATGGAAAATAAAGTTTAGCATGCTTGGAAAGAAATAAAGGGATGTAAGCACATGACTTCACTTACCCTAATTACTTCCTAAGGATAATCATATAAAATGGGATTATTTAAAATGAATAAAAAATTCTTTAAAAAGATATTTTATTTTTTGATTTGATTTGAAATGATTTGTGAGAAAGAGTTTGCTGATCCTAACCCATTTTCCCCATGTATGAATCAATTTAGTTTAATTTTAGAACAACTAAGTTGATTTTATGTTTTGTTTAGGTTAAGGTATAAATTAAGTCCATTCATTACACATATCACTTTAACATAATTATCAAACAATTATGAGCCAACATATGATATGCAATATGGAATTTAAATCAAAACAAAAATGAAATAAAGGGGCCTAATGCAATTGGCATAATTATTGATTAATTAAGCTAAAGGGTTTAATTAAGTACTTTCATAACCATCCTATACATGTAGTTTGATTATAATTTCCTTTAAAGTCTCTTAGGTTATTGAACACCTAAGAATCTACCCAAGAATTAAGTGATTAAGTCCTGGAATAAATTGGTTTTGAATTTGATTTGAATTTAATAAGTGATTAAGCCATTAATTCTAATTGATTAAATGTTTTCCAAATGAAATAAACTTAGGGAAAAGATTAGAAAAGTCAATCTCATTCCTAAGTCTATTCACTATTTCATGATGATTAGCAAGCTTAATTAATGGATTTATCATTGTTTAATAGGTTAATTAATCATTTAATTAATTAAGAAAGGGATTAAGGATAAAATGAGCAATTTTTCTAATTAATCCAATAATAAATTCCAAGAAAATCATGAGAGGCAGAGGTCATCCCACTAATCAATCCTAAGAAATTTGGAATTAATTACTGAAGTAATTAATGAGTAATTAACCTAATTATATTCCTAATAAAACCCAAATTGAGTGAAAGCTACTCTTTAAAATCAATTGATCTTAATTTTATATTATTCCCCTTTGAATTATCTTTAAAATGAACTTGAGTTTATATTTTTTGGATTTTTTTATAATTAGTTATGAATTTTGGAAGTTTAAGCATTAAAAATGAATTAATTAGAGCTAATTAACCCTAATCCCATTGGGCCATGGCGGCGTGATGCGACGCGCGCTTTCCGCAGAGGCGGGATAGGTTATTTAAGTTGTCACATCCGCTAAGTGAGCTGGCGGTGGCTTTCTCATGGATTAGATCGATGGTGATTAATCCGTTTTGGATTAAATCGGTGGGGCTAACGCATGATCACCGTCCATTCAATCATGCGAAACGGATGGTGATCCTTCCTCAGCGGGCAATGAGAGAACCCGCTTGTCTCTTTCAATTCGACCTCAGCTTGATTGGGATAAAATGATCCCACACCTTAAGGAGGGGATGCACATGGTCAAGATCTCAATGGATAACAATTTTCTTTCAAAAGGACAAGATATTTTTCTAATTTTGAGCAATACCTCATCGGGAGGCTATCCTTGGCTTCCCAAGGAGGTAGCTTTATCTAGTAGATGAAGCCTAGTTGAAGGTATCAAGTCTTTATTTGAAGTGAATTGCTAGGTTTACCAAGCTCCCCTTCAATGGTGATCGGGCTTGATTAAGGTGAGGCTTCCCATGGCTTGGAGACTTGGAAAATAACTTGGTTGGGCTCAACAAGGTCCACTGAGGACATGTGCAAGTTTAATTTGGCTTTGATGGAGAATTGAGTGAGTTGGCTATCGGATGGACCTCACCTGTTTCAGCTTTGAGCAAAACTGAGAAGGAGAAATCAATAGAGCTTGGGAAGGGCTTAGAAAAGCTTGGGGAGCTTCGACTCACTCAACCTTGGCTCTGTGAAATTGAATGCTTGTAGTTTGAGTGGGAATGAGGGGGAGTATATCTCCCCTCCTTAGATCAGACGGTGAGGAGTAGAGTTGCCATTTTAGCTCAATTGTTGAGATTGGTTGGTCAGTTTAGGCTATTTAGCATCCCATGTGATTCATTTTAGGTAGTGGAGGGAAGGAGAGTGAGTGCCCATGTGCTAGGTGAGTGTATTGGGTGATCCAATTGTTCAATTCCCATTGGAGGGGTTGATTTGTCCTTGGGTTGGGTCATGGCTGACCCAATCCCTTGGGTCATATTCACCACCCTCCTTGGTGTCCATGTGGACCACTAGGAGAATGCCAAGTGGCCTAGGAGGATGCCAAGTGGCCATGAGAAAGAAATGACCAAATTTCAAGTGAATTTGGACATAGAATACCCTTTGACCTAAGAGTAAAATGGTCATTTGGCCTTGATTTTGATTTAGGTAGATTTGAAATGATACAAAAATGGGTTGGGCCAAATTTCAAGTGATTTGGAGTTCATTTAGTTTGAATTGGTTCAATTTGACCCATTTAGGTCAAGGGTCAGTGAGGTTAGGACCAATTGATCAAATTGGGTCAAACCATGGGTTGGGTCAAGTTCAAATGATCATTTGGAGCCTATGGGTATCATTGGTTTGGTTCAATTTAGTTTAGATTTGATTTTGGCTCATTTGAGTTCATTTAGGTCAAATGGGTCAAGTTGATCAATTTGACCCATTTGACCTAATTGGGCTAGGTCATGGTTGGTTTAGGCTTGGTTGATCATTTGAAATATATTATATGCTTTTGTTTTAATCAATTTTGGTTTGATTTGATTTCAAGTTGATTTGACCTTTTAGGTCAAGTTGGGTTCATGGTCAATTGGGCTAGGTTGGGTCTAGTTGGTCAATTGAAGCTTTGGTCAAGTTCAACAAGTGATTTGAAATGAATTTGACCCATTGGTTGCAATCAATTTGACTTCGATCAAGATTTGTCCCATTTTGACTTTTTAGGTCAATTTGGGCCAACTTGGGTCAATGGTCAATTAGGCTTAGTTTGGCTCAATTAGTGGCTTGGTCAAGTTCAATCATTGATTTTGGATTGGTTTAGATCAATGGTTTCAATCATTTTGGCTTATAATGGATTTTGGCTAGTTTGGGTTTCATTTGGGCTAAGTGTTGACTTGGTCAAAGGCTAGGTTCAACCCAATTTGAGTGATTGATCATCCTAGGATGATTGTTGCTCATAATACGAGGCTTATATGGGCTTAGTTCAATCCAATTTGGGTTGGATTATAATTTGGCTCAAAAAGTTGCTTTAGATTTTTTTGGGTCAACTGAGCCTAAATGGGTTAATTGACTTGATCAGTGCTTGATTCAAGTTTGGTTGAACTCACATGTGTACTTATGATGGAAATATAAATCCAATTGCAAGTGATTTGGAGTCAAATGAGTTTTGATTCATTTGACAATTTCAAGTTAAAAGGGTGAACAAGATTTTGACTTGGGTTAGTTTAATTTTAGTTTGGTGATTGTAGTTTATGTTTATATTTGGGCTTGTGATTAAAATAATGATTGTTTGAAGAGAAAATCCAAGGGTTTGGATTGATTTGAGAATGATTTGGCTAAGTTCAAGGATTTGACTTGAAAGAGCATAAGTTAGATTTTGGTTAGATTTGGATTTGAGTTTTGAATTAATTTTAGTTATTTGAATTTATATTTTATTTATATTTGTGAATATAAATGAGAATATAAATGGGTTATGAGAAAATCTTTTGAGTTTGGAGTGATTGGATTTGTTTGAAGGAGTTCAAGGATTTGACGTGAAAGAGTTTATGTTGGATTTTTGGTTAGATTTGGATTTGAGTTTTGAATTGATTTTAGTTATTTGAATTTATATTTCATTTATATTTGTGCATATAAATGAGAATATAAATGAGTTATGAGAAAATATTTTGAATTTGTAGTGTTTTGGATTTGATTTGAACTAAGTCCATAAGATGAAATCAAAGGGCTTATGAAAGATTTTGTGATTTGAATGCAATCACGAGTTTCAATCATTTGATTTGGAATTGATTCATGATTTGAGAAAATCAATTGAGTTGGAATTGATTTGAGATTTGATTTTAATTTGAAGTTTGAATTGAAAGAAAGAAGCAATGATTTGATTCAAGCTATAGGATAGACAAGTTCTCCTAATACCCCTAAGGCATAACCTATTCCTATGACTAACTCTTCTAAGTCTCTAGGGTTAGGTTAAGTGTTCACCTAATCACTATAAGTGTCTTAAGACTAAGGAACTCTTAGTGTCTAGAGGAGTCCTATGTCTAAGATGGAGAAGTTGAAGGCTCACTCCAAAAATGAGATTAACAACATCATATTCAATTGTACTTGTTGATTGATTTATTTATTTCCCTTTAATAATTCCAACACATTGCTCTTAGAAGTTAGAAATTAGGAACTTCATCAAGTGATTTCTTTTTGTTGGTGAAGCCCTTAATTTTGATAATTAAGTTCACATCTTTGAGTAAGAAATCTACACATAAGTTGTTCCTCATATTAAAGAGAATAACACATTAAAGGGTACAATTGAAATCAAAGCATCATTAATTAAATGAATGGTAAATATATGCAATGATTAGTAATGAATTAACCCTAACTGTGATAAGTACATCAAAAGCTTAAACAATTGGCTAATACAGCAATTGTAACAATGCCACACAAACCGATAAAATCTTTAATCTTTCTTCTTATTTATATAAATATAAATATAAATATAAATATATAATCGTACACAAATTAAATAATTAAGAATTTGTATTTATGACATAGCCTTGGTCTTTGATGCCGTAGCTCCATTAATCAATTTCGCAAGAAAGGTCCATGAATAAAGTGCTGAACTCTTCATCGGTCCAATCGGTGAAGTTGTTGGGACCGAGAGTATACGAACGATCTCCTTTGGCGTCGACAGAATCACAGCATTCTACGTTGGCCTTGAAGATGCTGAAGCGGCGTGCCTTCTGGGCGGCATCCTTGTAGATGCGTCCATATTCAGCACTCCACTGCTCGAATCGATCCTCCATGGGAAGGTTAATAGGGCGAGAGTTGGCCAATTGAAAAGCCCAGCTCATGTGGCCGAGGAAGTAGACGACTAGCAAAATGGAGGCGGCGGCGAATCTTCTCCCTCATTGTTGATTTCTATGCTTTCAATTATATATACTGCGCCGTGAAAGGCTTTTTGTGTTATTGAGTTGCCTACCGTGCAAGGCTTTATTATACTTTCTATTGGCCACTCGGCTTTTTTTGGGAATGTGTTGCGGTGCACTACTTACATAAAATGGTCACATAATCATTTTTATGTATTTATATATCTAATATATATAATACTGTAATATTTAATATTACATTAAAAATATCATTACATACTTTTTAAAAGCAAATACATCTTTTAAAATATAGTAAAATATTAAATAAGTAAATATTTAATTTTAAATATTAAATAAATAAATACTGAAAATTTGTGTGATATGAATGTAAATTTTTTTAAAATAAAATAGTATAAATTGATGTTCAATGAAGAAAATAGAAATATATGATTTTTTAATGATATTTTTAGAAATATATTTATTTGGTGTTTTTAAAAGTGTTTTCACATTTTTATTTAATTTTAAAAACAAATTAAATTATTTTTAAAATACTAATTTTTTTTAAATATTTAAAATATTTTAAAAATAATTAATCTCCACAGGCACATACATACATACGTACATATATGTATAATCATCAACTAATACTTTATGAGATTTCATATTTTTATTAGCTGAAGGCCATCTTAATGTATAATCATCAGTTAATACTTTCTTCTTAAAAAAAAGTTTATTTTCATGAACATTTTTATTTCTATCTCAAACCTAATCTCCACCTTCCAGTTGCCATAATAACAAAGCTATGCAACTTTTTATTAAGTATCCTTATGTTTCTAAATGGACATTCTTTAAACACAACAAGGAGTTTAAAAGTCAAGAGATGATATTTCATGTTTTAAGATAATCAAGATTAATATATATTTTTAGTGATTGACTGTGCCATCAATGGTTCACCATTAGTCAAAAGTTATTTGATGATGAGGCATGGAAGATGCTACCTTTTGATATTTGCTAAATGATCCAATCATTTTGCTTATATATTAATCAATTAATAAGTTAAAAAAAAAGTTAATAATATATAATTTAAAGACACACACAGACACATACATACATACGCATATGTGAACATACGCATATGTGAGACCGTTCATGTGTGCAATAAGCCAAACATGTTGTAGGATGCTCAACCAATTGAAAGAATGAGATCAAAATAACTATTTATAGTAAGCCAAACATAAAATTGTCTTCTCTTGTTCAGGTTGCCAAAAAGGTGTCCCTCCTATATTTAGGAGTTGAAGAAAAACTACAGCTTCGTTTGGCTAAGCTTATTTGGTACGTCTAGATGTTGAGATCATGAAAATCAAATTTTTTTTTAATTGTTTGAATATGTTGTTTTACTAAACGGTGTTTAAATAAAACTTCGTTTAGGGTCAATTTCAGAAAGAGAAACAAGACTCAGATCCGCCTAGCTCCGTTGTTTAGAAAGAAATGTAATTGCCTCTCGACCATAAACAATGCAACTATTTTTATTTAAACTTAAGGGACATTCTGCATTTACTATTTTAATTGTAAGACCTGGTCAAACGAAATCCTTAATGGCTCCTTAAAAGCACTAATTATCCAGACAGTAAACTTCAGCTTTTCAGCTGTACTTAGAAGAACGGAAGTTTTGCAAAAATCACTTTTAAACCAATTTTTTTCTAAACGAAAATCTAAGCCAAACGAAGCTTACATTAACTTGTGGTGTGGTACACTTCTCACATTTAAGAGACTTATAGCTTCTGCAAGTCTTAGATGCTTGTGAAAAGAATGATGAACAATGAAATGTTTGGATGACATATGATATATAATTGACAAGTTATTTGTTTTGGAATTTCATTGAGAGAAAAATTAGGTAAAAAGTAATATATTATATAAACTACAATTTTTGTAAACTAATCTCATACTATATAATTTTTATGTTAAGCAACTTATTTAGTTTGCCTTAGACAATATGCTTAAAATAATGTTAGATGGTAGTAACAAAAAATAAAGATAATTGAAAGGTTTGCTTGGATGTGGAGATGGTGTGAGCTTGAATTTTAAGAGAGAGGGTCAGCCAAAGATGTATGCTTTGGGTAGTTACAAGACTAGCCCTTTTCCAACCATCCATTAGCTTTTTTTCTTCTTCTCCCTAACCATTTTCTCCTATTTTTAAAAGTTTGAATTTTAAGTGAGTGGGAAGAAGTTATGCAATGTAAGAATTATTATCCTAGTTTTTAATGAAGGTAAGAAAGAATTTCAAGTCTTGGTGGGGCTTGATGGTCGGCCCTTCAAGAAGATCAATTAGATGATCTCCCTTGCAAAGCCGAAGCTACACGCAAGAAGAATTTGAGGAACTCTCATTGAGGTTGGCGATTTGACTATTGAGAAGTAAATTATCAGAGAAGAAAAACATCTGAAAGAGGCAGACGGGGAAGGGGACGGTGAGGAATAATTCACAAAATCGGAGAGCACTCTCAGTTCCGAGAGCTTCCCCAGACTTCTATAAAGAGAAAGATAAATTCCTCTATCATTCCTAGAGCACCAATACCCAAGATGAAGCTCATCAAGTCATAGTTCTATCAAATGCCTATTAGACCCCTTCGACCTTAATCATTTGATTTGCCCAAGCTTCGATAGATGCTACAGTTTTAGAGATAACCTTCATAAACCTTAGATAAGCCCTAAGATAATTAAAAAGTTTTAACTTGAGGTGCATGGTAGTACTCGGTTATACTGGCCTTTTTTTATTAATTTGTTTGATTACTTGTGATGTTTATTTTGTTTGCGCACTAGCAATACTACTTTTATTAGTTTTTTCTATGATTGTTTGTGTTTGTTGTAGCATGGATTTGCAATAGGCTCTTAGGTCAAAATAAGCTTTATGCCCAATTAGTCAACTTCAAAATAGCATAACCAAAATCATATTTAAAGCTTTAGGCATAATCATTAAAATCAACTAGAAATGAACAGGATATTCATTCATAAAGCATATTATTCACACTCCTTGAATTGGCTATTCATTCATTGAACATAAAAGGGGCATTTGTCCATTGAAGATGACCGCTTGGAGAAGATTGCCTTTAAAAAATACATACCTACAACTTTAAATAAATAAAAGTGTTGAAATAAAATTATAAAATATAAATTAATTTATTAATTAAGCACATTGCATACCTTTAGCTTAGATTTAGTAGTTAAGTTTGGCTTAAGAATCTTTTTAATTAATAACAGTCTTACCTATCTAGCATTTATATAAGACCAAATTCAGGATTTTAAAGGTGGGTTAGCTGGCAACCTTTCAGGAAGTTTTGAAAGTCCAGTTAAATTAAGCTTGTTGATTTTATTTTAGATTGAGGCTAACACTTATCCCCTCCTTAGTGCTTATGGTTTCAATCCAAGACTAAGGACCTCCTCATTTAGACACTTAGGACACATCTTTAGTGGCTAAGTGAACTTTAAACTCAAAACTAAAATAAATAGAGCTAAAACTCAAATGAAATGATATTCAAAACTCAAAACAAAAACTAAACTAAAATATGAACCCCAAGATTGTACTTAGGTCAGGCTAATGGGCCCCTTAAAGACCTAACCTAATTCAAATAAGTTAAGTAAATTCAAACACACTTGAATTCAATAAAACTGAACAAAACTAAATGAGACACATTTCAACTAAAATCTAAATCTAGTAGACTCCTAATTGGGTTAATTATATTGCTTAACCTAATCCACCTATTTAGGTCTAATTCAACTTGAATTCAAACCAAATCAAGTTAAATCAAGATTAAATCAAATTGAATCAATCAACAACAACAACAAGCCTTTTTCAACTAAGTCAGCTACATGAATCCTTCATCTTCATTGTGTCCTATTATGTTTCAAATTCTCATTTTTTAAGTCATTTTGATATTTAACAAGTCTTTTTTGGGTCTACCTCTACCTTTCTTAACATAAGGCAAATCTAATGCATCTACTCTAATTCGGGATGGTGACACTTTATGTGGCCAAATCATCTAGGCGACTCTCTCTAATCTTATCGCCCTTTGCTACTAACTTTTTACTCATTTCACAATTTATCTCTAAGAGTAAAGCCACTCATCCACTGAGCATCCTCATTTTAACGTAACTTAGTCTTATGCTTCTCTTTATTGGCCAACATTCTGCACCATAAGTCATTGCAAGTCTTACCACCATATTATAAAATTTTCCTTTAAGTTTAAGCAGAATTTTTCTATCACACAATAGGCCATGCACATTCCTCCACTTCAACCATCCAACTTGAATTCTACTAATAACATCTCCATCTATTTCACCGTCATTTTAAACAATAGAGCCTAAATATTTGAATGCTCACTCTTTTTCAATGACTTGTTCACCTAATGTACAACACTACCACTAAAACTTCTACAACTAAAATTACACTCCATATATTTAGATTTAGATCTGAAACGACCTTTAGACTCTAAGGTTGACCTCCTATAATTCAAGTTTCTCTTGGACTCCTCTCTATTCTTATCAACAAGAAGAATGTCATCAAAAAGCATACACCAAGGTACATCTTCCTATAAATGCCTAGTAAGAACATCCATAACTAAAGCAAAAGATAAGGGCTTAAAGTGATCCTTGATGTAATCCAAGCGAAATAGGAAAATATTTTTTTTTGTCAATCCTCCTTATGTTTGGACATAAGTAACAGCTCTAGTATACATATCTAATTACTTGAATATAACCAATATTAACTCCTTTCTTTTCTAGAACTCTCCAAAGAACATCTCTTGAAACTTTATCATAAGCTTTCTCTAAATCAATAAATATCATATGTAGATCCTCCTTACTTTCTCTATACTTCTCCATCAAACCTTGTAACAAATGTATAACATCCATAGTAGATCTACCTGGCATGAAACCAAATAGATTGTGAGAAACTTTTGTCTCACATCATAACCTATGCTCAATTACTCTCTCCCATAATTTTAATGTATGACACATTAACTTAATTCTTCTATAATTTGCACACTCTTTTCCATCACCTTTATTCTTAAATATAAGAACCAACAAACTCTTTCTCCACTCATCTGGCATCTTTTTAGTCTTTAAAATAACATTAAAAGATTTGTAAGCCAGAAATTCCTTGATCTCTAAACATTTCACACTTCTATTGGAATATCATCAAGTCCTACTATTTTTTCACATTTCATTTTCTTTAATGCTTCTCTAACTTCAGATTTATTAATACGATGATAAAAACAAAATTTTCTATTTTTGTTTACGGTATTAAGGTTGCTAAAATTAATCATACTTTCAGATCCATCATTAAAAAGTTTATCAAAATACCTCATCTAGCTATTTTCAATATCCTTTTCTAAGAAAAGTACTTTATTATTTTCATTCTTAATACATCTCCCTTGAACTAGATCTTTACTTCTCCTATCTCTTTGGTTGGCTAACTTATACATACATATTTCACCTTCTTTGGTATCTAATCTATTGTATAAATCACTAAAAGCTAAATTTTTTTGCATCATATATTATTTTCTTAGAATCTCTACAAACCACTTTATATCTTTTCCAATTCTCTGAGTTTTTACATCTAAACTAAGTTTTATAATAATTCTTCTTATTTCTTATCTTTTCTTGCATACTCTAACTCCACCACCAACTATTTTGATTAAAAAAAGGTTTTTCTTTTGATTCTCCAAGCACATTTTTTGCAACTTGCTTAATTTCACTTGCTACTTTTTCTCACATAATATTAGCTTTCTTATGAACATCCCAAATTCTAAGCTCTTATAGCTTGCTCTTAAAAATAGTTTTATTTATGTTCTTTAAGTGCCCTCAATCAAATTGAATCAATCAGAAAGCATAAAATTATTATTCAAGGTTGTTAAACATAAATCTAAATTAAACTTTAAAAGTTGGCTAATCATGTCATTTAATCAAAATGGATCTATATGGGCCCCACTAAGTCTAAGTCAAATCTAATCAAAATAAAATCAAATTGAGCTCTCACTCAAAGGCTTAAAGTCATCATAATAACTTAACCATGCTCAAATCTAAATCCAATTGAGGCTTAATTTGTCTAAGTAGGCCACTTAACCCAAATAGGCCCAAATGAACCTTATTTAGTCAAAATCAAATCAAATTAAAATCAAATCAAATTATACACTCCAAATTATTTCAAACATATAATTAAACTTAATCTAACCTTCTTGTAGGTCAAATTTGACCTATTTAGCTAATGGACCTAAGTAAGCCCAAATTGACCCAATATAAAAGAAGCTTAATTGAATCCTAAATGATGAATTTGGTCATTTGATCCAAAGTGACTCGCTTAGGCCAAATTATGCAAACCTAGGTTTAAATAAAATCAAATTTAATTTAATTTAATGATCATAAATATTTCAAATGGTTGATTAGATATAATCTAAACTCAATTGTAATTTAATTAAGCAAATGTGAATCTTTACCTAATCCAAATCAAGTGCATCAAGTTAAACCAACCCAAATCCATAACTCTTTGATCAATGCATGAGTAGTTTATGACACTCTAAACCTTGCCAATCTTGTTGAAATATGTTGTGATCTCAAAATTTTGCAATGAATCTAAAAGTCAACAAAGGAAGGACTTGAAAACTAGAAATAGAGAAAAATCAAAGAAGATGCCATGATTTCCACCCATCTCCCCCATGCATTCACTTGATTGACTAAGAGGCACCACCAATCAATTAACCACCTAATGCAATGAGTGGAGAGATCATTTTTCCTCCTTAGCTGACCACCCCATGCCTCCATTAATGGAGGTATGAAAGACCAACCATAAAGAGGGAAGAGGAGCCTTCCTCTCTCACTTTAAGTATTCCCCACAACTTTACCATCATCTAAGGAGTAAGGCTGATCCTTTCCCCACCTTTCTTGTCCTCAAAACTACCAAGTTCAACTAAACTCTGGCAAAGGGTAATGGTGCTCACCCTTTAGGATAATCACTAGGACGACAAGTGGGCATATTCATTCCAAAGCTTTACCTCAACCCAAGAAATATTTTTGAAACAAAAGGTCCACTCAACATTAGATTAATAGCAGCAACAACTAGGCCCATAGTAAAGTCGTAAGTGTTGGTCTTTTGTGAAGAGAAATCATTCAAAATTAGGATTTAACCATTGTGACCTATTGCTCATTCAATTTCCAATATTTTTAACCAAGAAACATAATTTTCAACAAAAATCACCGAAAATCAAAGCTAAGTAGGGGCGACAATGGTGTCTACCCGTCATTGTTCATCGGACCTAAGGAAGACGAGCTAGTGACCATCCATCCTATAGGTTTAAATAACTAGAAATTTAATTTAAAGTCAATTTTAATCTAGGTCATCGTTCTTTGATCGGATGGCCTAAATTAAAATGTCTTTTTGTCAGTGGCCAGATAAGTAATTGTGTGGTCCAATTAGGCATCGACACACACAAAGTTAAGGGTGGTTTTTTAAATTTAAAAAATATTTAAAAATGGCTTAAAATAAAAAAAAATTATAAAAAAAATATTCAACTAAAAATGTGGTTGACCCCTTTATAAATTTAGCATTCTAAAACGAATCTAATGAACTCGAAAGTCACAAATTTGTTGAGTATTTTTGGTGTAATTTGGGTTTGATTGAAAATTATTTTTTTAAAAATTATTTCTAAAATATTAATCTAATCAAATTGAAAATTTCTAAGAATAAACTCGATATTAATTCCGACATACCAAAAATTATTCTAAGTCAAAAAGCTATTATATTAGGAGTTATTGATTTTGAAGTTTATTGAGTGATTCTTAAATAAATAATTGATTAAAACTTATATAAATTATAAAAGCTTTTTCAAATGGTTTAAAACACATTAACAATTATCAAAGAACTTAGAAAAGTTTTGCAGGCA
The DNA here is from genome assembly GCA_021442155.1 of Cymbidium sinense. Classification (NCBI taxonomy): domain Eukaryota; kingdom Viridiplantae; phylum Streptophyta; class Magnoliopsida; order Asparagales; family Orchidaceae; genus Cymbidium; species Cymbidium sinense. Next base: position 32,299,694 of record CM038224.1, read on the forward strand.
TTTTAAATCATATTAAATCATAAATCATAAAATTATAGTTTAATTAAAAATTAATTAATTAACTTAATTAACTAGAACATCAAAAATTCATATAAAATCAATTATTAAGTCAAAAAATATAAATAACTTATTTTGGATTCATATTTTAAAGAGGAATCTAATGGTCCAAAAGTTCTAAAATTTTCCAATTATTGTAGAATTAATTTAGGTTACATTAAAAATGAGAGTTCTTTAATTAATCCTTAAATATAAATCTAATTGAATTAAAATTTTTAGGGTAGGAATATAATGTGAAGCTCTACTCACTATAAAAATTTTAAGTCAATCAAAGCTCTAGATTTAGAGTTGCAATTTTTTTTGAAGAGCATTAGGGTTATTTGGATTAATTAATTAATGTAAAATTAGAAAATAATAAAAATACATCAAAATAGTTCAAAATATCTTCATTGCCACTAGAGATATTAAGAAATCACACCTTCTAGATTTAATTAAATATTAAAATTGCTCAATTTAAAATTTAATAAAAGATTAGATTTTAATTCATTTATTTAATTGAACTAGAACATTAAAAATTTATAAGAAATTAAGCATTTAACAAAAAAATTAAGAGTGATCATCTAGACTTAGCATTTAAATAGAAATTTAATAAAATTAAAATCTCTAAACTCCACTACATATTTTTAAAGTAATTTCCTTTTTATTACAAATTAAATTTCTTTAATTACTCCTAAAATACATAATTAATCAACTTAAAATATTTATGATAAGTTCATTATATCAATGTCCACATCCCATAAAATTTTCATGGCATTTAGGTTATTGGATTAAGAGTTATCAAATTTCAACCTTCTTAAGATAATTTAACTAAATAATTAAACATAGAATTACAAAATTACAAAAAAATGTTCTCAATTAATTCAAAACACATTACTTAACAAAGAATATTTTAAATTAATTCTCTTTTTCTAATTAATACATGTAACCAATAAGTATAAACCTAAGCAAGGATTTAAAATTAATAACCCATCTTCGAATAATAAAAATAATTATAAAGATTAATAAATACTTCTAATATCTTTTAATAAACAAAAATGATTTCAAATAGAAATCACTAATTTCCATATAAAGTTAATTAAAGATGATTAATTACATGATTAAAACACATTAAACTTAATTAATTCTTAATTAAGTTTTAATTATGCTAATCATATTTCAAAAAATTAATCATTAATTAAATTAATAATTTAATTAATCTAATCAAATTAAACTCAACTAATTTTTTATTCAAAGCTTAACTAAGTCAATTATTTAATCAAATTAAAATTAATTAATCATTAATTGAACTTTAATTAAGCTAACCACCCAATTAGATAAATCATATTTAATTGAATCATTAATTAAACCTCAATTAAACAAATCACTTGAGTAAGTTAATCATGTTAATCTTAATTAATCATTAATGAAGAATTAATTAAGTTAATCATTTAATATAGTTAATAATTTCAAACATAATTAATCATTCATGAAATCCTTATTAAGTTAATTATATAATTAAGTTAGTCATATTAAAATCTAATTAGTCATTGAACCCTAATTAAGTTAATCGTTTAATCAAATTAATCGCATCAAATTTAATTGATCATTAATTAAACCTTTAATCAAATTAATCACTTAATTAAATTGATCATATTAAATTAATGATTAATCACTCATGATTACTTAATTGAGTTAACCATGTCAAATTCAAAATGAGCTTAATCAAAATTTAATAAAGTTAATCATCAGATTGAACTAATGATATTAAACTTAATTAATAAGTAATTAACTCTTAATTAAGTCAATCAATTAATTAAGTTGATTGTGTCAAACTTAATTGTTTGTTAATCCAATTTTGATTAAGTTGTCCAATTGAATTATCTATGTTAAACTCAAATTAATCACTAATTAAGTTTAAATTAAATTGATCACTCAATCAAATTAATCATCTTAAACATAATAAATCATTGCTTAAGCCTTAATTTAACTAACTAAATTAATCATCTCAAATGTAATTAATCATTAGTAAAACCCTAAAATAATTGAGTTAATTAGTTGAATTAATTATGCTAAATATAATAAAATATTAATTAATTATTAATTAAATTAATCACTTTAAATAATTAAAATTTATAAAAATCATACCATTTAGAACCTAAGAGGAGCTTAATCATCCTTTGGTAAGAAGTTTATTTTATTAAGGTTAGAGTGTCGAGGGAATTGAATCATACCTTATTTTAGGTCCATTATCTTCTTCACTCTTAAGTCTAATATTAACTTAAATCAAATTAAAACTTAAAAACTCACTTCAAAATTATTTAAAAAATCAAATTAAAATCACTTAATGGTAAACTAAATTAAATTCTAAACTTAGATTAAAACTTAAATCTTAAAAGCCTAGTACAGTCTCACCGCACTAGCCTCTTTACACGTACTAGACTACTAGGTTAGCGACTATATATTTAGATTAGGTTGGTGTTTTGTTTGTGATATATTAATTTTTTTTTGTGGTATGTTATTTTGGATTGGATGTTAGAATTATTTGCTAGTAGTTTGGATATTATATCGTTGTCTACTAAACTAACATTATTTCCTACAAGCAGTAGTGCCTAATAAAGGGACATACTATAATGAAATTAAAACTAATATTATTTACTTGTAGGTGTCATTTTCTTATGTCCCTAAGCATAGCCCATTATGACATGTGAGTTTAGTACCTTTTGGTGTAAGCCCCATGTTAACCTCACTTTTGGAGTGAGTTCTCAGCATCCTCATCATAGATCTAAGACTATTATAGACACTAAGAGCTCCTTAGTCCTATGACACTTCTAGTGATTAGGTGAACACTTAACCTATGCTTAAAGACCTAGAAGGGTAGCCATAGGGGTTAGGTTGTTCCTTATGGACTTAGGGAGACTTGCCCTTCCTATGGACTAAACCAAACCTATGCTTACCTTCTCAAACCAAACCTCAAATTCAACTCAAATATCAAATCTAAACCCAAATTTCAAACCAAATGATTGAAACCCATAATCAAATTCAAAATCAAAATTCTTCCTAAGTCCTTTAATTTCATCTTATGGACTTAGCCTTAACCAAGTTAAAATCAATCCAAATCCAATTGAATTTCTCCAAGGTCAATTCAATCCATCAATCATATGCCAAATCTAAATCCAAATTCCAAACCAAATGATTAGAACCCATAATCAAATCCAAAATCAAAATCCCCCATAAAGCCTTATGGTTGAATTCCATAAACTTAGCCAAATCTCATATAAATCAATCCAAAATCAATTTATTTCGTTATAAACCAATCACTCTTTCATTTATATTCATAAAAATAAATGAAACCTGCCCCCCAATGATCAAAAATAAATCAAACTAAATTGGTTTCCTCCTTAGTCCATTTGACCTACATTCTTAAGCTTGGTCAAATTTGCTTCCAAATCACTCCAAACTCAAGTGAATTTTTTATGAATCATTTATATCTTCATTTATATTCTCAAATATAAATGAAATATAAATTCACATGACCAAAACCAAGTCCAAAATCAAACCAAAACCCAATTTAAGCCATTTAAGCCATCTCCTTGAACTTGGCCAAATTATATCTAAACCAAACCAAAACCAATGGATTTTCTCTTGAATCAATCATTCCTTCAATCATTTACCCAAATATAAATAAAACCTACAATTATCCTAACAAACTCAAGTCAACCCAAGCCAAGCTTGAGTTAGCCCTTTTAGCTTGAAAATTTCAAATGAGTCAAAATCAATTAGACTCCAAATTGATTGCAGTTGGATTTATATTTCAATCTTGGGCTCATATATAAGTTCAACTAAACTTGAATCAAGCCAAAACCATATCAATTGACCCATTTAGGTTCGCTTGACCCAAAGAGGCCTAAATGATCTTTTTGAGCCAAGTTCTAATTCAACCCAAATTGGATTATACCAAGCCCATCCAAGTCTCATATCATGATCAACAATCTATCCTAGGATGATCAACCACCTTGAATTGGGTCAAACCAAGTCAACCTTTAGCCCAAATAAAACCTAAACTAGCAAAAACCCACCATACACCAAATTGATTGAAACCATTGATTCAAACTAACTCATAATTAATGATTGAACATGACTAAACCCTCAATTGAGCCAAACCAAGTCCAATTGGCCATTTGACGCAAGTTAACCCAAATTGGCCTATAAGATCAAAATATGTCAAATCATGATCTAACTCAAGTTAATTGCAACAAATGACTCAAGTTCATTCCAAATCGATTATCAAACTTGACCAAAGCTATTATTCAGCCCAATTTGACCAATTGGTTAACTTGACCTAACCTAGCCCAAATTGACCTAAAGGGAAAAATTGGCCAAAATCCAAATTAAATACAAATTGATTCAAACCAAAGACTACAATCATTTTCAATTGACCAATTGAATATGAGCCAACACCTAATCCAACCCAATTTTGTCAAATTGGTCGAATTGGCCAACTTAGCCCATTTGACCTTTGAATCCAAGTGAGCCAAAATCAAACCTGGGCCAAATTGATTGAAACCACTTGAACCAAAACTCTTCAAATCATCATTTGAACCCAACCTAAGTCTTATTTTGACTCAATTTGACCAATTGGTCAACCCAACCCAAATGAACCCATATGAACCCATTTGACCAAATGAAGCCAAAACTCATAAAACCAACCCATGGGACTTTGATGGCTGACCAAACCCAACCCAAACTGACCCTAGGTTAGTCCAAAGTCAATCCAAAAGCCAAGTGGACTCCATCCAAGCCATAATACATTGATTAAACCCTTTTCACACAAGACTCGACCTAAAAATGGTGAAGTCCATTCTCCCATCACCTTGGGAGCCATCTAACTTCCAAATGAGGGTGCACCTAAACCACATAGGCCACCTGACCCATGCTAGGTTGGCCATGGAACAAAGGGAGGTGAGCCAACTCACCTGCCATGCAACTCGAGCACCCAAGGGATCAAGAAAACCAAATCAGCCAAGATTAAGCCTTGAGCCACCTCCCATGACTTCCTCCAACCCAATCGAGCCATGTGGACTCATTGAGACACCTCCGATGCTTTGATGGTGACTGGTCAGCCAAAAAATTGGAGGCCATTCCGTCTGTCCAACTTAGCACATCAAGGGAGTATACTCCCCCAAATCGAACGGGAATAGGACCAATTCACTTTGTGCAAGCTTCTTAACACCAACCCGAGCTTCCTTATGAGTTCTAGAGTGATCCCAAGCATCCCACACTTCACATTCCCTCTTCCCTTGTGGAAGCAAAATAATGGAGGCTACCTTCAATCCAAACTCTCTCAATTTAACACCAAACTTCAATTGCTCGTTCTCACACTATCTCCATACCTTATTAAGGCTACCAAACTCATTTTCCAAGCTTCCAACCCACTAGAACAAGGAGTTCAATCAAGACTGAAGCATCAAACCTCCATTTTTGGCTAACCAAGTGAACCAAGTGGAATTGACTCAATTACTTCTCAATAGGGCCTCGTCTACTAAGCTACCTCCGCTGATCTTGAGTGGTAAATCCTCAAATCATAGATATAGAAAAATTTAGTTGGTCCTTTGTGAAGGAAATTTGCATTTGAGTGCATCCTAGTCGTTGGATCCTTCGCACGAAGGTGTGGGTTGAGTTTGGAGTGGATCCAAGCTCGGGTGAGCTCGGATCGAGCAATCCATGGTGGACGGGCTACGTCGTTCATCGCTCGTGGGAAGGAGGATCACGGATCATCCATTCTGCATGATTGGAATGGACGACTCTGATCAGATCATGTTAGATCTCCCTCATTTCTTTCTTTATGCCATAGGTTTGATCTACGTCGTTCGATCCGAGATCGGATGACGAGGATCAATGTCGCCCCGATTATCGCGTAGATGTGCCAACTTAAATAATCAATCTCACGGCGCCACGTGGAAAGTGTGCTGCATCAGCGCGCCATGTGGCGCTGATAGGATTAGGTTTAATTAAGGTTAATTAAAAGATTTTAAGGCTGAAACTTCCATAATTCATAACTATTGTAGAAAAATCCAAAATTACAAATAATAGCTTATTTTAAATGTATTTCAGTGGAGGATTTAATAAAAATATTTTTAATTGGTTTGAATAGTAAATAGAGCTTAATTAGGGTTTAATTAAAAACTTAATTAGCTAAATTACTCTCTAATCATTCAAGTGATTGATCCCAAAGTTTCTGAGATTATTTGAGAGAATGACCTCTACCTCATCTAATTTTCTTGGGATTTATTACTTGTTGAATTAGGAGAATTGATTAATTGAGCCATAATTACCTTCTAAATTTATTAAGGGATAATTAAGCATATGAATAGTAATTAATTAACTATTTTGACTCCCTAATCACTGTTGAATAGTAAGGGGGATTTAGAAATTGGATTAGGGCTTCCCTCCTAATATTTTCACTAAGTTTCCTTCTCTTTTCAACCAAAAATGCTAATTGATGATTAATTAATTAATTAATGACTTAATTAGCTAAGTTAAAATTCAAATCACATTAAATTATGCTTGATCAAGTGGGTGGCTTATGGAATTAGGTTGGGACCTCTTTCCCTACCTTTTCCCTCAAGCCCCTCTCATTTCAAAAGATAATTATTAACTTTGATAATTAATTAGAGAGAGAGAGAGAAATGAATTGATGGATTAATGATTTAATTAATTGAACTAAAATCTAATTAAATCTAATTTTACTTAATTCATCTTGGGTAGAGCTTTAAGTGTTCAAGAACCTAAAAAGGCTTAATTAAATTATGATTAGTTCAGATGTGTGAGAAAATCATGAAAGTAATTAAAATAGTTCCTTAAGCTTAATTAGTAAATGATTATGAGCTAATTGCATTAGGCCCTTTTCATTTCAATTCATTTGCATACAACATTAGCTCATAATCATTTAATCAATTACCTTAAGTTAACATAACTAAGGGCTTAATTAATTGATTTAACCCATGCTTAACTTAATCAATCCATAAAAGCAATCTAATTAATTCTTATTAAATCAAATTAACTCACACATATGGGGAATGGGACTAGGATTAGTATCTTTCTCACCTCTTTTAAATGAAGTTAAATATAAAATTAAAAGTGGCATTAAAAAGCTTTGGTTTATTTTAATAAGCTTATTTTATATAATTGTCCTTAGGACTTAGTTGGATTGAATGAAATTACATGCTTGTGTCTCTTTATTTCTTTCAAATCATGTAAAAAAGTTGTATGCAACTTGATTCATGCATTCATTTCTTCAAAATTAATTAAACATAAATGGCTTTTTTTATGTCAAGCTTGTATGTGTTGATTTAAATTAATATATATGTGACTATTATCACTATTAAATCCAAATTTATTTTCCAAATATTATAAACAAGTGATTACATATGCTATAAATGCTAGTTATAAATACATAAGAAATGCATATAATTATAGCTTAAGTGTATGAAGTAAAATTCTCTTCTTTCATTCTCATATATTGGTTTATGTAAGTAAGAATCTTACTAGGAATTTAGTTTGGACATTTCGGGAATATGAGGCTTTAGCTAGCCCCAAGGAGGTCATTTGATTACCTCACTTCCCTGGTTAATAATAACATGTACTCCATTTGATTTCATTCTTATATATTTCAATATTAGAATTTAAATAAGACTTTACTCCATGTACATAAATCTTTTCAATCAAATAAAATACAACTTTTGCATGATTTGTTCTCCTTTATTTGTGTGTACATTCATATGTATTTGGGAAATAGTTGTCGGACACCCAGAATCTGAGACTTTAAGTAGCCCCAAGGAGGTCATTTGATTATATAACTTCCCTGGTTAACAATGTCATATACTAGCATGTCTCTCATACATATGTGCGTGTACTTGATTATGGAGTTAAAACCCCACTTTTTCTTTTATGCATTTGCAATTATTTAAGTGATAGAATTAATTAATCATGTGATCAAAAGCTCTCTTTCTTACATTCATGTATGCAAACTTACATATGTTTGAATATAAATGGTATTTAGTATGGACATCTCGGGAATACGAGGCTTTAGGTAGCCCCAAGGAGGTCATTTGATTACCTCACTTTCCTGGTTAACAATGACTCGTACCCCTTTAACTTTATTAATATGCATTTTTGTATCAAAATCTAGATAGAACTTTAAATCAATATGATAAAAATAATTCAATTAAAAGGAAAATATAATCTTTAAATGTACATGTTCATATTCATCGTTTAATGTGCCAACATATATTGCATGTATAGATATGTTTAGGACTTAGTCATATGCATGCTACATACGATGGGAAGAAATGAATAAATATGTGTTATGTGATAGTAATTAATTATAATTAATCTTAGATGCCTTTCTTATTGAATGAGATTATTTAAAGTGAACCTAAACCTAAGATTAATTAAAATATGTAATAAGTCATTCATTGAAGAGAATTGATTAATTAAAATGCTTTAGATATGGCTTAAGGTAGGGATAAAAGAGAGTGATCCTCTTTTTCCTTCTCTTTATAACACTTAGTTGCTAAGTGTAAACCAAGTGAAATAAAAGAAAATATTAAGTAAAACTTGCAAATTAATTAAGTCACTTAAAGTGAAACCATCCTTTATAATTAAATCCTTTCACACTTAGAAAATTATAATAAAGCCTAGTTAAGACATATCACACAAGCCTTAATACACACACTTTAGAAGTAAGTCACCACTTTTAGCTTTATGTTAGGGTAGTGCATGGTGTGATGAATGTCTTATTTTATGATGTATTATTTTAGACTAGATGTTAGGGTGTATGCTTCTTAGACTATATGTTAGACTATGATTAGCCTAATCATATTTTTTTATAGTAGATTGTGTTTAAAGGGTGCTTAAAATAAATACAAATGCTCTCTTTTGCAGCTTGTTTAACCCCTAAGCATAATCCAAATTAAGACATGTGGACTTGGTTACCCATGTGCAAGGTGCTAAGTCCAAATTATTCACATAACTGCTTGAGTTGTATGATATGTTTAGCTAACACTTATTTTGCAGGTGTAATTAGATTTACTTTTCCTATTTTTAATATAATTTTGTATTATGAATTAGGATTAGTATTATGAGGGATTAGGATGAGCGGTGGCTATAAGGCTTTGTCCTGGGAAGCCGTGATGCCTTTGAAGCAAGCACATGCAAATCAAGTTAAAGGAGGAAAAAAGAGGAGACATGAAGGATGAAGAATGAAGACCCCCATAGCATTATTCATTTGTATAATATATAATTATTCTTTCATATATTGAGTTGGGTTGTAGAGCTCAACCCTTTTGGGTTATACACTTTTAATTCTTTACGTTGGATTTATAAATTGTTTGATGTTTCATTTATAATTACATAATAGAAACAACATGTCTCTTCTTAGTTTCTTACTTATATGGTGATTTAATGTGTGGCCTGGATCCGATTAGGCTCTTAGGGAAAAATAAACTTTCTACACCAACTACAACTCATAACTAAATTTTCTAAATAACTCATAACCTCACACAAAGCCTAGGCATTAAACCAAGATAATTAAAAGATTTAGGAACTCCTTAGCTAAATGTTGTATGCCTAATATCATGCATCCATATTATTTCACTTTTGCTAAGAGAGGGTTTGCATCCTTGCATGATAGGGGAATACTTGACCTTTAATGGTCTCCACTATGGTGAAAAATACCTATTTCTCTCTGATTTAGCCAATAACCTCATTTCATCATGCATTTAGACATATAAAAATAATATGGCCTTTGTAAAAATAAAGAGTCCAAAATTAAATAAAAATTTAAAATATTTTCATTAAACTAAGTCATTATTCATACCACTCATGCTCTAGTCTGTTACGGAGTGGGTTTAAGGACTCTAGTTTCTTTCTGAATAATAACAACCCAACTATCTTGCAAAATCATATGACTTGCCTACATGATTTTAAAGCATGGGAAGAGTTAGCTGGCTTCCACTCCAGAACATTATAAGTCCAACAGTTGGGTGGTTTACTCTCTCTTATGGAGGTAAATCATATACCCATCTTCACTTAGATTTAAGACGTGCTTTGGCCCTTGCTAAAGCTCCATAGATTTAGGATCCAAAGTTGCTATTTCCTTCATGCTACAAGAATAAATCCTTACATCTTAGGCATTTTTATAACCTTGTATTATGGGATTATAAGCCCTAGCCTTCTAATAAAATTCCAACTCAAATATATAATTCTCCTCAATTTCAAACATATAAAGCCCAACCATAAGATAGGTTGGAATGCTCACTAGGTTTCCTAGTATCATGAGAATTCTCTACTCATCTCATTTGGCTTTGATAATAAGTCTCTCTTTTTTTTATCTATCTCATTTGATTATCTAAATATAACCAATTTATTGATAGTCCTATCTTTGAAATCTCTGGAGACAATAATTGCCTACCTTAATCGAGAGTATTCCTAAGAAATTCACTTTCCTTAGGATGTAATTAACTATGGGGGCTTACCCCCATAGAAAACTTTAGATCCCGATTTAGATAAATCTTACTTTATTCATCCATGTAAAGTAGGAAAATTTTTTTTGGTATATTTGAAGAGCCATCATGCCTTAGGAGTCCTTATTAGGTGATTAGGTCCATTATAAGGTGGTGATTTCTATCTTTTGAGATAGTGCATTCCATGCATGCAATCACCTCAATAAGTATACCCTCAATTTGTGTTGTCCTTCCCATACACATCAAATAAATACCATAGATTTTTACTGACTCGTGGGATAGTTCCTCTCTCCATCTCTAATAGATAATTATTATCTCCGAGCACCAATAGTAGACTTACATTTTATATGAGTCCAAGACTATCTTCTGTCCCATTGGCACTTAGCTTATTTCATTCTTAAGCAAAGTTAGCCAACATCCTCTAGGTTTTAGGATCTCACTCCTTGTAGGTCCTGAAATCTCTATTAGGTCCCCCAATAGGTAAAAGATAAAATTAACTAATGAAAGGAGATGACAAAGATTTAGAACCTCTTTACCACTAGCTTAGTGAGGCAAGGTTCATCTCATATTTAACAAAATATACTCTTTTGCAAAATAACTCAAAGCACTTTTCAAAATTCACATAATAAAGATTTGCACAAAATTCATAAGAAATTTTCAAAAGCACAAAACTCATATAACCAAACCTCATTTACAATTCTATTAATTATTATGGAGGTTCTTTTCAAAATCAAAAAACTTTTAAAATCCCTTTTTTGAAAATGGCATCTTCATTCAACATACCCAAATTTATTGAATGAAGATTCTATTTTCAAATAAAGATCATGATAAAATTGAAACTCCACTTAGCATATTTCCATATGCTAGAATTGAGTTTCCCTCTTTTCAAAAGCAAGAAATCACACAAAAAAAATCAAGACATAGTTGAACTCATTTGACATACTTAAATTTGTCAAATAGAGTTCTTTCTTTGGAAAATCAAAACAAATTGAATTCTATTTAACACACTTACATTTGTCAAATAAATTTGTCAAATAGTCCCTTCAAAATCAAAAATAAATTGAATTCCATTTAACTACCAAATTTGTTAAATAGATCCTTTTTTTCAAAATCATAAACACATTTGAACTCTATTTAACATACCAAATTTGTTAATAGAGCCCCATTTTCAAATCATACACTTGACTCCTACTTAACATACCAAATTTGTTAAGTAAGAGTCTCATTTTCAAATCACAATACACTTGACTCCTACTTAACATACCAAATTTGTTAAGTAAGAGTCTCATTTTTAAAATCATAAATACACTTGACTCCTACTTAACATACTAAATTTGTTAAGTAAGAGTATTATTTTCAAAAATCATAAATACACTTGACTCTTACTTAACATACCAAATTTGTTAAGTGTCTCATTTTCAAATCACAATACACTTGATTCCTACTTAACATACCAAATTTGTTAAGTAAGAGCCCCATTTTTAAATCACAATACACTTGACTCCTACTTAACATACCAAATTTGTTAAGTAAAAGTCTCATTTTCAAATCACAATACACTTGACTCCTACTTAACATACCAAATTTGTTAAGTAAAAGTCTCATTTTCAAACCACAACATCCTTAACATACCAAATTTGTTAAGTAAGCTCACTTTCAAAAATCATAAATGCACTTGACTCTTACTTAACATACTACCTTTGTTAAGTAAGAGCCTCATGTTCAAATCAACACATACATCAAACACATTTGGCCTCCATTTAACATACTAAATTTATTTAGTAAGAGGCCCTACTTTCAAATCAATTCAACATATATCACACACATAACCAATCATCACAAACAAAGATGTTTTCACACAAATTTTCAAACACATATTTGAAAACCTTTTTAGCATACCTAAATTTGTTAAGTAAAGGTTTTCCAATTCAAATTTTCAAACAAGACATACAACATATATATCTCCAAAGTTTCTCCAAAAATTTGAACCCTGCTTAACTTACTTAAATTGGTTGAGTATGGGTTCTAAATCTAAATCATATGGCAAAGTCTCTCTCCTCCATAAAAATCTCTCCAAAAATTCAATGAACCCCACTTAGCATACCAATTTGTTAAGTGTGGTTCAAATTCAAATCAAGTTAAAGTCAATGATTGAAGATAAAATATCAAGGCAAGTGACTGGTTACATTTCAAATGAATGCTGATTTCAACAGTCAGTCTTCGCCTCATTAGTCGTGATCATGGCTCCTAGAAAGTTTATTTTGTCTTTCCCCTTTGGTGTAGATTTGGACTTCAATCAGGCCAATCTCACCACGACTGATCCCACACACTTTATTTACTTTGGCCATGACTTTGAGGGGGTCTGGATTACTTGTGAGGGGGTAACCCTCACAACTATTAGCAGGGATGAGGAGGTGGGACAGATGCCACTTATCTATTTTGACATGCCATCGATTCAGTTTCTCATTGAAGGAAGGCAGTGGTTCCCACCCATTTGTCGGTGTTCACTATTTGCTTCCACATTCGTTAGTTGCCCAGCTCCAGTGAGAGCTCGCCTCCTCTTTGGTCACCCCAAAGGGAAGGCTATCTTGGCCTCAGAGATAGTCTCCCTACCTTGAGTAGGTTCTATCTCCCACTCTGCTTGCTCACCACACCCAGCACAACAAAATAGGAAGGTCAAGCGGGATCATGAGGAGAAGCTAGGAGCTTTGATGTTGCTTCCCATGGCTGAGGGTTCTCCTGAGACCTCTCCACTTTTGAGTGGCGTGGGTTTCACCCCTCTCAGATGGAGAAGACTATTAGAGGATCCTACATCCACCACCACATACTTTAAGACACGGGGAGCATAGAGGCCTGTGGACTTGGGAAGCCCTGGTCGGTGAGCTTATGGATGCTAAGAGTCTTGTGTCTTGTTTAACTTTAGATCCATGATCCCTAGGAGTCTTAGGGGTCAGATCTAGAGAGAGAGAGAGGAAGAGAGAGAGAGAGACACAGAGAGAGAGAGACAGGCGGTATCTGCAGTGGGCAAGAGAGTGTGAGGTATGCCATCTCCACCATGGATTTCATCGCAGGTGATCATTCAAACATATTGTTCTTATTAGTAGTTGCCATGAGGAGATCTCGGTTGAGAGGCGTCGATGTTTCCATCACACTCCCCTCATCCACCATCACCATTGCTTATACATCTACCACTCACTCCAAGCTTCAGAAGCCCCCATCCAGGGAAAGACCATCCCCACTAGTTATCCATCTATGGCCTAAGGATCCACTCCATCCACTCCACTTATTGAGGTGAGATCAAGCTCCCCTGCTCGACCCTTTACCTCAGTTGTGATTAGGGAGGAGTGGCGACCCAAGAGCATCATCATCACATCACCACCACCGCAGACAGAGGGAGAGAGAGGAGTGGGCATAGACATAGTCCCTATGATAGTTGATCCTCCTAGCAAGGAAGTCTTGACACTAGGAAGTGTCCATTGCATAGAGGTAGAGGAGCACTGTCCTATGGCTAGTAGCAATGTATTTGTCAATCGATAAGCATAGTAGATCGATCATAGGATTATATTAGTGAACTACTTTGAGAAAAAGACAAATTTTTTAGAGTGACCATTGGTCGGGAGGAGGATAGGGTCCGCTTCGATCTTGATGAGAATGACATGTTGGACGACACAGCTAAAGTCCACATGGTTAATACACTGGGGTCCTTATAGTGGAATCAGCTTAGCCAGGAAGGTGTTGTGCTCGAGGAAGGTGACACTTCTCACTCGACTCAACACCTCCTCCACCAGCTTAGGCAGAGGGATGATCACATTGACAAGATAGAGAAGAAAGTAAAGGATTTAATGGCAGTGGATTTAGCATTATAAACCTCAGCCCCACTTTCACTGCCTTCTCCCATGGTAGTCGATAGACTAGAGTTGGTGTATACTTTAGATCATCCTAGGTGCACTCCTGCAGAGGATGATGCTAGTAGGTTGCATAGGAAGGTTATGGATGGCACCTCCATGCATGAAAAGGATATCAAGAAATTGAGAGAGCAATAGGTGAGGGAAGCAATGGCACAAGCCAGGGGGAGCTCATCAATTCCAAATGGTAGACCATACCCGGAGAAATTTGATGTAGTTCAATACCCCAAAGGTTTTGTGCCACCTTCCTTCAAGATCTTTAATGGCAGTGGGAACCATTAGCATATTACACATTTTCATTTGCAGTAATGTGGCGATGATGCACTTTGTTCGACTTTTTTATCAACAACCTAGCGGGTTGCATTTGATTGGTATCGCTCAATAGTTTGATAGGGACTTTTCTTTGAGTTAGCACCTCTTCATCAAGAGGTTTGTTGGAGCTCATCAAAGAGTGACTGTAGGCAACCTCGTTGTAGTGAAGCAAGTTTTCACCAAGTCCTTTGTTAATTATATTCTCAGGTGGCATAACCTAAACATGAAGTGTGACCCATAGCTATTCGAATAACATGCCATTAAGATTTTTCTCAAGAATATTCATGGCTTGGTCGCCTTCATGCTTAAGAGCTTACCATCCAGACATTTGAGAAATTAATCAACAAGGCGGCTAGCTTGCAAAAGGAAGCCAAACAGTTTCCCTTTCCTGACCAAACATCTTGGCCCAAAGCAGAAGGTGTTGAAGAAGCTAGGGGAGTTATGTTTGGTGGATAGAGGAAGTAGCAAGTGATGAGACCACGAGCTCAGCGCCTCCTCACCATCACTTTGACCATCATATCAACCACCACTACACATGGCCATTCCCACCACCTCGGTAGCATGCATAGCGTAGCTATTACTCTTCGATAGATTGAATAAGCCATATTCATTCAAGAGGAAGGTAGTTATAAAAATCTTTAAGAATCTCTTAAAAAAAACTCAACTTTTAATTACTAGAGCTTAAGAGGTCGGAGGAAGTGGGCACGAGTAATGATCCTAATTATTGTCCCTACCACAACATGATTAGTCATGTCTTAGAGGATTATATTACTTTTAAGGACTGGCTTGAGCGTAGCTACAAGTTAGGTGTCATAGTTATCCCCAAGGAATACTTATTAGAATAACCTTCCAGTTCTATTAGGGTAATTCTTGGGAAACATGCGATCCTCTTAAGACAAAAGAAGGTTGGGATATTGCCTTATCCTGAACCTCTAAAAAAGTAGTTTCTAAAATCAAGAAACTCTCTTTCTAAATGCCTGAGACAGCTCAAACCTCCAACATCAAGGAAGGTTTGCAAGTTGCTAAAGATAATTTGAAGAAGGTGACATCCTAGTAGTAGCAGCAACAATCCACCTTACTTGCTAGGGATAGTTCAGTAGCGCAACCACCATTCGAGTCCATCACTCCATCCACGTTGCATTCTTCTTCATCCACTAGCTCCTCTTACCGTGAAGTGTTGTGACAAGGGCATTAAATCCCTTAATTCACTTACTTTATTAGATTTCTATCATGTACCTCCACCAAAAGAAATCAATGAAGAAAGCTTTCACTTACATCTTGTCCCGATACTATTTTATTCCTCTTGAAAACTCTCTGTCTAGAAATAATAATAGTTGTAGTCATTTGATCCCTCTTTTGATTCAAAATTATACTTCCTTTTTTGAATTAATCAAGTTCATCTCTTGAGATTGACTTGGATCCAACTGACTTTGAGGATCCCATAGGAGAAGTTGTAGGTATACCTGATGAGAAGGTAGAACTTTCTACAAGTTCATCATTTCAGAAGTCATTAAGTCAACTGCTGTGGAAAAGTTCTACCTCTAGGTAGCACCTCGATAAGGGTAAACAAGTCATTGGTTCCAATGAGCGGACTCCACAGATGCTCCACCCATGGATATGCTTGTGGAGGACCAAGTTAGAGTTGATTACAATGTCTAGCATATCTTAGAAAGTTGCTAAGTTAAGCATATATGATGCCCTTGTCTTATCCAAAGATATGAGAGAATCTCTAGTCAAGGCTCTCCTTGATCCAGAGATATGCTTAGCTCAGCTAATAAAGATATCCTAGGAGTTACATTCAGTGATAAAGACTTACTTATAGGAATGACCAAGCACAACCACCCTCTTTACATTACAGTGGACATTGGCAGATACATGTTATCAAGAGTTCTGGTTGACTAAGGTGCATCAGTCAATTTTATGAGTTTACGAACCCTTGCCTACTTGAGGATCGACATCTCCAAGCTCTAAAAGGAAAGGATGATGTTGAGAGGATTAAATGAACAAGGTGAGAGGTCCATAGGCTCTATAATGTTGCCATTAAAGATAGATGATTGGAAGACTGAAGCCATGTTTCATACCATAGACTTAGCTACATCTTTCAATGCTTTGCTTGGGAGACCATGGATACAAGAGAACAACACAGTTCCATCGTCTCTACATCAGTGTATGAAGTTCATGAGAGGTGGAATTAAGTACTGCATCAAAGGAGATCTCAAACCCTTCCATCATGAGGTGGGATATGAGGATGCAACCTATTTTCTTCCCCAAAACCAATAAGTCCATTCTTATGAATCTAGTCAAGATCCCCATGAGGGACAAAAAGAAAGAAAAGAAAAAGAATTAGAAAAAGAAAAGAAAAAAGAGAAAGAAAATAAAAGAGAGTGAGGCATGGACTCATGGGAAGATATAGAGCCTGACATTAGATTCCACCCATAGTTCGTTACTCCATTCAAACATATGGGTAGGATGACCCGACCTCCACTAGGTAGAGTAGAGGGGAGTTAGGGTAGAGGTGGAAAGCCTCCCTATTGGCCACCCAATAGGTATGTCTGACCAAGAGTACACACTGCTATCCACATAGACTTAGAATCTAGTTAGAGGATGAGTCTTATGTGGTTAACACCATAAACTCTTCTCAGCATGATCCCTTTCGAGGTGATGTTTGAGCATGATAGTGATGAAGATCGGGCTCCAAAGCAAAGCATAAATGTATCCAAGTCTACATATGAGACAGTCAGGCATTAGTTAGGAACCTTAGCTCTAACCCCACTTTTCTCACAAAAAGTTGAGGGTTTGGTAGTTAAGGAAGCCTAAGTCATCCATAGATGGGAACTTCAGAGGTTCTTTTGGGAGCATCATCTCAAGTTAGAAGTGGATGTAGAACTTTAGGATGATTCATATAAAGATTTAATACAATTTCTTTTTTTGATTGGTATTCACTTTATATTAATAGCAAAGAAGGATTAATCCCACATACTTGGTCTAAACACAGTGGACTACTTTGAAAGGTTATGGGACAAAGTAGACATCCTCAATCAAGACCAAGACTAGGATTTAGTATAGTGGGTCTAATCGATGATGACGATCATTGCATAGTCATCACCAATCATTTAGAATCTGATAGGTTCTTTTCAAATCATGCTAACTCATATGAGGAGGTGTGTTTAGAAACTTTAGATGATCCAAATGACTTTGAAGTCAAGGATGCACAGCCAGAGTTTGAAGAGAAGATCAGGTCAACCATCGACGAGCTCAACGAAATCAACTTAAAAACTGAAGATAATCCACGTCCGACATACATCAGTTCATTGTTGAGTGATATTGAAACTGATGACTTAGTTAGGCTATTGGAGTTTAAGGGCCGCCACATGGAGTTATGAAGAGATGCGGTTTATCTCGACTAGCTTGAGTCCACAAACTAAGCTCTAGAGCATGTGATTAGACATTGAACATTAGATCATTTTGAAGTCAAGAAATTGATCGCTTCATCAGAAGAAAAATATCTACATGGTTGGCGTGTCATTCCGGTTAAGAAAAGAATGGCCAAATTCACATATGTGCATGATTTTAGAGATCTAAATAGGCATGTCCAAAAGATGAATTTTCACTACCAATCGCGAAACTGATGATGGACATTGCCTCATCTCATACAGTCTTCTCTTTCATGGATGGCTCATATGGTTATAACCAAATAAAGATGGCCCCAAAGATGAAAATAGCATTTTTAAACCCCGAAATCTTTTGCTATAGGGTCATGCCTTTTTGCTTAAAATGTGGTGCTACATACCCGGTGGGCCACTCGGATCTTGAATACTCATTCATCATCAAGTTGAATGCTACGTCGATGATCTTGTAGTCAAAAGTGAAGAAATGGAAGACCATATTTTTGAGTTGAGAGTAGTTTTCGAATGTTTAAGATAATTTAACCTTAAAATGAATCCCATGAAGTGTGCATTCGGAGTAACTTCAGGAAAATTCCTTGGGTTTGTTGTCCGACACTGTGGAATAGAAATTGATCTCGATAAGATCAAGGTGATATTAGAAATGCCACCCCCTAAAAGTCTTACTCAACTTAGATCATTTTAAGAGTGGTTGGTGTATCTATGATGCTTTATTTCTAACCTATTAAGAAGATGCCAACCATTTTTAGAACTTATCAAAAAGGATGCCAAGTTCAAGTGGGATGATAAGTGTCAACATGCCTTCGAAGACATCAAGCACTACGATGATGCGAGTTATAGCGACCTATCACAAAGCACTCATCTTATATCGCTTGCATTATGACTCCCTTGGCACTTTGTTGGCCCAAACCAATGATGAAGAGAAAGATGCACTCTACTATCTTAGTCATCATCTAATCCCAAGGTAATTACCACCTATTGAAAAACACTGCTTAGCTTTAATCTTTGCATCTCAAAAGCTATGATAATACATGCTTTCTCATAAGGTAAACTTGATCTCTAAGATCAATCCACTGTAATATCTCATGACATGGCTGACGCTATCCAGATGGTTGGCGCATTGGTCAATGATTTTGTCATAGTTTGCCATATATTTTATACCCCTTAATATGGTGAAAGGAAAAGCACTAACAAATTTTTTAGCAGCGCACCCACTTCTTATTGATTCCCCGCTTAGTAATGACCTCCCTGATGAACAAATCATGAACTTAGGGGACACTAGCACTCATCGTTGGGAGATGTATTTTGATGGTGCGGCTTCCTTTCAATAGGCAGAAGAACAATGATCTACTATTCTAAGAAAGGCAGGGGTAGGAATAGTTCTCCAAATGCTAGACCGTGATGTGATGAGATTTTCATATCATATGTCCAATCCATGCACCAATAATGAAGCTGAATGTGAGGCTCTGATTGCTAGTTTGGAGTTAGCCATTACACTATGCATCCAGGATATCAACATCTTCAGGGATTCTCAATTAGTTATCAACCAAATCGTGGGTCTTATAAAGTTCTAAAGCCTAAGCTCCATCATTACCACAAGTACACCATGGAGTTATTGGCCCAAATCCCAGAGGTTACCATTTATAAGATTCCTCAAGAAAAAAATGCCATAGGAGATGCATTAGCCAAGCTTGCCAAAGAGTTGGCATGTTCAGAAGATGAGTCCATACCAATAATGGTCCAAAATAGATATGTCTTATCCCACGTTGATGCTGAACTCATCGAGAGACTCTCTCTTGGAGGAGAGGTTGTCATTGCCAAAAAGGATGAGGAGTTGGATTAGAGGAAAACATTCATGGATTATTTAAATATAGGCAAACTACATCAAGAGAAGTCATTAGCACATTAGGTGAAGAAGAGAGCCATTTCATACACTCTCATAGATGGCACATTGTACCAACAGTCCTTCGATTATATGTGGTTATGTTGTTTGAACAAACATATAAGTGATCACTCAGTTTATGTGGAGCATATCAATTAAAGATGAAAGCCAAGATCAAGAGACTAGATACTATGGCCTTGATCGAGCATGGATGTAGCTAGATGCCACCAATGTTAGGTATGCGGTGGTCTTACACCAACATTCTACACACCTACCTCCATGGCCATTTGAGTTGGGTGATAGTGGTGATCAATCCTCCTTCTTCCAAGGGTCATCATTCATTACGCCATGACTACTTTTCAAGTGGGTGGAGGCAATCCCACTCAGATAGATCACAACTTCATGTGCTCCATTTTTTAGGAACCATATATATAGGTTTGGGGTGCCTCGAATTATATCGATAATGGTATTGCATTCAAAACACTAAAATTAATAGCTTTGCAGACACACTAGATTGGAGATATTCTACATCTACTATCAAGGAAAATGGCTTAGTAAGCCTTCAACAAAACTCTCATCTAGATATTAAAGAAGACACTGAAGATAACAGTAACATGATAGTTGAAGTCTTGTGAGTTATACTTAGCCAAGCATGTGGGCTTACCGCGCAAATCAACTCAACTCAATCACCCTTCTCCTTAGTGTATGGGTGCAGTAGTTCTACCATTAGAAGTCCAAATTCATCATTAAGGATAGTTGTGGGTAAAAGATCAAATGGGTTGAGCAAGTTACTTAGAAGAGCTCAAGGTTTGGAGGAGAGATGCCCAGGAATGCAAGAATCTTGAGTTGTACAAAGTCAAAATGATTCAAGCTCATAAGTTGGTTCATCTGCTTTTCAAGTAGGAGAGCTTGTTTTAGTTCTAAGAGACCAATTGTTGCTCAAAGATGGGAGGCAAGTTTGAACCCACTTGGGAAGGCCCTTTTGCCATAGAAGGCCTACCAAGGAGGATCTTTTATCGTTATAAATTATAAGGAGAGCCCAATGCTTCCAATCAAATGGGCTCACCTAAAGAAATATTCCATAAATCTTATTTAAAAATAATTATCAATAAAATTTCTTCTCATCTCAAATCCCATCCTTTCATGTGTTGAGAAAAATCTTTGTTTACGAAACTGCCATGATGTGTTTAGGGAAGGTGTGAGGAACCCAAGTGGCTTCCTATTCTTTAGTAACACAACACCAACACAAATTACACACAATTACATATAAAATAAACACATAACTTTTATCATGGGCTACTTTGATGTGGGATAAAGCCCCCCACTCATTATTCGCTCAGGTGACATGCTATAGTGTGTCCAGTGGTTTCTTGTTTAGAAGATGTAAGTCTACAAGCATTCTTCTTAACTTGGCCATTGCAAACCGTTGAGTGCCTTGTTAGTTTGGTAGGCCTTACAGTGCGGTTGGTAAGCTACCTCATGTTGACTTTGTTTAAGAGAATGTAATCCTACACACTTTCTTCTAGCCATCATGCACTTGGGTTGAGAATATTTGAGGCTTAGGATAAGTCCCCTAGCGGCTCCTTTCCTCGACTACTTTTAAGTGCGGGTCCACTTACGGACTCCCACTAGTAGTAGGTCTGATAGATATCATCCGTCGATGATACTCATGATCATTTTTTTGTTTATGAAGATGTAAGTCTACAAGCCTTCTTTCATCATTACAAATGCAGCACCTTAGATTGATTGGTTGGTTTATCGAACACCCACAATTGGATACCACTCATGGGATAAGTCTACAAGCTTTCTCGAGTTTACCATATACATATAGGCTTTTCTTTTATAGGTCTAGATAAAGCCCCCCCTCTATTTGGATCACGTCCTTAGTGACCTCATTTAGACACTACCCAAGTTACTCTTGGATTGGACAGTCCGCCTTTCCTGGTAGCCACCACTATGGTCAGAGAATCTATCTTTCGGATATGCAAATTCTTCTTTGGTCCAATAAGTCTGAGATAGGACTAGGCTGATATAAGCCCCTTCTCAGTGTAGTCCCTCGCACACCGACAGGGTCCACACAAACATATAAATAAAACATATATTTCTGCTTGTGGATTAGGAGAACACCCCCAACGATACTTTTTTTGAAGCAGGCATCCTATCTTTAGGCGCGGTCAAAAGGAAATCTTTAACTACTCTTGAGTTGAGATAAGTCCCCAGCACTCTCTCTTGTCACCTTAGGGTTGACTTGTTGTGCCATCAATGGGTCACCCCAATAATCATCCTTACTTTGGAAGATATAAGTCTATTATGCATTCTCTCCAGCATGACCATTGCACACCGACGAGCTGCCCTAGATCAAGTTTGATTTATTGTGCTATCAACCAATCACTCTAGTGGTTCCTTATTTAAGAAGATGTAAGTCTATAAGCTTTCTTCCTGACTCGACCATTACACACCGAGAGGCACCCCTTAGGTTGGTTAGCTCTACCCCATGGTCGGTAGACTATCCCTTTGAATTTGTAAATCTAAGATAGGACTAGGCTGATATTAGCGCCATTTTAGTGAATCCATCACACACCAATAGGGTCCATGTTAAATTAAAATGATATTCCTAGCTACTCTTGAGTTGAGATAAGTCCAAAGCGACACTCTCTTAGTAGTCATCCTTAGGTTGGTTAGTCCTACCTTGCTACCGGTAGACTATCCATTTGGATTTATAAATCTAAGATAGGACTAGGCTGATATGACCCCTTCTTAGTGGATCCATCATACACCGACAGGGTCCATTTTATTAAATCTAGCATCCTTCTCCAGTGGAGTCTAAATTAAATCCATTCATCCTTATCCCTAGTGGATACTTTCCCAAATAAATCAAAGAAATCCATAAATCTAGTCCACCTTACCCCCGGCGAATCTGAGCTCATATCTCCAAAAAATGTGCCCTCAAAACAAAATCATATCCTCTCCCTAGTGGAGCCCCAAATCATGCGCAAGTAAATCAAATCAAATTCTCATCCCTAGTGGATACCCATCAATTAAATCAAATCAAATTTCTCCCCAGTGAGGCGCAAATTGATTTAGTCCCCCTAATAGAGCATAGAACACAATCACAAATCAAACCCATATAATTTGAACCTACTTCCCTAGTGGAAGGTTCATGCACCCATCCCCGGTGGGTTATAAATTCTAATCCCTAGTGGACTTTTTTCTCCCCAAATCATATGATCAAACTCAAACCCTTATCTTCTCTATGGATAACCTGAACCTGCTTTCCTAGTGGAAAATTCACATACTTAATCTCTTAGCGGATTCCTTCTTCCTCTCTTATGCCCTTGGCATAAGTTGAGCTGCATTGCACTAAGACCATGATTTTATCTACATCTCAAGTTTAGGATCATTTATGTTAGTGCCTATGATCTTTTGCATGCTGTTGATCATCTCGGTCAACACCAATACATTTGGTGTGCCTTGTCAATCATACCACACCTATTGAGGGTCCTTTTATTGACCTCACTTTTGGAGTGAGTTCTCAGCTTTCTCATCATAGATCTAGGACTCTTATAAACACTATGAGCTCCTTAGTCCTAAGACACTTATAGTGATTAGGTGAACACTTAATTTAAGCCCAGAGACATAGAAGGGTTAGCCATAGGGGTTAGGTTAGGGAGACACGCCCTTCCTATGGCCTAAACCCAACCTATGCTTACCTTCTCAAATCAAACCTAAAATTCAACTCAAATACCAAATCTAAACCCAAATTCCAAACCAAATGATTGAAATCTATAATCAAATCCAAAATCAAAATTCTCCCTTTGATTTCTTTATTATCAATCAAATTCAAATCAATCCAAATCCAATTGACTCTCTCCAAGATCAATTCAATCCCTCAATCATATGCCAAATCTAAATCCAAAATTCAAACCAAATGATTAGAACCTGTAATCAAATTCAAAATCAAAATCCCCCTTAAAGCCTTATGGTTGAATTCCATAAACTTAGCCAAATCTCATATAAATCAACCCAAAATCAATTGGTTTCTTTATAAACCAATTACTCCTTCATTTATATTCATAAATATAAATGAAACCCACCCTCCAATGACCAAAAATAAATCAAACTAAATTGTTTTCCTCCTTAGCCCTTTTGATCTACATCCTTAAGCTTGGTCAAATTTACTTCAAAATCATTCCAAACTCAGGTGATTTTCGCATGAATCATTTATATCTTCATTTATATTCTTAAATATAAATGAAATATAAATTAACATGACCAAAACCATGTCCAAAACCAAACCAAAACCCAATTCAAGCCTTTTAAGCCATCTCCTTGGACTTGGCCAAATTCTTTCCAAATCAAGCTAAAACTAATGGATTTTCTCTTGAATCAATCATTCCTTTAATGATTTCCCCAAATATAAATAAAGCCTACAATTATCCATCCAAACTCAAGTCAGCCCAAGTCAAGCCTAAGTTAGCCCTTTTAGCTTAAAAATTTCAAATGAGCCAAAATCTATTAGACTCCAAATTGATTGCGGTTGGATTTATATTTCAATTTTAGGCTCATATATAAGTTCAACTAAACTTGAATCAAATTAAAACCAAACTAATTGATCCATTTAGGTCCACTTGACCCAAAGTGGCCTAAAGGACCTTTTTGAGCCAAGTTCTAATTCAACCCAAATTGGATTAGACCAAGCCCATCCAAGCCTCATATCATAATCAACAATCACCTTAGGATGATTAACCACCTTGAATTGGGTTAGACTAAGTCAACCTTTAGCTCAAATAAAATCTAAACTAGCTAAAACCCACCATACACCAAATTGATTGAAACCATTGATTCAAACCAACTCATGATCAATGATTGAACTTGACAAAACTCTCAATTGAGCCAAACCAAGTTTAATTATCCATTTGACCCAAGTTAACTCAAATTGATTGCAAGCAATGGATCAAGTTCATTCCAAATTAATTATTGAACTTAACCAAAGCCATAATTGAGCCCAATTTGACCAATTGGTCAACTTGACCCAACCTAACCCAAATTGACCTAAAGGGTTAAATTGGCCAAAATCCAAATTAAATACAAATTGATTCATACCAAAGCCTACAATCATTTTCAATGGACTAATTGAACATGAACCAACACCTAACCCAACACAATTTGGTCAAATTGGTCAACTTAGCCCATTTGACCTATTTGAATCCAAGTGAACCAAAATTAAACCTAGGCCAAATTAATTGAAACCACTTAAACCAAAACTCTTCAAATCATCATTGAACCCAACCCAACATGAACCTATATGAACCCATTTGACCAAATGAAGCTAAAAACCATAAAACCAACCCATGAGACTTTGATGGTTGACCAAACCCAACCCAAACTAACCCTAAGTCAGCCCAAAGTTAATCCAAAAGCCAAGTGGGCCCTATCTAAGTCATAATCCATTGATTAAGCCCTTTCACATAGGATTTCACCCATAAATGGCATAGTCCACTCTCCCATCACCTTGACAGCCATCCAACTTCTAAATGAGGGTACACCCAACCCACTAAGGCCACCTGACCCATGCTAGGTCAGCCATGGACCTAAGGGAGGTGAGCCAACTCACCTCCCATACAACCTGAGCACCCAAGGGATCAAGGAAACCAAATCAGCCAAGATCAACGCTTGAGCCACCTCCCATGACTTCCTCCAACCCAATTGAGCCATGTGGACTCAATTGAGATTCCTCGAGCTCACGGTGGTGTGCCAAAAAATGGGAGGCCATCCCTCCCAACTCATCACATCGGGTATACTCCCCAATTGAACGAGAATTCACTTGCAAGCTTTCTAACACCAAGTTGAGCTTCCTTGTGAGTTCTAGAGCAATCCTAAGCATCCCACACTCAGCATTCCATCTTCTCATGCAGAACTGACATAGAGGAGGCTACCTTCGATCCAAACTCTCTCACTTTTCCACCAAACTTCAATTGCTCATTCCCACACCATCTTCATACCTCGTCAAGGCTACTCAACTCATTTCCCAAGCTTCCAACCCACTGGTGAAAGGAGTTCGATCAAGACCAAAGCTCCAAACCTCCATTTTTGGCCAACTGAGCAAACCAAGTGGAATTGACTCAATAGGGCCTCGTCTCTGTAAGATGAAGCTACTTCATCCCACCATCTTGAGCTCCTATGAGGTAATTCCTCAAAACTGTAGATATAGAAAATTTTGGTTGGAACTTTGTGAAGTAAATTTGCATTTGAGTGCATCCTAGATGTTGGATCCTTGTGGATCTTTTGCGCAAAGGTGTGGGTTGAGTTTGGAGTGGATCTTGGATCGAGCGATCCATGATGGATGGGCTCCATCGTTCATCACTCATGGGAAGGAGGATCACTGGCCGTCCATTCCGCATGATTGGAATGAACGGCTTTGATCAGATCACACTAGGTCTCCCTCATTTCTCCTTTAATATGGCGATGCATGCCCCATCGACGAGATCAATGCCACGCCGCCAACCGATTCGCACGTACAACTTAATAATATCAAACTCAAAATCATGGACCATTGTGCAAAGCTTATACCATGTATGAGATATGAAGTGGATTAATTTAGAGATCAAGTTAAACTTATGAGAAAGCATGTAGTGCCATAATTCATAACTAATTGTAGAAAAATCCAAAAAAAAATACAAATAATAGCTCATTTTAAAGGTACTTCAGAGGTTGATTTAATAAAAATAATTTCAATTGGTTTTGAATAGTAAATAAAGCTTAATTAAGATTTAATTAAAAATTTAATTAGCTTAATTACTCTCCAATCATTCAAGTGATTGATCCCAAATTTTTTGATATTATTTGAGAGGATGACCTCTGCCTCGTCCAATTTTCTTAGGATTTATTAGTTGTTAAATTTGGAGGATTGATTAATTAAGCTCTAATTACCTTCTTAATTTAATTAAGGAATAATTAAGCATATAAATGATAATTAATTAACTATTTGGACTCTAATCAGAAATAATAGGGGCTTAGGGAATTGGATTGGGGCCTCCCTCTAATCTTTTCCTAAGTTTCCTTCTTTTCAACCAAAATGCTAAGTAATGATTAATTAATTAAATTACTAATTGGTTAAAATTTAATTCACATTAAATCATGCTTGATCAGTGGGTGGCTTATAGAATTAGGTTGGGACCTCTTTCCTACCTTTTCCTCAAACCCATCTCATTTCAAAGATAATTATTAACTTTGATAATTAGAGATAGATGAATTGATGGATTAATGATTTAATTGAACTAAAATTTAATTAATGATTTCCTTAATTCATCTTGTAGAGCTTTAGGTGTTCAAGAACTAAAGAGGTTTAATGAAATTATGATTAGCTCACATGTGTGAGAAAATCATGAAAGTAATTAAAATAGTTCCTTAAGCTTAATTAATAAATGATTATGAGCTAATTGAATTAGGGCCTTTTCATTTCATAGGAGCATTTTTATTTACTTTTCAATTCATTTGCATACTACATTAGCTCATAATCATTTAATCAAATACCTTAAGTTAATATAGGCAAGGGTTTAATTAATTGATTTAACCCATGCTTAACTTAATCAATCCATAAAATCAATCTAATTACTTCTTATTAAATCAAATTAACTCACACATATGGGAAATGAGACTAGGATTGACATCTTTCTCACCTCTCTTAAATCAAGTTAAACATAAAATTAAAAGTGACATTAAGAAGCTTTGGTTTATTTTAAATAAGCTTATTTTATATTATTGTCCTTAGAAATTAGTTGGATTAAATGAAATTACATGCTTGTGTCTCTTTACTTCTTTTCAATCATGTGAAAATATTGTAAGCAACTTGATTCATGCATTCATTTCTTCAAAAATAAAGTAAACATAAATGATTTCCTTTATGTCAAGCTTGCATGTGTTGATTTAAATTAATATATGTGTGGCTATTATCACTATTAAATCCAAATCTATTTTCCAAATCTTATAAACAAGTGATTACATGTGCTATAAATGTTAGTTAAAAATACATAGGAAATGCAAATAATTATAGCTTAAGTGTATGAAGTAAAGTTCTCTTATTTCATTCTCATATATTGATTTATATAAGTAAGATTATTAATGGGTATTTAGTCTAGACATCCCGAGAATATGAGGCTTTAGCTAGCCCCAAGGAGGTCATTTGATTACCTCACTTCCCTAGTTAATAATGACATGTACTCCATTTGATTTAGTTCTTACATATTTCAATATTAGAATTTAAATAAGACTTTACTCCATGTACATAAATCTTTTCAATCAAATAAAATACAACTTTTGCATGATTTGTTCTCCTTTATTTGTGTGTACATTCATATGTATTTGAGAAAAGCAAATAGTTGGTCTAGACACCCTGGGAATACGAGGCTTCAAGTAGCTCCAAGGAGGTCATTTGATTATCTCACTTTCATGGTTAACAGTGGCATATACTAGCTTATGTCTCTTATACATATGTGTGTGTACTTAATTATGGCATTAAAACACCTCTTTTTATTTTACCAAAACACATGCATTTGCAATTTTTTAAGTGATAGAATTAATTAATCATGCGGTCGAAAGTTCTCTTTCTTAAATTCATGTATGCAAACTTACATGTGTTTGAATACAAATGGTATTTAGTCTGGAAATTTTGGGAATACGAGGGTTTAGCTAGCCCCAAGGAGGTCATTTGATTACCTCACTTCCCTCGTTAATAATGGCACAAACCTATTTAACTTCATTCTTATGTGTTTTTGCATAAGAATCAAGATAGAAGTTTAAATCAATATGATAAAAATAATTCAATCAAAAGAAAAATATAAGCTTTAAATGTACATGTTCATATTCATCATTTAAGTGTGCCAACACATATTCCATGTATAGATATGTTTAGGGCTTAGTCATACGCATGCTACATATGATGGGAAGAAATTAATAAACATGTGTTATTCCATAATAATTAATTACAATTAATCTTAAGATACCTTTCTTATTAAATGAGATTATTTAAAGTGAACCTAAACCTAAGATAATTAAAATATGTAATAATCCATTCATTGAAGAGAATTGATCAGTTAATATGCTTAGATGTGGCTTAAGATAGGGATAAAAGAGAGTGATCCTATCTTTCCTTCTCTTTATAACACTTAGTTGCTAAGTGTAAACCAAGTGAAATAAAAGAAAATATTAAGTAAAACTTGCAAATTAATTAAGTTACTTAAAATGAAACCATCCTTTATAATTAAATCCTTTTATACTTAGAAAACTATAGCAAAGCCTAGTTAAGACATACCACACAAGCCTTAATACACACACTTTAAAATTAAGTCACCACTTCTAGCTTTATGTTAGGGCAGTGTATGGTGTGATGAATGTCTTATTTTATGATGTATTATTTTAGACTGGATGTTAGGGTTTATTCTTTGTAGACTAGATGTTAGGCCGTGATTAGCCTAATCAATTTTTTGCAGGATATTATATTTAAGGGGTGCTTAAAATAAATATAAATGCTCTTTTTCGTAGGTTGCTTAACCCCTAAGCATAATCTAAATTAGGACAGGTGGCTTGGTTACCCATAGGCAAGGTGCTAAGTACAAATTATTCACATAACTACTTGGGTTGTATGATATGTTTAGCTAATACTTGTTTTGCAGGTGTAGTTAGATTTAGTTTTCCTATTTTTACTATAATTTTATATTATGAATTAAGATTAGTGTTATGGTGGATTAGGATGAGCAGTAGCTAGAAGGCTTTATCCTGGGAGGCCCCCGTGATGCATTTGAAGCAAGCACATGCAAATCAAGTCAAAAGAGGAAAGAAGAAGAGACATGAAGAATGAAGAATGAACACCCCCATAGCATTTATTCATTTGTATAATTTGTAATTATTCTTTTATATACCGAGTTGTATCAGGGTAGAGCTCGGCTACCCATTTCTCTTTTTTATAGTACCCGACACTCACTGTTATTCTTTTAGGTTGGATTTATAAAATTTTTGATGTTTCATTTATAATTGTGTAATAGAAACATCATGCCTCTTCTTAGTTTCTTACTTATATGGTGATTTAATGTGTGGCGTGGATCCGATTAAACTCTTAGGAAAAAATAAACTTTCTACCCCAACTATAACTCATAACTAAATTTTTTAAATAACTCATAACCTCACACAAAGACTAGGCATTAAATCAACATAATTAAAAGATTTAGCAACCCCTTAGCTGAGTGTTGTATGCCTAATATCATGCATCCATATTATTTCACTTTTTCTAAGAGTGGGTTTCCATCTTTCCATGATAGGGGAAGACTTGACCTTTAAGGGTCTCCTCTCTGTGGAAAATAGCTCTTTCTCTCTAATTTAACCAATAATATCATTTCATCATGCATTTAGACATTAGACTAAGATTTGTCAAATAAAGAGTCCAAAATGAAATAAAAATTGAAAAGATTTGCATTAGACTAAGTCATTGTTCATACCACTCATCCTCTAATCTCTTAGATAGTGGGTTTAAGGGCTTTAGTTTCTTTATATATAATAACAACCCAACTATCTTACAAAATCATAGAACTTGCCTACATGATTTTAAAGCATAGGAGGAGTTAGTTAGCCGCTACTCCAGTGTTATAAGTTCAAGAGTGGTTTATTTCTCTTAAGGTAAACCATATACCCATCTTCACTTAGATTTAGGATGTACTTTGGCCCTTACTAAAGCTCCTTAGATTTAGGATCTGAGGTTGCAATATTCTTCATGCTACTAGTATAAATCCTCACATCTTAGACATTTCTATAACCTTGTATTATTGGATTATAAGCCCTAGCCTTCTAATAAAATTTCAACTCAAACATATAATTCTCCTCAATTTCAAACATATAAAGCCCAACCATATGATAGGTTGGAATGTTCACTAAGTTTCCTAGAGCATTCCCTATTCATCTCCTTTGGCTTTGATAATAAGTCTCTCCTTTTTTTTAATCTATCCCATTTGATTATATAAATTTAACTAATTTATTTGTAGTCCTATCTTTGAAATATTTGGAGACAATAATTGCCTATTTTAATCGAGAGTATTCCTAAGGAATTCACTTTCCCTATGATGTAATTAACTATGGGGCTTACCCCTATTAGGAACTTTAGAACCCAGTTTAAATAAACCCTACTTTATTCATCCATGTAAAGTAGGGGAAAAATCTCTAGTATATTCGAAGACCCATCATGCCTTAGGAGTCCTTATTAGGTGATTAGGTCTATTATAGGGTAGTGATTTATATCTTTTGAGATAGTGCACCATTCCTTGATGTTGTACTCGATCACCTCAATAACTACACCCTCAGATCTGCCTGGTGTCCCCCATACACATATCAAAAATAAACACCACTCCCAAATATTGAAAATATAACTATTTATGAGTATGTGTGAGTTTATTCTAACTTTTATTTCGTAGGCATTATCAAGATTTTCTTTTTAAAAATTTGATTGTAATTTAATAATGAGGTTTAAGATTAGTAGGAGTGGACTACATAAGCTAGTGGTCTCTTATAAAGCTTAAGTATGTTCTTGAAGAAGAAGGCAATCCAAAGAAGATAGACAAATATTGACCCTCATAAATTAAAACTTTAATTCTAAGATGGGATGTATAAGGGCAGAGCTTAGCTACCCATTTTATCTTCTTTTTCTAGGATATATAGAAGAAACTCGATCGCATTGTACTTTCTTTATATACAATAATTTGATTTATTTTGTGTGTTTAGTATCCGTGCGCACTAAAATAGCATGCCTTCATAAATTTCTTTCTATGATTTTATAATGTGATGTGAAATCCTAGTTTATACTAGAGGCTATTGGGATAAAATTAATTTTCCTACCTAATTCAATTAAATAACTCAAACATAAAAATAATAACCTTACATAATCAAATCCTTAAGGATTAACAATAAAAATAACTAGAAACTTTTAGAGCTTATGAATCTTGATTATATATATATTTTTCATTTCTCTTTAAATGGGATCTTCTCCCATTGCACATCAGGGAGCATCTGACCTTTGAAGATGACCAACCTTCATAAAAAAAAAATCAGTTGTTTCTTTTGATTTAACCCATGATTTTTTTTAAATACATTATAGGCAGATTGTATACCTAAAGCCTTAAAAATAAAAGTCAGGTGTCAAAAATCATAATAATTGATGCATTAGTTAGAAATATATCATTTCACTCATGATCTTAAATTTAATGAGTGAGTTCAGGTTCATAATCTTTTTCTTAATTAATAATAGTCTAAACCATGCTGTATTTCATAAGACTAAACTTATAATTTTAAAATATATGAGGTGTTAACTGGTAACCCTATTAGATAAGCTATAAATCTAGAAAAATTGAGATAGGTTCACTTTTTCTAGTAAGAGAGACCTAATAAGCCCCAATTTTTTTATTAGATTAAGATAATCTTCTAGCTTATGTTAGAAGTATCTTTAAATATAGGGTCGGAAGAATCTTGTTTCTTCTTTCTATAGGACTAAGTTTTCACCTCTTAGACATTTCTACAATCTCATGTTGTTAAAATATATGTCTTAACATTATAATAAAATGTTAATCCAAAACTTAAAAAATGTCATTTTCAAACTTATAATGGCAAACTATATGATAGATTGAAGTGCTTAAAAATATTAATTCAAAAAAAAAAAAAAAATCTTATTTTCAAACTTATAAAAACCCATCATAAAATTGGTTAAAGTACTTATTGGGCCTCTCAATATCAAAACACTTTCTACTTATTCCCATTTTGAAATCTCAAAAGAATTATTTCTTTTGATCTATCTCATTTGACTTTTATATTTAGGAGTCCTAAAATTAAACTTTGAAATCTATAGAGATAAAAAGCTGATGTCTTTGATTAATAGTTTTTTTATGCAATTACTTATAGGGGCTTGCCCTTATAAAGAACTAAGAAACTAGTATAGAATAAACCATATAGTTCGGGTGAAGAATCTTTGATATATGCAAACTCATGAGTCTTACGAGTTCTTATTAAGTGATTGAATTCATTATAGGATAATATTTTCATCTCTTTAGATGATATATTATTGTTGATAATGTATTTAATCAACTAAATAAGAACACGTAAGATCTTGGTGGTGTTCCGAATAAAAATTCCACAAGGTCTATTTCAACTTTAGGTGAAGTTGAAATCTATAAGTCGTATTACATATCATTAGACTAGTTTTGTAGTAGTTCATACCTTAGTTTAGGTTTTGAGGCTGACCATTTCTTTTAGGCTGCATCATAAGTCATCACCTCCTAGGCTTATACTTAGTCTTGTGGTAGTGAATTATAAAGTTTAAACATTCTAATAAAATGAATACTTCAAACATAAATAAATTCAAACATCAAAATAAAAAGTCCAACCTTAGGATAGTAGGAGCACCATTTAGCTTTTCAGTATTGTGTGTTGCATACTTATCTTCATTGGTCTCTCAAAACAACTCTTTCCTAATTTGAGTTAATCATATTTAAAATTCCAAATTATCCATTCTTGAAATAAATTTTAAATAAATCATAAAATTATTCATGAATACTTTAATTGAGAGTGATATTAAGAATTCACACTCTTAAGATATAACTATAAGGGTTTTCCTTTATAGGAAACACCTACCCCCAGAATCTTAATGAAATTTCAATTGAAATCAAATGAAATTGCTTAGAAATGTAGACAAGACAAACATTAAAAATGTTTTTTTTTTGTTATTGTATTTGAATCAATAGCTGAATAATATTTGTCTCTCGAGATAATGTATTATTCTTTATGTTGTGTCTATGTATAATAAAACCTCTTTATTTTAGACATTGAATCCATTGCAAAATAATATTTCTATATTTAAAATTAGTATATAATTTTTTATATCATATTCAATCATTACAATAACATTAATTTCAAAGTTTGTGAGTTTTCCATAAATTTACAATAACACTAATTATATGAAGGGTACATATATGCAAATATTAGTAATGAGTTAACCACCCTTAATGTGATATTTCAATATATGATGTAATATGAAGACGATTATTAGCTAGTAAAAACTCATGTTGGACACTTGGTGATATTTAATATTGTTACCAACATTGTAGACTTCGAGACTATTATCCCAAATGATGAGTTATCCTAAATGGAGGTGATGGTGAATCAGCTTATGTTAATTCTCATCCAAAGTAATGATGATGTCAAAAATTACATCAATGGTGTTTTTTGTGGAGTTGTGTGGGAAACACTTAAAGCATATTGTGATGATTGTAGGATGCAGGATGAATGAATATCAAAACCCATATGAGACACAATGAGGGGAAGTATGTTATATAAGAATGCAAAGAAATGTTAGCATCCTCAACATTTCTTTGCATTCTTATATAACCTTCTTCCTCTTATTGTGTCTCCCAAGAGTTATCACCAGCCAATAATCACCTTAATATTTATCTGCCCCATATTCTATAATTGTCACAAAGTGATTTAAGTGTTTCTTACATTGCCACTACAAAATAGCATTAGTGTAATTCTTGAAGTTATCACTACTTTGAATCACAACTGACACAGATTGATTCACCATTGCCTTCATGTGGGATAACTCATCATTCGATGCAATAATCTCGAAGTCTACAATGGTGGTAGTGAGATAAAAAAAGAATTTCACCATATTGCAAATTCCTTTGGCACAATCATAAGGATAATTGGTCTAAGTTGTGAGGTCCTTATTCATGATGAATATGAAGACATCCATTTGATAGCCATTAATGTAATAGTCCACCAACTCCCGTTCTAAAAGTGAAATAAAGTTTTCGATTTTGATCTTGATGATTCCCTATGTGGCTTTCATAGTTGTGAAAGCCCAACAACTTTCTGGATAATATAGATGTATAATTTTGACATTAATTAGTAATGTGTGTGTGTGTGTGTGCATGTATTATTATGCATAGAACTATAATTTAATCTTACATAATAATAATAATAATAATATTTAACATAATATTATAGATTTAAGTGTTATAAATAAATATTAAAACCTATCTAGTAAATAAATTAGGTATGCATATGAATCATAAAAAAAGAAGATTTGAATAGAAATTGTAAATTTATCTAGTCAAATGATGATTTGTATGTGTTGGGCATTGAAAATAGGTTCATATACAAGAGTTGTAGTAGAGGTGTTTGTCACAGTGGAGAGAAGGGGGTAATCTTTGCTAGAATTGGAATTCCTGAAGGTGGCTTTGGAGTTCAATTGAAAAGTTCAATCACATCCAACCCCCCTCCACCCACCACGACATCACCTCGTTGCTCCACCACCAAAACCAAGTTGGCAATGTGAACAACAAGATTTTGACACACCAAGTGTCATTAATTGGAGGAGCTTTAGTGCTGTCACTTGTTGACTTAATTTTTAGAATGAGATAAGCATATCTCAAATAAATTCATAATTATTTTAGGAAGCTTAAGAAATAAAATTTCTCAAAATTTTCAAAATGTCCTTAAAATAAAGTACTTAAAAATCAAAATCAATTACCTAAATAGCTCACTATAGTTATTCTAAAGATTAATTCAAACAAACTTAAATTCAATTTAATCAAATTCATTCAACAACATAAAAGATTCAAAGAAAAAAAAAGAAAAATCTTGAAATAAGTTTGAATCTAATCATGCTCAACTCAAAATCATTAACAATCAATTGAAGACAATATTCATTCAAAATAATTTCAATTATATCCCAATTGAAATGAAATATGATTTATTTTGTCTATAAGCATAAGCTTCAATCAAAATTCAAATTTAAGACTACTAAATCATTAGATTTAAGTTGAACTCAAATGACCTCATTGACTCAATGCAACTTATTGGATTCATATTTAAGAAAAAAAAAACAGTTAAATTCAAACATTCATTAAGCTCAAACTAACTATAATTCAAATCTTATAAGTAAAATGAGCTTTTCCAAATTTTGGGAAACATATTTAAAACATAGATAACATAGCCAATTAAAACCAAATGCTTAATTTCAAAATTTTACATTTAAAGTCAATCCAAACATCATTTTAGAATTAAAAAAAAAAGGTTTGAGTTCTGTCGAGTTGACTCTAAATAATATATATATATATATATATATATATATATATATATATATATATATATATATATATATATATTTATATATATAATGTTAAATATATAAATGTATAAGAATTATGTGCTATGAAAATGCAAAAAAAAAAAAAAAAAAAAAATCTCCCTAACAGAACACATGGTCTGGTATAACCGTCAAGGTGGTCCTCGCTACAGCTTCGGCTCTGAAAGGCGATGAAAATTTTAAAATAGGTATACTCTTAACTTTAATTAATAATTTAGGGATCAAAAATTTTTTTTTTTTTTATGAAAATAAAATTCGAAATACGACGGATGGTGATCTACAGCAAGTCAGCCATCATCCTCAGCATTTTATTTTTTGTTTTTTGCTTTCGGTAAGAGAGAGAAGAGAGAATATATAAATAAATAAATAAATAATTAATTAATTAAATAAATAGGTATATATATATGTATTAATAATTAAATAATTAAATAAATTTTTAATAAATAAAACAAATAAAAAATAATTTTTTTTAGTGCTTTATATGCATTAATAATTAAATAAATAAATAAATAATTAATTAATTAAGTATATATATATATATATATATATATATATATATATATATATATTATATATAATTTTAATCATATATATTTGCGATTAAGATGAATTATTATTTATTTTTTTTTACATATTTATATTTTTTATATTTATTATTTTTATTATTATTATTTTAGAATTATTTCTTTTTTTTTCTTTTTTTAATTTATAAATCTTCATAATTTTAATAACTTTGATATTATAAATTAAGAAAATAATATATAAAAGTTATTAAAATTATGAAGATTTATAAATTAAAAAAGAAAGAAAAAAAGAAATAAATAAAATAAATAATAATTAATCATCACGTGAAATATATATGCATTAAAAATATAATATAAAAAAAATATTATATTTATGGTTAAAATAATAATATAAAATAAAAAAATATAAAAATAAAAATAAAATATAAAATAAATAATAATAAAAAAATATAAAATATAAAATATAAAATATAAATAATATATAAAAAATATAAAATATAAAATATAAAATATAAAATTATAAAATCTAAAATAAAATAATAACAAAAAATATAAAAATATAAATATATAAAAAAATAAATAATAATTCATCTTTAATCATGTGAAATATATATTCATTAAAATTATTATATATATATATATGTATATATATATATATATATATATATATATATAATATATATATATATATATATATATTAAAAATTATATATATATAGTTAATTATTTATTTAATTATTAATGCATATAAAAAACATGCAAATAAAAAAATTTATTTATTTATTTAATTAATTATTTAATTATTTAATTATTAATACATATATATACTTATTTATTTATTTAATTAATTATATATATATATATATATATATATATATAATCTCTCTCTCTTCTCTCCTCTCTCTCCCTTCTCTCCGTGCGCACTCACTCTCTCTCTCTCTTTCATCGAAAGCGAAAAATAAAAAAAAATAAAAAATTTAGGTTTATTTTCATAAAAAAAAAATTTTTGATGCCTAAATTACTAATTAAGATTAAGAATGCCACTATTTTAAAAATTTTACCTGAAAGGCTGATGTTCAAAGGAATCAAAGCCGTTCATCCCCAACCAACCGAGGGCTGGTTCGTCATTGCTTATTGCAAATTGAACTGAATCAGTTCGTTTCGTAGGAGGATTTTCAAATCCAAATTCCAGAAAATCATCCCACGGAAAACCTTTCCCAAGGCTCCTCAAGTGAGAACGACATTCCTCTTTCCATTTTAGAACCTCCCAACCACTACTTCGACTTCCTGCTCTGGCGGAAGTCCGGCGAACTACCTACAGCAAATCTGGTGTGAGGAATCCATTTGAATGCCGGAGAATTCTTATGTTGTGAAACTTCCCCACTGATTCAGATGCGGAAATGAATCCTAAGGCCTCTCCAAACCCTGTTTTGATCAAACGTCGGCAGGCTTTCTTGCATTATGGGCGAACTCCATGCACAATGAATTGCCAGTGTTGCAGTTTGTAAGGAGAACTTTCTTCCAGCTTTGGATGAGGCTCATGAGCTAATCAATGCAAGATCGAGCTCCTTGAATCCAGGTAACTTCCACAAACTCTAGATGAGTCATAAGTGTTCACGCTTTGTGAAATGAAATCGAACTGCATTAGGATCAAATCTAAGAAAGCTCGGAATTTTTTTTTTTATTCTGATCATTTTGAGTGTGATAGAATGGCGAGATTACCGTTCATTTGTCGGAATCATAGATGAGATTATGGATGGCTCAGGCTCCCTGCTAGGTGTAGAAGACGATAGATGAACCATCTGATTTTTCGGATGTGGGGATTGGATCCGGATCCAATAACCCGAAACCCTTGGCCTTGAAACCCGATAAAGCTCCTTTTACGCACTGGTAGCCATGTGAACTGGGCTCGCTATGCTGTCCCAATAAGCATGTGCCATGTGGAAAGCAATTGAAAATGTTTGAATAGGTTTCAGAATTAAACTAATAAAAATATATAAAAATTTTGAAACTAATCCAAAAAATTTAAATAATCCCTCCTTAGATTCAATGATTCAATATAGAAAAAAAATAAAACTTTTAATTTTCTATGAATAGTTTCTTTATTAAGTTCCAAAATATTAAATGCCATATATTTTAAGATTAAATGAAAAATATAATTTAAACCATCATAAAATTTGTCTGGAGAGTTTCTTTAAGTGTTATACACCTTCAAAAATTCTCTAACAATTTTCTTATGAGCTTCTATGTAACATAAATTTAAATAGAAAATTAAAATTTAAAATAAAAATTTAAGAAAATAAATTAAATATATTCATATAATTAGTAAATAAAGAAAATTAATATGAAACTTCTCAAAATCTCATTCATTAATAAAACATGATTAAATAATCAATAAATTAATTGAATTAATTAAATATTAATAAAATATTAAAATAAAATATCATTGATTTAAAATTTTAAAAATAAATCAATAAAAATCTTAAATGACTTTTAACAGAAAAACCTCATGAAGTGACTGTGATAGAAACGCAAGTCAAAGACGTGTTGTAGTATAATATAGAGAATCATCAATTAAAAAGAGAAAACTATATCTAGAAGAATGTGAACTAGTTCTTTTTCCCAAGAGTTTGTTCCACCAAATTTCATGTAGTTTGATAAAATAGGTAATCCATAATAGCATATTTCCTAGTAAAGAGCTCTATTTGTAATTTTAGCAATAATGATGCCCTTCTAATCATCTCTTCATCATTATCAAGATTTTAATTTGAGTGGTTTATGAACTTTTCTAATGAATCTATTAGACCTTTAAAAAGTTAGATGAAGTCTCTCTGAAGCGATCAGTATGCTTACATAAGTTAGTATGCATAGCTTGATGACTTCACAT
The DNA here is from genome assembly GCA_021442155.1 of Cymbidium sinense. Classification (NCBI taxonomy): domain Eukaryota; kingdom Viridiplantae; phylum Streptophyta; class Magnoliopsida; order Asparagales; family Orchidaceae; genus Cymbidium; species Cymbidium sinense. The sequence goes on from CM038224.1 coordinate 32,339,344, forward strand.
TAAAAATCCTTTGAGACTATGGTAGACTTTATCTTTAGATGAAAGAATATGACAATGAAATGTGATCCACCACTCTAAAAAAAAAAGCATCTTGTTAACTTTTTTTGGGTCATATTATTGAACTTGTAGCATTGTCATTAAAAGTTCTCTTCAATTCATACATTTGAAAAGTTACCTACTAAAGTCTATAGTCCTCAAGGAGAAGCATCTTTTTAATCCAAAATTAGACAAACTTTAAGAGAAACTTAAGTAGAAACTTGTTCAACTTCCAAAAAAATGTGAAAAACTATTGTATATTCTTTTCTAGTAAATTCTCTTAAGAGAGAAGTTATTGTAACTAATTCTACTTAATTAACTATCTCTATATTCTAGGAAATTTTGGAAGACTTTCCAAGAAAAACTAAAAAATATATGTTTCTTCAAAGAAAGCACTACAAAGAAGTTATTCAAAGTGTTATGTAATCAATAATGAGACCTCTTGAACCTAAGAAAGCTATAGAAGAAAGTAAGACTAACAAACCATCATATTGTACTTACATCAATGCCTTGACAATACAATTGAGAACATTATCATATTTAAGGACTTATTACAGTGCTAGTATAGGATTGGAAAAGTCAAGATCTCTAAGATTATCTAGAAAAATAAATTATTATCACTAAATATATCACTATGTACAATTATTATGGAATAAACGAATTAGTCTTTATTATCCTATAATATCATTTATTTTTGTGATTCATGACTCTAATGAAGAAATAGGATAAATGCCAATTTTGATGTTAGCTAAATTATTTTTAAATAAAAATATAATTCTTCAAAAGAAGGACCCACATCAAATTCTTCCAATCCTGCTTCAAAAGAAAAAAAAAATCAAGAGGTTCAATTAAAAAGTTGTATTGTACTTCTAATTTTTGAAAATATGACTGGAAATAAGAATAAAAATATGATTACTAATGACATTGACAAAAATTTGACTAATTGAAGCTAAGACTCTGTAGTGTTGTTGGCCTTATTTTTAGTTAGGATAACATATACAGCCCATTAGTTTTAGTAACCTTATATTATCATTGGGATTTTTTTCTTAAAGCTTTAAATCACTCTTACTGATTAAGGAGACACACCAAATCCAAGCCCAAGACTAATAGGATTAAACCATAGGGTTAATTCTACTAGGCTTGCTGACCATACCTAGCTCTTAGTGCCCAAGAAAACCTAGGTCAACCCTAAGCTAAACCAAATCAAACTAAATGATTCTCAACCATAAATCTGATCCCATTGAACACAAACCTAGCAAAATTGGTTTTTAAATGGGTTAATTATATCACTTAACATAATTTAACACATTTGGGTCATTTAGGTCACTTTGGCCCAAACTCAAACCAAAACCAATTGATTCAAACTAATCAACCTAAAGATTTCTAAAACACTAACCACACCCAATTGAAGCCTATTTGAAATCCAATTTGGTTAATTGGCTTACTTAGAACTTAACTCATTTAAGCCTTTATAGGCTAAATCTAAATTAAATCAAAATCATTTGAAATTGATCATGCACAAAGCCTTATAAACCCTAATCATATATGTTTGAGGCCAATTAAGGTTCAGTTTGGTCAATGGGTCCACCTAACCCAAGTTGACTTAATTAAAACATATAGGGCCAAAATAAAATTAAACTTAACCCAAGCTAAATTGGACCAACTTAAAGCCTTATACTCATCACACACACAAGTGAAAACAAACCATTCTAAATTGAGGTACAATTTGACTAATTTGTTTGCTTGAATCAAATAGACCCATTGAATCACATGAAACAAATTTAATTTGAATCCAAATTAGACTAAACCATCTCTCCCAACATATTTCAAATTGACAATTAAGCATAACCCAACAACACTTGAGGTCAAATTTGGTCAATTTGATCACTTGACTCAAGTTGATCTAAATGAACCATATTGAACCAAACTCATTCAAACCAAGTTCAAACTCAACCAAACTTATTATGATGCTTCTTTGGTCTCAATTTGATCCAAGGTGAATCCACAACTCAACCAAGGTTTAAAAAAAAATGAATAAATTGAGTCCACCATTCCCTTCACTTTAGGCAGTTACCTTGGCATCTCTTGAGTTCGCCCCAATAGATCCATGTGGTGTTTAAAAATGTAATAGGGACACCATGCAGATCTTAGAGGGTATTTATTAAAATAATCAAATATGACATCAAGGAATGATTTACTACCTTAAAAGATTGACATATCGCTCTATGATAAACTCAATCATCTAATAAGGACTCATACGGTCGATGGTTCTACATGTACTAGAGATTTTTCTCCTACTTTATATAGATAAAGTAACGTAGGGTTTATTTTAAGCCTAGTTCTTAAGTTCTATATAGGGGCAAGCCCTCAGAGTTAATTACATATTAGGAGATATAAATATCTTAAGAATACTCTCGATTAAAGTGATTAGCTAACATTTCTATGAATTTCAAAGCTTGATATCAAAGGATTGATGAACATTGAAAATTAAGTGGGAAACCTCAAATGGAGAGAGTTCGTACCAAAATCTAATTGGGATTAAGTAGAAAATATCTTTAGATATTAGGACATCCAGTGAGCATTATAACTATTATATTATTAAGATTTATATTTTTGAAGTAAAGAATTATAGTTGTTTAAGTTTATATTTTATTAAAAATTTAGAACTAATATTTCAACAATATAAGATTGTGAAAATATCTAAAAGGTAAATATTTACATTCGTAACAATGGAGAAACATGCTACCTTTGAACCTATGTCTAAAGTGCTCTAGCAGAAGTTAGGAGCTTGACTTAATTATACTTGAGAAAAAATGAGATGTGTTAGTTCACTTCTGTTAGAGAGGGTGAGCATATCCCAACTTTTTTGGACTTACAACCATCTAAAGTGGTCACTAGCTAACCCTTCCTGCGATTCAAAATCATGTGGGCTGGTCTTATTTAAATTAAAGATGGCTAGGTTATTATTTATTAAAAATGAATCTAGAGTCCTAAACTCAATCCTTAAAAGACTAGATCAAGATTGGAATGAAAATCATGCTTTAGACTAATGCAAAAATAATAATAATAATAATAATAAGATTTTTATTCCATTTTGACTCATCATTTTTGGATTCAAGCTTGAGAAGGTCCTATGCCTATAGATTAGTGCTAAATCGGAGAATGAGTTTTCACCACACATGAGAATCTCATTTTATCGCAAGAATAGAGATCCTCCATTTGCAAGAAAAGCAAATGCATGGTGTTATAACATAAACATATTGTTTAAAGCTTCTATTTAACATTTAAGATGAGATATGAATTATTAAAATCAAAGCATTTAATTTGAGTAAAAAATTACAAAGAAATAAAACATCAAATCATACATCAAATAATCAAGCTTTAAGAAACTTGTGAAAAGCATGTCATTTATATTACACAATTAATGTAAATAAATTAAGAAAATATTATCAAAAAAAAATAAGAGGTGTGATGCATCACCAGAGAAAAGAAAAGAAATAGGTAGTAGAGCTCTACCATTATATAACCAATATTATAATTAATTTATAATGAAAATAAAGCTATGGGGTCTTCAATCTTCATCTTCATCTTCACTTCATAGATTGAGCACTCTAAGTACCACAGGGCCTCTTAGGTCTAAGGTTTCTAGCCATTAGCTCTAATCTTAATCCTATTGCAAAATTACATTTTAAGAAAAATAAAAATTTAACTACACCTGCAAGATAGAAGTTAGCTTAAAACATATTCACACCAAGCAGTTATATTCCAAACATTGGGGCTTAGCTCCCTGCCTTAGGTTACCAAGCCCACCTGTCTTAATAGATTATGCTTAAGGACTTAAGCAGCACCTGTAAGCAAAGATAATTATAATTTTATTATTGCAGTGGTCCCTTAAGCACAATACCCTATAAAAATATTATTAGTTTAATATCGCTTTAACATCTAGACTACACATAAACAGTCTTAATATTCAGTCTAAAATATTACATTATAAAATAAAACATCAATCCATCATAAAAATGTATTGGTTTAACCTAACACTATGATCGGTGACTTAGCATTCTAATGTGTGTGCTATAACTTAGTTCATCATTCAGAAAAAAATACTTTCGAGGATGCTCGCTGTTATCTTCATTGAGATGGGTAAGAGTATGTTTTCTCATGAGGCAGATTGATGTATATTCAACCAGATTTCCCTTAACATTATGTTAGGGATGAAGGGGAGCATCTTGTCATTATTAGTATAGCATTGTGACGCTGAAAATATAACACCTTGGCATTTAGTGGGTAGCACTGTAGCATTTTGGAGCAGGCAAAATATCAACTCCTCATCATTATAGCGTTTAAGATTAAATTTTATTTTATCTTAGTTTATTCATGTTGACTGATTGACTAGCGCGTCAACGTTGATCATATGGTCCCGCAGCACCAGTCAAAAGTCAATCAATATGAATAAACTAAGATAAACAAATCCAAATTTAAATGTTGCAAAGACATTTGTATCGAGGTCGATCTCCCAACAATGCTACAGATAATTAAATGCTAAGCTCTATGTCCATGACGCTATACTAATAATGACAAGGCGCTCCCTTTATAGTGCCTAGGTGTCATATATTAAACATTGAAACGAGTTAACATAAAATAATTTTAAAATATCTGCATGTGCCCCTACTCATGTATAAAAATCAAAATTAAACATCTGGGGATGCTGTACTGGTTAATTTCTTGGTTCGGTCTTATGATTGGATCAAGGTCAATAAATCTTAATTTTAAAATATCTGCATGTGCCCCTCAATGATAGTTGTATTGATTGTAAAATTCATCCATAGGAATATTTTCAAATTGAATGAAGTTCATCATTCAAAATAACTTTAATTAAACGATTATCCATCCATCCATCATTATTTGTTAAGGTTGATAAGCTAAGAAAATCTCTGCTCACAAATAGCTAATGTAATATATATATATATATATATCTTCATACACAAATAATCTCATGCCAGTAAGGATGTAGCATGTGTTCTTAGTCTACGCCAATTTGCTGCCACACAACACTACACCAAAATAACTTTAAGTAAATGATCATCCACCCATACATCATTATTTGTCAATGTTGATAAGCTAAGAAAATCTTTGCTAAATATATATATATATATATATATATATATATATATATATATATATATATATATATATATATATATATATATATATATATATATATATATATATATATATATATATATATATATATCTCTTCATACACAAATAATCTCATAGAAGGATGACATGTGTCTTAATCCGCATGATTTTGCTTCCGCAAATACTACATGAAATGTGGATACAACTAAGAAATGTGGATACAACTAGAACCCTCTGATGGGTGGCTTGGCTTCAATTTAACTCCACTATAGTTTAATCATGATAATAGCCCATATATTTTCTAATGACTTTGCTCTTTGAATTATTGTACATATTTAATAGGAAAAAAGCTTTCTATGAGCTAAAGTTGACTTAAATTTGTCATCGAGACAAATATCACCCAAGTCTTCAAGAATATATTGGCGATGTAACCCATGGTGATAAGATTCTTGATCATGAAATGCTTTCCCAGCTAAGTAGACTGACCAATAGTTCTAGGATGACGAGCCATGTGATCTTGATCTAAGAAGATGATGGAGAGCATCCTCAAAGGAATTTTTTCTAAGCGATTAGATTTCTAATGACTCCACTATGAATTACTTCTCTCTCCATCTCTAGTTGAAAAAAATTAAAATATATGGCATTATCGTAGACTTAAATAAAGTGTTATAATCTTTTAAGATTTTAAGATCTACGACTAGGTTAGTCAAATGCTAATATCAAGAATATGATGACTATCAAGCTCGGGGATGGATCCACTATGAGATTCCCTCAAGACATAATCAGCGATATTCTATGAGCTACTCTCTAGTTAATTTATGAGGTTATCTTGTTTTACTCATTAGTACATCTCTCTCATCAAGTCCACTAAAATGCATTCATAAAGGAAAGAGATTGAATATGATCATCCCCAATGAGCCCAAGTCTAAAGCTCTAACCTCCAAGAAGGGTTTCATCTTTGATAAGTTATTAAAGTCAATGTCCATTACTCTAAGGAGAAAGTGATTGTTAAGTCCAAATTGAAATCCATCATAATCAATCTACTCGGGTTAGGGGAACTTAATACCCCACATGTTGCTACCTTTACTCCAAACAAGTATAACCACGAAGCATCTTCCTCGGACACTAAAATGGGGGCACGCAAAGGATACAATGATGGCTGCAGAGCTGCTGGATTACCCATTTATGTTGAGCAACAACATGACCTACTAGTGGAGGCAAATATACCCACCAACAACAACTTTGATCCACTCTGATGGGCCAAAAGAATTAGCTTAGGAGGAGCTATAAAAAGTGATTCTGAGATAAACATATACATCCCAAAAAATCAACCACGGAAGGAGGAATCTGATTCCCCCAAAATCTATAAGGTTTGAAGGCCATCAAAAATAGAAACCTTCAGAGAAGAATAAAGAAATTGGTGAATCAGGATGCCAACTCAACAAATTTCTCTTCTAAAAAGGTGAGAATATTCAAAAATATTGTGCTCATTTACAACAAGACTTAAAGTCTATGAGCACTAATTAAAATGAACAATGAGCCCTTAGATACAAAGACACTAAGTAGTCGTTGGAAGGTCCCAAAAGCCCCAATAAAAAAGAAGGATGTCATTCATTGGTGAACACATGGTGTGACATCTAGGATGCATTCTTAGAGATCCACTACTATAAGTCTTGATTGATTTGTGTACCAAAGAATTTGAAAGTATCGAGATGAAATAGCTCAACATAAGCCAATCCCACAGATGAAGGAACAAAATCTCCTATCATCAATTGGAAATGTAGATGAAATGTCACCAACGGATGATGAAAAAGATAATATACTTTTCTTACACTATGAAGATTTCTAACTAATGAATAGCAATTAATCTAGACCTCAAAATAATGATGATATCGATCACATGGAAGTCAATTGGTTCAGAGTACAAATGTTTAAATAAAAACATAGTACCCAAACAGAATGAAGGGGCAGAAGAATTCAAATCATCAACGCCTCTTGGAGGCCAAAGTAATTAAAGAACTAACTAATGTTGTAATAAGATTACAATGATAAATGGGTTCCCAATAAAACAAAGAAATCAAAGAAATCAAATCACCTTAATAAAATGAGTGGATTGATGAAAGAGCTATTTGATTAACTCAATCTGATAAAAACTACAATACAGTAAAAACCTCTAAGAAATCCTATGGAGATAGCAATCCAACAACTAAAACTAGTGGTATACAAAATGCTACACCCAACTTGCCAACAGTTCCAACACAATGGCAAGAAGCCCTATGAGAGGCTATAATAAATACCCATCAAGAAGTTGATGTTTTCACCAAGTCCTAGGTAAAGGATCTCAAAAGTTCAAAGGATTGCCTCAAAAGCTACTAAACTAGTTGAAAAAGAGGACCTTATCCAAATACGACCAAGTATCCCAAAGGGTACTGCCAAAATTCAACACATTTTTAGGCATAGAAAATTCACGATAACATTTATCCTAGTTCAAAGCCACATGCAAAAATATTGGAGGAAATGACATCTTGCTGCTATGACAATTCGTTAGTAGCCTTACCAATATGGCCTTTGACTAGTATGCTGAGTTAGCCACTGACTTAGTAAAGACCTTCATCGAGTTGGAGACACTCTTCGTCAAGAGATTTACAGGTACAACTAAAAAAGTAATACTAGTGAATCTCATCTTGAAAAAAAGAAGAAAAGATGAAAGAGTCACAAAATACATCACTAGATAGAGAAATCTAAGCATGAGATGTGATCAGTAGCTTACAGAAAAGCATGCAATGGACTCCTCATGGAAAACATCGATGATTAGTTATATCCATATCTAGTCATGGCTACAATTAATACATTCCAAACTATTGGATAGCCAAATTTGAAAGGTTATCCAAGCATAAAAGCCTTAGTGAAATTATAATAATAGTCCCTTCAAAAGGAAAGCAACTGAAATCACATGATGCAAAATATGAATGCAACATTCACTTTCACGGTTGATAAAATGAGAAATGGAGGTGCGACAACTTCGAGACCAACAATAACTTGTGACTAGCGGTAAAGCTGATAGAAGATAAGAAATAAGGGTCAATCCTTCAAGAGAAGATGTCTAAGCAGTACTCATTTAAAATAGAATATAATGCTAAGATCTTAAGACTTGCGCTAAAATTGGGATTAAAGTTATAAGAGCCATGTCAACCAAACCAAATAAATAATATTAATGATCTCAACTATTGTCCATTCCACATGCTCATAAGTCATTCAATTGAAGATTATTTTTTCATCGGATAGAAAAAGAGTTATCAGATGGAGAACTCACCTTATCAAACACTATACATACACCCTAAGAAAGAATAGGCAAAGTTACAATACCAACAATGCAAAGGATAAAAATGCTGAGTAAACTAGAACTCAAAGTATAATGAGGATAAGAGCAAAGCCCCATAAATACAATAATAAGAAGAAGGTGGTTAGGAAACTTTTATCTCAAAAAAAGACTAAAAGGATGATTTATATTCTTCTAGACATAGAAAGTATCAAGTGGAAGAATGCCTTAGAACTTGAAATAGATCCAAAAAGATTATTTCCCAAGAAGTGACAATTTTATATAAATAAGTAAGCGAAGAACAATCAACCTTCTTCGTCAAATCCCCATAAATCAAAGAAAAAGAGGAAATTCAAAAAGCTAAAATTTAAAACACAAAAAATGATTGACTCTTTAGAGGAATACAAGCAACCTCCTCGAAGGCCAATTAAGCTAAAATAATACATGACCCATTTGCATCTGAAAAAATCAAGATGAAGTTCGACAGAGATGTGCCATATCATAAGTGTGATTGCAAATAACTAACTCTAAGGAAGAACTATGCTTTCCAGAAAAGCTCACTAAAATGGAATGTCGCTCAAAGAAATTATGTCCTAAATTGGGTAATTAGAGTACTAAAAACTATAAAGCTCTCAAGAAACATAGAATTGAGACTTTTTTGATAAAGGAAATCAAAAGAAGTGACTTCACCCAAAGTTAAGGAAAAAAAAATTCCTCCACCTTCAATGAGAATGTCTACCTCCACCAACGGCTAAACCACAATATATCAAAATAAGAGTACTATAATTTTGTATTTACAAGCTACCTACTTTTCTAAGTATTTATAATGCTCTCATGTTGTCCAAAGATATATGTGAGACTTTAATCAAAGCCTTACAAGACTCTATGAAGCATTTTTCACTAAAGAAAAAAAAATGAATGAGGACTTAATCTTTCAAAAGTCAGCAACCATCACATTTAATAAGAATGACCTGCTATTAGAGACGACTGAACATAATCGACCCCTTTATATTACAACTGAAAGCAACACTGTTCGAATAAAAAGAATATTGATTGATCTAGGCACTTTGGTCAATCTTATAATAGTTAAAATGCTACAAGCACTAGCTTTAGATGCTTGTTACTTTGATAAAAGTATGATATTCTAACAAGAATTTAAGGAATAATGACATATGGTTTATAAAACTATACAAAAAAAGCTAGATTCTAGCATGTTCTAAAGCTAGTTCTCCTAATCATTGAGCCAAAAAAGTCATGGCCATAAGGTGATAAATCTTAGTTCACTCGCCATGGGCCGTCCCTCTCACCTCACTACCCTAAACTTTCCCAGCCTCAATAGTCCTCAACCATTTTAGATCATCGCACTAGACCTTCCATAATTGAATTGAGCCAAATATTGGTTTATGATGTAATTTGAATGGAGAGCCTTAAGAACTCAACGATTTCCACCCCCAAGCTCCCAAGCTCTCTCCTACATTAAAACCCTAGCCAACATCAATGCCTCTTAATGACCCAAAATCATTTCCCCATTTCAAGCCATCCAATTCTCAAATAAACACACCCACACCTTCCCTAACCTTAGGTGACCTAAAATGAAATGATCCCCTCTTGATTCAAACTTGAGAAGGCTGAGAAACACCAAGCTCAGACAACTCATGATGGAGCAATGGTCTTTCGAGAAACCGACGTAGAGGCTACCAAGGATCTTCAAAATAGCAATTTGTCTCTTTAAGGCAAAGGTATCTCTAACAAGAAATCCACTAAATGTTGACTCAAGTGAAGTAATCACTCCAAATTATAAAACCTATAGGATTCTCATAATTTGTGAAGTGGATTTGCATATCATTAGGATTTACCTAGAAAAGTCATTGTATTTCATTAAGATACATTAGACACAAAAATTTGAGATTTGATACCTCAAATAAACTAGTAAAAGGTGAATGATCTCTATTTTTGAGAGTAGGAAACACGCGTGTCATCCATTCTATTGATTAGAATTGATGATTGTGGTTTCATCGCACCCTAGAACATGATTCCACTTGTTAAGAATTGTGGGATTGATCTTTGATCGACCTAAATTGAAATCACATCTACCAATCACATAGGCCCCACATTAGATGTACATTATGATGAATCCTAGTGTAAAGGGAGTGCTGTTAATTGCAATTGTAATTTGGTTTTAAGATATAATTTAAATGGATAAAAATTTAGAAAATCATTACTAATTATATAAACTTCTAAAAAAAGTACAACTAACTATTGCTTGGAATCAATGAAATGATAAGAATATAGTAAAATAAAACCTGTAATTTTAAATGGGTAATTTGAGAGTAATTAGCATTTTATTGCAAACCTTAATTTTAAAGTTAATCTCAAAATATTTATAAAAATGACTTGAAAATTTAGTGAATATCTTAGTTATGTTCTTTTCTTTATATAAAATTTCATGTAATTTTGGTGAGTACATTAAAAGTTAAGTATGTTTGAATCTTTAATGATTAAATCACTTAATAATTAATTAAAAAACTACAAAAATTATTAAAAATGCATTTTCATGGCTAAACACATACAGTTAATATAAAAACACTTAAGAAAAATAATTAAAATCTTTGGATTTAATTAAAATTTAAAGTCACCAAAATTAGAGTTAATTAGCTAGCAATAGTTATTTAAATTGCCTAGAACTTAAAAAGTATATAACTAATTGTACAAAACACTAAAAACTATAAATAAGTCTTCTTTCTACTTAGCTAATAGAGAAAAATTCAATAAATTCAAAAGCTACATTTAATGTTGGGTATTTTGAAAGTAATTGGCTAACTATTAAAATGTTTATTAATGTAATTAGTCATAAAATATAAGTTAAAATGCCTAAAAAATTCTAGTATAGGTTTTGCATATAATCATTTAGCTCGAAATTTTTTATCAAAATTTATGGGCTTATGTTTTATGATTTATTAAATTATTATGATTAATTCAAAAGATAAACTAATTAATTAATTTAAGAATCATAAAACTGCATTTTGGGCCTTAAATCTTTCAATGAATTGAAGAGACCATAGGAAAATTGCCAAATACACCCAATCAACTCTTATTGCACTCACCACCTTAATTATGCCTAATTACACACATTTTAATAAATAAATAATGAGCTCTCTAAATTAAGAATTTCATAAGTGATTTAAACTATGTTCAAAATGGTTTGATAATCTTATGGTTGATCTTAGGATTAGTGATAACCATTAGAAGAAACTTAATGACATTTTGATGCAAGATAATATATTATGAAATTATATTCATAGATATAAAAATAGATAAATTGAAAAAGAAATTAAATCTATAAATAATTATTCAAATAGTATTTAAACTTTATAAATAAATATAAATCACAGAATTTAACTTTAAAATCATTCAAAGTGCCCATCTTGTTGTCTTTAATTAGATGAAATATGTTTGCATATTTACTTAAATTATTTTAATAGTATTCATATTTTTTAAAAAATAATTAATTAATCATTAAATAGTAAATAATCTCAAAACTCCTCAAATCTTTATAAGGTCCCCGTTGACTTTAGAAAATGATCCCATGAGCTTCAAAGTGATGATCTTCTTCAATTCTTTCTCTTGCTTATGGTAAAACTTCTAAACATTAAATTATTTAGTTCAATTAATTTTTTGATTAACATAAAAATTATTTTATTGTATGCATTTTTCCATCAGATTATGATACTTTAGGAAATATGATGTTTTATTTTTTTTTTTCAATAAAAATTGATTGCAAAATATTTAAATCATTAAGAAAAAAAATTTAATTAAAAGGGCTTTTGTACAGATGTATTTCGCAGAATGAAATTTATTCAAATTTCAAAGGAACAAAATCAAATAAAATTGTTTCTATTCTCTATCTCTTATGCTATCATGAGTATTTTATTTGGGATAAATTTTAATTTGTGTTTTTTTAATTTTATTCTATTTAAAAAAATATATTTGTCTTCCATTATTTTAACTGTGTTTATTTTCTATTTTTAAGAACAAATCATATTGATTTTAAAAACAGATTTTAGACTTTTTGACTAATTTAAAAATAACAACACTATCAGACATTTTATTTTAAATTAAAATTAAAACTAAAAAAAAAAAAAAAATAAAAGTGATCCTCAATAACCCCTAAAGAATTTTTTATTTATTTATAAAAGTGTATAATTTTTAGTTTTCTTATCATCTATTTTGTTTAGTTCTTAATTTATTTTCTTCCTTAAATTTATTTTCTATTTTATTTCTACGTTAAGAAATATGATTTTACATTTATATAAAAATATTTTAAGATTTCATCAAAATATTGTAAGATAATATGAATTACATGCTTTCACTCTTTTAAACAATAGTTTTGATTGTGAGTTTTAATAGTTGTTAAGAGTAAATTCTTCAATGACTTTATTGATGTGAGGTGTAATTCTGTAAATAAATTAATATTAATTTTGTTTCACTTTTATCCTTAAACTTAGAATTTTAGCATAAAACAAATATATATAATATTTGTATTAAAATGGTGAATTTTTTTTCATTTGTGATTTAAATACACTAATGAAATTGTTAATTCTACAAAAAAATTTTATATATTATTTGAGCTAAATTATAATAATATAATAGTATGTCAACTATGATTTAAAAAAACTACAAATTTTTATCTTATATTAATAAAATTATTCTTTTCATATATTTATTAAAAAATATAAATTAATTTTTATTTTTAAAAAAAGTATTGATGTTTTCTTAATATAATATAATATAATGTTTATCAGAAGAAATTAATAAAATTGAAATCATCAAATTGATATCTATCAAATTTTTGTGTTGAATTATAAGTTAATATAATTGAAATCATGAAATCAAATAAAATAAAAACTAGGATTTCACATTAGAAGAAATACAAACCACTAAATGAAGAAATTTATATGTATCTAACTTGCCTTATTTTTTACAAGAGCGGCATGAACTAGGCTCCGCCAATTCACGACATTGGGCACATCTGCCATGTTATTATAATTTTGCTATAAAATGTTTATCAAAATCTTGCTTGATAGAATTTTGTACTTTAAGCCCAAGTGTGCCCAGCTCATGAGGTTGAAATAGTACTACACAAACAAAGAAGTATAGGAGGCGATTCCTCTTGTGTGCATTGCAGATGTGCTTTCGATGGTGAGTGAATGAAGTGGTATGTGATGGGTGGCTGGAAGGGATTAAATTTTTTAAATGAGCTTATAAGGGCAAACCCCCTCTCTTTTATACCTATCATATTTAAATCTTTTTTTAAGTGCTCATCATCATTTCACTTAATCATATTGTTATTTATATTTAGATCTAGCATTTGTTCATAAATACTTGTAAATCCTAAACAAAAGCTAGATTTGAAAATAACAAACAATTTGATCAAGTCAAAAGATGATAGAACTGAAAAAAGTTTAAATGCATGAACTACAGGAGAGGGAGGTTTGTCTTACTAGTTAAACGAAAAATTTTAATCCCTCCAGCCACCACCACATAATTCATTCACTCACCACTCAAAGCACGTCACACACAAGAAGAATCGGCTCTTATACTTCTTTGCTTGTGTTGTTCTTTCTCAGCCTCATGAGTTGAACAAGCTTGGACTTAAAGTACAAAATTTTATCAAGAAAAATTCTGATAAATGTTTTATATAAAGATTACAGACAGATTTATGTTGTGGATTGGAGAAGCCTAGGTGTTGCCACTCATGTTAAAGACCAACACAAGCATATATACATTCTTCATTAAGTGGTTTGTGTTTTCTAGTATAAAAGAAGCCTTGCTATTGATTCCTCCAACCCTGATTGAATGTATTTAAGCAAGGATCATTTGGTTTATTTGACATATAAGGCATTTCCAATCCTTGGTTATTTTGAGCTTCCATTACACATATTTCACCATTTGCTTTCCTTTGATTCATATTATCAATACTTAGACTATGTAATTTCTTAGATAGAAAAGGTACTTGTAAGGTCAACATTATAATCATATCATTATTATTAGCACTAGCTACTTTCTTAAGATTTAATCTATTAGAAGGCCATTAAAAATTATTAGTTGTCATTTCATCTATTACAACATAAGCTTCCTCAAAAGGCTTTGCCATGAGACTACCTCCTCGTGCCATATCTATGATAGTACCTTAGAGATCTACCTAAGCCATTATAAAATGATTGAATGATAAGCCAATAAGGTAATGCATGATGAAGATATTTTCCTAATAATTCTTCGTACATCTCAAGTCTCATATATAAATTTATTATCTAATTGTATAAATGATATAATATAATTTCTTAGCTTAGTAGTTTTAGATGGTTGAAATATTTTGTTAGAAAATTTTAAGCTAATTCATTTCAAGTTATTATTGATCTTTAAGATTGTGAATTTAACAATATTTTAGCCTTATCTTTATGTGAGAAAGGGAATAACCTCAATCTAATAGGATCATCACTTACCTCATTGAATTTAAATGATGCATAAATTTCTAAGAAATTAGTAATATGCGTATTATGATCTTCAATAGGTGAACCCCTAAATTGAGAGTTTTGCACCATTTGAATAATAGATGGTTTTAGTTCAAAAATATTGGATTGAATGGTTGGTCTAACAATACTTGATGTATTTCATCACTATCTGTAGCATAATTCCTAAGAGGTCTAGATGATTCTCTAGTTGATTATCTGATACTTGATCACTTTTCTAATTTTCTAAAATTGTCGATTTCTAAGCTCAATGATAGTAATTCTAAAATCTTATCTCTATCCATGCATAGTTTAAAAATCACAACTTCGGTTTAAAACTAAATAACAGTACACTAAATTAATACAGGGATGTATTTCACACTTAATACATAACACAAATACACAAAATAGAAATGTTGAATTAAAAACAGTTCAATGAGACTAATATTAACTTAATATAAAGTATTATTTTACTTATAATCCATGGCAATGGAGTCAAAATTTTAATTAGAATTTTACCTTATACATAAGTGCACGTGTCGCATCAAATAATATAGAATAAGTAGAGAGCGTTCCCACAAGGATTAGTGCAAAATTTTTATTTTAATCTTATATTAAATTAAATATGAATCCTTTTAAACTTAATTTTATCCAATAAATGATAAAATAATTAAGGTAAATAATTATCTTTTATTTTCAAAAAAATATTAAATATTCTTAATTTTAAATATATTAAATTTATAGATTTTTAGATTACATTATATTAAATTTAGTAGTGGAATTAATTTTAAGCTTGTAGTGTCAACTAGAGCAAAATGTTATACCCTCTATATAAAGATAAATATAGCCAACTAATCCCTCTACCTAATTTTCTACCTAGTGCCAAGTAAAAATTGATTAGTTATATTACCCATATTTCCATTGAAATAATTAGGAATCCTAAAAATTATCAAATGTTTAATGGCTATTTAGCACTTCTTGACTATCTTACACATTAATGACTATTTAGTACATATATTTTCTTTTTTTCTAATTGTTTTCTAGGACTTCATCGATATCTCTAAATCACACTTGTTTTAGCTTTGTAATGACCAAATGACAAGTATATAAAGAATGGAGAAAAGCAAAATACTATTTTCATAAACACGAAGAATTTTCTTATATTAATCCATAAACATAATTTGATAGAATGCAAACATCAAAAAACTCACATGAAATCAGAGCACATTATAGATTAGTGCTTCATAATATAGAAGAGAGAAATCTCATTAAACATTATAAAATAAGATGTAGAATAACTAGAGAAGAAAATAAAGAGCACACTGAGTAAGTCTTCTCAGCCACTTCGCAATCCTTTATGTTTCTGGTGGAAATATCTAACATCCGCTAAAATCCTTTATTATTGATCTCCTTCTTCACCACTTGCTTATCAAAATACTCACACACACAATACTCTCACAATATTTGGAGTGTCATTCTTCAAATGTTTTACAAAAACTCACACTACATTCACCTACTTATCAAAAATTAAAAATGAAAACTCCTTACACTAAGAAATGTCTTCTATTTATAACTTAAAAGCAACCCTAATTAGTTACTCTCTCGCACTTGTTGAAACTATCACAAAAGCTGCTCTAAATTGTTTCTAAATCATTACGAATCTATTCTGTCAAGCCATAACCCTACAACACTATTGATTCGGCAATGTGTTTGTTGCCTCCATTTCATATTTTTGCCTCAGGTACAACACAGTGGCGTTGCTGTTATTGCACTAGGCGTTAGCTTTGTTGTTGATTTGCTCCAATTTAAGTCATTTTTAGCATTGAGGTGTCGTGCCTAAATTTCTTTCTTTCATATTTTTGTGAATTTTCTTAGTACAATACAAAATATATTCAAAATGAACATATTTTAACAAATAAAAATATGGTGAATATATTTAATTGCATGACATTTCTTACAAATTTAACATTTATCATTTATCATTAATGATATTTTATGTTCAAATTTTATTAGTAAGTGACAAGCTTTTCCAAAACTAATCTACACAATAACTTTCTAATAGGGTTTTTTAAGCTATCATGTAAGCCTGTAATGCATCATCTAATCTTGTTAACTAATCTTTTCTAGTAAGTCCTATAATTTTTCCAAAATCCTTTTATCTATCTATTTGAAATTTTAGCTTAACCACTAATTTGAGGATGATAGGCAGTGGCTATTCGATGTTGTACTCTATATTTCAAAATTATTTCATGTATTTATTATAAAAAATGAGTATCTTCGTCACTAATAATGATTCTAGTAAATCTTAATATATATATTTTTTTATTTAAATTGATAACAACCAAAGAATCATTTTTCGGTGTAATGATGGATTCTATCCACTTCAAATATAATCTACTTCCAACAAAATATACTCATTTTCACATAAAATAAATGGTCCCATAAAATATATTTTCTATACATCAAAGATGAATTCTAAAATGTAGTCGAAAGACATTTTATGATGTTTAGAAATATTTCTTATTTGTTGATATCTATCACAATGCTTAACATATTCATGAGCATCTATAAATATGGTAGCTAATAAAGTCTACCCTATAATATTTTATCCACTATTCTATTTCCTCCAAAATGTCCTCTATATTCAAAATCGTGACATGATTTTAAAATGTCTAAAATTTCATCATCAAAAATACATATTCTAAAAATCTGATCTAGATATTTTATATAGAAATGGTTCATCTTAAAAATAAGATTTTGTATCATGTAAAACTTTTCTTTTGATGATAATTCATTCCATATAGTATGATTTCACTAACTAAATAATTCACTATTTCTGCATATTAAGGGATAACATTTTGTTTATATGCAAATATATGTTCATCTAGGAATTCTTCCTTAATCTCTCCATTGACTTTTAATTCTTCATTAACTGTTAATCTAGATAAATGATTTAACAATTTGATTTTTAGTTCCTTTCCTATCTTTAATTTCTAAATCAAATTCTTGCAATAAAAACACCCATCTAATTAATCAAATATTAGCATCTTTATTTTCTAATAAATATTTAATAACTGCATGATCAATATATACTATAACTTTTATTCCAACTAGATAAAATCTAAATTTATCAAAGGCAAAGATGATAGCTAATATTTTTTTCTTTTTTTGTTGCAGTTGAATAGTTTAATTGGTTTTCAATAAGAGTTTTACTAGCATAATATATTATGTGAAATATTTTGTCTTTTCGTTGTCCAAAAATTGCATCTATAGCGAAATCATTTGCATCACACATCAACTCAAAGAAAGGTTCCAATTTGATGTAATAATAATGATGGACTTATTAACTTTTAATAGTTCGAATGCATCTTGACATTCATTTAAAGTGTGTATCCTTCTATGATAGGTTGCACAATTGTTTTGATAAATTTGAAAAGTTTTTGATAAATCTTCTATAAAATTCAGCATGCCCTAAGAAACTTCTAACTTCTTTAACATTAATTAAGGGGTGAAAGTTTTATATTATTTGCACTTTTTTCCTATCCACTTCTACTTCTTTCTAATATTTTATTAATTATTATATTCTCTAATAAAATGACATTTTTCTAATTTAGTACTAAATTTTTCTCTTCGCATCTCCTAAGAATAATGTCTAGATTTTTAAAGCAATGTTCAAATGTCAAACCGAAAATAGAAAAGTCATCCATAAATACTTCGATATAATTTTAAATCAAGTAAGAAAATATAGCCATCATGCAATGTTGAAATGTAGCAAGTGCAATTCATGGACCAAGAGGCTTTCCTTTAAAGCAAAGGTCCCATAAAGACAAGTGAATATTATTTTCTCTAGATACTCATGCACTATGACATTTGATTATATCTTGAATACTTGTCTAAAAAATAATAATATGAATCTCATACTAGTCTACCTAGCATCTGATCAATGAAAGGTAACGAGAAAATGATCATTAGTGACTTTGTTTAATTTTTATAATCAATACAAATTCTCAATCTTGTGACCATACTAGTGGGAATTATTTCATTATTTTCATAAATAACAATAGTCATTCCTTCGTCTTTTGACACACAGTGGATTGGACTAACTCATGTATTGTCTAATATAAAATAGACAATTTTGCATCTAATCACTTTAAAAAAAAATTTCACTACTTCATTCATAATAGGATTTAGTCTTCTTCTAGTTTTCTATAACTGGTTTACTATTTTTCCATTAATATTCTGTATACATATGGAAGGATAAATTCCCTTTAATATCTGTATTATCCACCCAAATGCACCATTACATCATTTTAAAACTTCAAGAAACTTTTTATTCTTGAATTTCATTTAATTTTATTGATAAAATTATAGGTAAAGTTGATGATTAACCTAAATAAGCATATTTTAATAGATTAGAAAGTGGTTTTAACTCCAATTTGAGGGCTTCTATGATAAAGGGTTTAAGAACCTTGATTCATTTAGATATTTCTAAAGGTTCACATTTTTCTTTAAGTTGATTTGGTATAGCATTAAAGTATTGAATATCTTCACTTTGTTTATCATTGATTTCCACTTCTATTTTATTAATTTATTTATTATGTAAGAATCTAATTTCTTTTCTATTTTATTATCGCATTACATTCTTATAACATTCTTCAAGGTATTTAATAAAATTGATTATATTAAACTTAATTTTTTGATCCTGTACTCTTATAGTTAGTCTTCCTTTTAGAACATCTATCATGGTTCTTCCTATGGCTAAGAAAGGTTTACCCAAAATGAGAGGTATTTTTTTTATCTTCTTTCATATTTAATATTATAAAATCTACAGGGAATATGAATTTATCTACCTTAACTAAAACATCTTCAATTATACCTTATGATAAGTCAAAGATCTATATGTTAATTGTATAATCACACTTATAGGTTGCACTTCTTCTAATCCTAATTTCTTAAAAATAGAAAATGGCACCAAGTTTATACTTGCTTCTAAATCACATAAGGCTTTTCCAAAAATTACCTCTTATAGTGCAAGGTAATGTAGAACTACTTGGATCTTTCAAATTTTTGATATTTTTTTTTTCTGAATTATTACACTACATTCTTTCATTCATACTAACATTTTCCTTTCACCTAATTTGCTTCTTTTATATAATATATATTTCATAAATTTTGCATAAGAAGGCATTTGATCTAATGCTAAAAACATCTAAAAATTGTGAAAATTGATTATCTAAGTTATGTTCTTGTAATCTTTCTGGAAATGGAGGTGGTTGTGGTTCTCTCATTTTCTATATATTTCTCTTTCTGCTTCTTTTTCCTTTTCTTCAATTTCATCATTTTCTTTTTCAGCTTCCACTTTTTCATTTTCTAAGTTTTTATTCTTTATTCCAAATTCTTTTAATTTCGTTCCACTTCTTAATTAAAATGTTTTACATTGCTCGTTACTCTTATCTTTAGGATTTACTTCAGTATTGCTAAGTAAATTACCTTATGATCAAATTGAAATATTAGTAGCCAATTGCCCTAATTGGGTTTTTAAATTTCTAATTGAAGATGCTAAGCTTTGTAATTAAATTCTAATTTGCACTACTAATTCTTCAAAAGTTTGTTTTTTATCATTAAGTTTATTTTATGAAGGATATCTATGCGAATAATTTATCTATAATTTTGATTTTGGTTATTATAGTTTTATTATTCCAATTTTGACATTTTCATTTTGATTATAATTTACATTATTGCTTCATAAAAAATTTAGGGTTATTACTCTATCTTGGGTTAAATGTATTTAAGTAGGGATCATTAGGTTTTATTAGTGACATAATTCAACATTGCCTCGATTGTAGTGATCTTCTATAGAAAACACTTCATTATTATCTCATAATTGATTTAATTGGCTCAAATTTTGATTAATCTCTATGCTATCTAATTTCTTAAATAATTATGCTACTTGTGAAGTTAACATTGCAATCACATCTTTTTTTTATGAACACTAGCTATTTTCTTAGGTTTAATCTATCAAACAGCCATTAGAAATTATTAATTTCCATTTCTTCAATTAAGGCATATGCTTCATCAAATGGTTTGGACATAAGACTACCCCTTGTAGCTACATTAATAATAGTTCTAAGTGAACCTTCTAAGCCAATATAAAAGGATTGAATAATAATCAATCAAGTAATGAATAATGAGGATGTTTTCTTAATAAATCTTTATATCTCTATTAAGCCTCGTATATTGATTCATTATCTAATTGAATAAAAGATGTAATATCATTTCTTAATTTACCAGTTTTGATGGTGAAAATTATTTAGCTAGAAATTTCTAAGCTAATTCATTTCAAGTTGTTATAAATCTTTGAGATAGTGAATTCAACGATATTTTAGCTTTATTTCTAAGTGAGAAAAGAAATAACCTAAGTCTAATGGCATCATCATTAACTCCATTATATTTGAATGTTAACACAAATTTCTAAGAAATTTATGATATGCATATTAGGATCTTCTATAAGTGAACCCCCAAATTATGAATTGATTTGCTCCTTTGATGTCTAGTTTGTTTTATCTTCATCTAGTTGACTTTCTACTAGCATTCTCATTCTAAGTTGTATCCTATACTCTTTTCTAAATTTTGCATAGAGTTTGTTTATTTCTAAATTTAACAATAAAATTTTAGCAATTTTGTTAGTATGAATACACTAACATTAAAACATAAGATTTAAATTGGACAAAAAAGTAAACACAAAATACTAAGTGGATAAACACAAAGTAGTGAATTAAAAATATTTAGATTAACCAATATTAACCTAATTTTAATCCACTTCAATGGCGCCAAAAACTTGACCTAATTAAAAGGTATATGCAAGTGTACATGTCAAATCAAGTAATATAATTATAAGTAGAGTATTGTTCTGATGAGGATTGAGTGTCAAATTTCTAACTTAATTACTAGTTGTCTAAGTTATAATTTTATCTAACCAAGTAATAATGCAAAAGCATAAACTCTTTTTAAATTTAAAAATAATATATTTTTAGATTTAAATCGTAGATAAAAGTTGTTTTTAATAAGTAAATTAGTGCTATGATTTTGTTTAATTCTGATTTTATCTTGATTAAACTAAGTTGTATTGGCACAACACTACTGAAGATATAGTAGTTTAAGCAATGGTTCTCTACGCTTTTAAATCTGAAGTGTCAACCAATAGCATGTATATTATATTTTCAATCTTTAGACCAATATAACCAAACCAAATCCTTTAACCAATTTTTTGCCTAGTGCTAATTAAATTTTAAAAGATTTTTTTTTCCTTTATCTCCTTTGAAGTGGTCGTGGGACTTGAAAATTAAGTGTATCAAATTATCACCTAATACTACACTCATTTGTTTTTCCCTACTATTCTTCTAGAACTCTCTTGAAGACTTTAGATCACAAAAATTTAAAATTATAATTAGTCAGATTGTAAGTAATAAAGCTCAAGGAAATCAAAACACAATAAATATTGATATCACAATTTTTCTCATATTGATATTTCATAAATAAAGTTTAATATAAAATAATGCTCAAAATTCACACAAAATCATAGCGCAATCAAGTTAGCTACTCATAGTACAAGGAAATAGATATATGAATCAAACCAAAGGAATAATAAGAGAAAAAAGAAAGAATAAATCAAGTAATTCTTCTAAATCTACTCTTGACAACCTCCTTTTTGTTTCCTAGTGGAGAATCACAATGAATTTAGCATGCACACTCTATCCTAGACTTTATACTTAACTTTATATAAACAGACACGCTGCTTTAGAACACACTCACTAACATACTATACATCACAACACTTGGAGTGTCACTCTCCAAGTATTGTCACTACACTACACTCACACTAGACTCACGCACTCTCATAAAACTTTTTTACAATGAGATATCACTCTTACTTATAGCTCTTAAGTCCACTGCAAAGTTATTGGTATGCTCCACCTTAAAAACTACTCCTAGATCCTCTAAAGCCGTTTTCTAGAACTATTGAAACTATTATGTTCGAGCGATGGTGCCTCGACGTTGATTCTGTAGCGACTAGGCACTATGCTATTTAATTTTTAGCTTCAAATTTCTGATGTTGATGACTCGGTGCTTCAATATAGCATCACGACACTATGTCTGACAGCTCAGCAATGCAAATTTGGCACCAAGGCATTGTTTTCTCTATCTTGAACCTTTATTTTAATCTTCTTATAGCACCACAATACTGGTTTCAGGTGCCTAGATGCTCTGCTTGGTCTCTCCATGCCAAAAGTTTCTAAGTCCCTAGCACTGTGACGTTGGTCCTCTATTTGGGGCTTCAAATTGAATCTAATCTAGTGCCATGACACTATTTTGCAACGCTTAGACGTTGATCCCAATTTTTGTAATTTATTTTATAATTTGATATTTTTCTGTTTCAACATAAAAATAAACTACAAAAGCAAATTTATCACATATTTTAGACAAAATATAAGCATAAAATATAATAAAATTTTTACATAATTTGCGCAAGTCATTCCTTATGTAAGTAAACCAAAGAAAATAAATATTTGATAAATCTTTAATTCGTAACTTTTTTTTATGAATAGCCTAATGAGGTTTGCAACAGGGTGGATGGACATACTTGAGAGAATAAATATATTCTTGTCAAATTCAACTTATAATTGAAAAGAAAAGTTTGAATATGACTATTAAAATATAAATATGATAGAAGAAAGATTTAATTTTGATATTTTAGTGACAAATTTAAAATATTCATTAATATAATCTATAGCACTAATAAATTTTGCTTACGGTATTGTGATATTTATTAAAATTATATCTATGCACATCACATTTAATTAAACTTGTTCATTTGAATTTCCTCCCTTTAAAATTTCAAACAAAACGTGTGGTAATTAGATACTTTTATTTTGGAGAATAATTTTTTATTTTTATGAAGTTCAAAAGAATTCAAAAGTAATCACATTTTTTAATTCAAAAAAAATTTATCCTAAATGTTCCAACAGATTATTTCTATTGAAATTTGAAACATAAATGCATTATATTGGAATCTTTAATAGAATAGAGATTTTCATCGAACGATTTTTCATTAGATGTTCAAAAAATTAAACTAAAGGAAAATTGATGTAAAATTATTTGATATTTAAAATTTTATTATTCTTGACTATATAATTGATATATGATGTCATTTGTTTTTATTTCAAACATTATATATATAATATCATTGTGAAAAATTAATAAAAATAATTTATCTATGGTTAGAAGATCATTTTAGAAGTAGTATAGATATTATGTATCTTAGGAAATAGTTGTATGTTTAAAAGTATGTATTTTAATAAATTTTTAAAATTTTAATATAATTTTATCATATAAGCTAAGACAACTCACAAGGCATTATGCTTAAAATTTATTTTATATTTTAAGTCAATTATATACATTATGTATTTATTAACTATACTAAATTATTTTGTTAAAATAATTAATTAAGAATTTACACTTTCAATCATAGAGAATTAAAAATTCTATAATGCTTGAGAAGATTAAAATTTTCATGCATAATATTAAAAAAATGACATACTTTATGAGTTAATTAGGTATACTCATTCAATTCATTGATATAAATATCTCTTATTAATATCATATAAATAAAAGTTTTAATTGATAACAAAATTTATTTGGAAGAAACATGAATGAAGTACTCATTGAAATATAGCCCCTTTGAATTGTTAATTTAAATGTGTGGATTAAATGGAAGACAATATGAGTCTGTTGGGAACAGTTGTAACTGTCTAAAAAAGTAATGGTAGAGCTACTACAGAAAAAGATATTGTGAATATTATAATTTTCATCTTAAAAAAGTTTATTACACCCTTATGGGATCAATATCTTAATTTTTTTTCAATTATATGAATGTTTTGTATGCACATTTCTCTAATAAAATGATAATATAGCTCTTGATTAAGAACTTAACATTATTTTTTTGTGAATTGTCATTTAAATATTAACACAAGATGTATTAAGGGGTGTTATATTCACTTTACTTTGAGATAGTTTAGGGGATAAATCATAATTTGTGTTTTTCAACACCTTTTCATTGAGATATTTGTACAAAACCTTTTTTATGTAAGTTGTTTAAGCCACTTTTGTTGTGTTTTGATAGCCTCATTAGAAAATGTGCAAGGTTAGTGTAATGAGGAGTGCTCACTAATAAATTTTACAATTAACTATTAAAATATAAATATGATATTTTAGTAACAACTTTTAAATTATTTATCAATTAAGTTAATAGTGCTCACTAATAAATTTGACTTAAGGTATTGTGATATTTATTAAAATTATATCTATGTACATTGATTTATTTATTTATTTATGTTAATTTCCTCTTTTTAACATTTTGTACACATGGGTTTTAATATGTGTGATAATTTAATACTTTTATTTTAGATAATAGTTTCTTATTTGTATGAAGTTTAAGAGATTTTGGAATTAAACGCAATTTTTTTTTTTTAAATTTAAAAGAAATTTGTTCAATGAATATGAAGCTGATTATTGGCAGGTGAGAACCTTATGAGAAAAATGAGGGATAGAAGATTATATAAAAATGCAAGGAAATATTGAGAATGGATGAGGTTTTTATGGTATTGATAGGAGATCTATGAATTCAATTACTTTAACTTTTGATGTACTTAAATAGCACATTCAAAAAGAAAAATTTATTTTAAAATATTGATGAATAAAAAGTATATAAACATTGCTATTTTTTGGAAACTCTTAAATAAAATATTGTTCGATGAGAATCTCGATTTAATTAAAGTTTTCAACATAATGCATTTATGTTTCACTTTTTAATAGAAATAATATGTTGGATCTTTTAGGACAAGTTTCTTTTGAATTAAAAGTTAAGTTGTGATTAGTTTCAAATACTCTTAAACTTCATATGAATAAGAAATTATTCTTTAAAATAAAAATATCTAATTACAACATTGTTGATCTTATTTTTAGTGAAGTTGACACACACACACCACTCCATAGCCCTATGATTCTTATCTAAGCACTAAGGTTTCCTCACCTAGAGTATTAAGACACTTATAGTGACTAAGGGAATACCCAAAGCTCAAAGATTAGACCCTTAAGTTATGCTCATTGGATTAATGGATCCCACATAGCCCAATTTAACCTCACTTCCCTAAACTGAATCAAATTAAACCTAGTTTACTTTGAAATCAAACATAACCCAAACATAACCCAATCATACACACATTAAGAATAGTTAATCCCAAATGGGTGAACGGGTTCACTTAGTCCAAGTTAGCCCATTTGACCCATCTTAATCAACAAAACCCAAACTCTAACTCAAAGCTAAATTGATTGCAACCAATCAACCATATGACATCTAATCACCAATTAAGCCTAAATCATAGCCAGTTGAGGTTCAATTTAACCAATTAACTCAATTGACCTAACTTGATCAATTTGAGCTTAAAGGGGATAAATTTAAAATTAACTCAAATCATTTGAAAGAACTTGCATGAGCCATTTCAAGCATCATTTGAACTTGATTGAAGTCTAGTTAGAACCCAATTTGGCACCTTAGCTCAACTAGCTTAAGCTTTCCCAATTAAACCCTATAGGTCCAAAATCAAAATTAATTCAATCCAAATTAAATTAAATTAAACTAAAGTCTCTCAATCATTCAAGATGCGTGACTTGATATATCTCACATCATTTTGCAACCCAATTTGACCAATTGGTTCACTTAGCCTCAATAGGCTCAAATGAATCATATTGAATCAAACTACAATCTAATTCAAATTAAACCAAACCAACTCTTCTACCTCACTCCATATTGATTATCGAACATAACTTAATGATTGATTGGAGCTAATTTGGAAAATTGGCTCACTTGACTCAACCTAGCCTAATTTGACCTACATGAACCATATCGAAACAAAATCCAATTCAAGCCAAATTAAGCTAAGCTGATCCTTGCTATCAATCCCAAATAGATTATTGAACAAAACCCAATAATTAATTGAATTCAATTTGGTCAATATAGCTAATTGACCTTCTTAGCTCAGATGAAACCAAATGAGCCATAGTCTAACCCAAATTTGACCCAACCAATCACTCCCACATGTTATAAATTAACATTTGAATGTGACCCAATAGCCTATTGGCTCTATTTTGGCCAATTGATTAACCTAACCTAACATTGACTCAAATTGATTTGTATTTGTCATGTTGAGCTAAACTTAACCAAATCAAGCCAAAATCCAATTAAACTAGCATTACTCATCTTTAGACCCCCTTGGACCTGCCCAAGTGGATCCAACTCATGGTGAACTCTTTTTAACTCAAACCTAGTGAACCAAGCATTCCGAATATGATAAAATCCCAAAATAGCTAGGTTCATCCCCTCACTTCGATCAAGGAAGCACCCCTAGCATGCTTTGAGCTCACCTCAACTGAGCCAACACTATAGAGCTTCAGAAGTATCCCAGATAGAGTCCTCTTATATTCCCAAAGCCCTTCTTGCATCCCTACTCAGATGAAACCAACCTCTCTCAAAACCTAATTGTCCAACACATCACCTCCACTCAAATATTCTCAAATTTAAATTAACTCACCTCACACCTTCCCCATGCTCCTATGAATTGAAACAAATCAAATCTCATTCGATTGAGCACTAGAGCATAGAGACCGAGCGTACTCTGCAAAGCGATGGAGCTTTTCTCTTGGAGCAGCCATTGAGGAGGCAACCGGGGACTTAGCGGGCTTCTTCTTTACTAGATGAAATACAAAACCATAATGTATACACACCTAACTTGTGTTGGCCTTTAACAAGAATGATAGCACTCAGGCTTCTCCAATTTACAACAACCACCATTGCTATAACTTTGTTATAAAGCATTTATGGAATCTTGCTTGATAAAATTTTGTACTTTTAAGCCCAAGTGTGCTCAAATAAAAAGTTTTAATCTCTTATAGCCACCCAACACATTTCACTTCGTTCGCTCACCATTGAAAGCACATATGCAATACACACTAGAAGAATCACCTCCTACGCTTCTTTGCTTGTATTGTGCTTTTTGGCCTCATGATAGATGAAATTCAGAATCAGTATTATTGTTTAAAGAGGGTGAAATTCAGTATAATCATATTATCCTATAATATTTTGATAAAATCTTAAAATATTTTTTTTATGAAAGTAAACTCATACTGCTTAACGTAAAATCAAATTGAAAATTTTGAAATGAAGTTTGGTCTAGTAAACTGATCATTGCAGCCACATTTAACCTTTAATAATTAAACAAAAATAGTAAATTAAAAAACTAAAAACAATACATTTTTATAAAATAAAAAAAAATTCTTTAAGGTTTATTGATCTATTTTTTTTAGTTTCGATTTTAATTTTTTTTCTTTTTGTGATTTAAATAAGATGAATCATTTTTAAGGTTTTTAAAAAGAGTTTAACATAAGGATTTTATGTTTGGAATTCTAAATTGACCATTTGAAAT
Organism: Cymbidium sinense; assembly: GCA_021442155.1. Lineage (NCBI taxonomy): Eukaryota > Viridiplantae > Streptophyta > Magnoliopsida > Asparagales > Orchidaceae > Cymbidium > Cymbidium sinense. The sequence goes on from CM038224.1 coordinate 32,367,888, forward strand.
TACTTAAGAAGAGGAGAAAATGAAATATATTTTTATGTAATGGAGAAGAAACTTTGATTTCTTAATTAACTTATCGTGAAGATTGTATATAACTATTGTTCTTTTAATGCTATTAAATTAAATATTGTGGTTAAGATAAAATGAATTTAAAGAGGCGAAATTTTTAATTGCATTTATAGGCTTAATTTATAATTATGATATAGTAAAATTGTTTGAAAATAAAATCATTCATGCATTGATAATGATAAATATTAACTAATAAGAATTTAATTGTATTTATAGGCTAAGAATTTATTTGTGTTTGCAAGTTTAATTTATATTTGTGGAGTGGTGGAATGCAAGAGGTTGAATTACTTGAAAATAATAGAAGTTTGAACATTAATATTAATTATTTTAACTTATACTATTAAAATGAATGGATATTTACATACATATCACCTAATACTCCTTTATTTATATATCTTAACACTCAAACTCTTATATTTAGATTTTTCACACCCAATATATCACTCTATTACTTTCTTCAAACCCTATCATCTCATTAGTCTCTTCACTTGTCACAGAGAGTCTTTGTTGGTGATGAAATCTGAACTACTAGTCTCAGTGGCGCCACCATTAAGAAATCTAAGGATCTCATTGTGTGCCATATCAAAGAATGAGATAGCCTCTCGGTTTTGATTTAATTCATGCCCAAACCAGTCCCTAGTTTGTCATAATGCCCATTCTGCCTATGAGATTCGCTAACAAGAAGACAAAGTGCCCATCCCGTACCACTGCTCTCTTGAAATCTTCGTCTTCTTCTTCCTCCTCTTTCTTCTGATCCATCTCATCCATTCCCTATAATTTAGCTTATACAAACCGTATAATAGCACTACTGGCTGATCCGAATTGACGAACTCAATTTTTTTCCTTATAAGATGGGAGAGTAGCTTCCTCCACCCTTAGTTTGAGCTAGTTTTCTTTCTAGTGGGGTATAAAGGTGAGATGAAACACTAGCTCTAGTCTGTGAGATCAAAGTAGTCGTAGTTGAGGAAAGGTGAATGATGTTTAGTAGATTTGTTTCAAGAAAAATGAAAAATTTTATCATGGACTTATGATATTTGTCTAATTGTAATGTTGAATGGGGTTTTGATTCTAGTTCTCTGCATGGGGCAATCAAGTTGTTTTTCTTTGAGAGGAATGGGTTTGTTGGAAGATTCTCATTTTAAATTAAGTTTTATTCATCATTAGAGTTAAAGAGTATAGCTTTACTTTCTAGTAGATTGTATTGGGGAATTTCTTTCATTTCTCTAAGGCATTGTCACCGTCACTGCAGAATGTATATGACGAGTGCTGAATCAAGATTTTCTACTTTTGTAATCCTAAAAGCTGAAGCTTGGACGACGACTGTGAAGAGGTGAGTGTAGTGACAACGGCTGTGAGGAGGTTTTCCAATCTGAGTACAGTGGCGATGACTGTGAGAAGATCGTCGACGGCTGTGTTGGACAATGCGCTTGTTCCAAAAGAATCCCAAAGTGACAGAGAGGAGGACATCAACGAGGCTTGGGTATTTTAATACGTGAGAGAGATAGAAATAGAGACTATAATGGAGAGTAGTATTTTGAGCTATTAATAAGTTTTAGATGTTAATAAAGTTAAATAGGACAGTTTAAGTGTTAGATAAATAAATAAAAGAGTATTATGTGACATGAATATAAATCCTTCTAAATGAAATATCATTCTCCTATTCATTGATTAGTTTTTAACTGTAGAGTAGTGGAATTTATAATTGTAGGATATTAAATTTCTATGATTAAAATCATCAAATCAAATTAATTAATATCAAAGGCAAAATTTTCATATTAGGAGAAACTCACAAGCTAATTTTATAGTAGTGGTATATATTTAACATTTAATAATTGAACATATTAATAAAAAGTGAACTAATGCATTTAATACATGAAAACTAAATAATAAAAATTAAAAATTAGCATACCAACAAATAGTATAAGATATGCATAGAGAATTTATGGCAGAATGTTGGCCATTAAAATTAGCTTCGAAACGCTACCTTGGATCCTAAATCTAGGAAGCTTTGACATAAGCCAAGACACGACCTAAATCTAAGCGAAGATGGGTATATGGTTTACCTCTGAGGGTAAACCATTCTTGGACTTATAACCGCAGAGTGGCCCAACTTCTCCTATGCTTTAAAGCGTAGGCAAGTCATATGATTTTGCAAGATAATTGGGTTGTTATTATTTATAAAGAGACTAAAGTCCTTAAACCCATTCTTTAAGAGACTAGAGAATGAGTGATATGAGCAATGAATTAGTCAAATGTAAATCTTTTCAATTTTTATTTAATTTTGGACACTTCATTTTGACTAAGGCCATAGGACTTTTGTATGCCTAAATATATATTCAAATGAGTTATGGGCTAAATCAAAAGAGAAGAGGGTGAAGCTCCATCGGTAGGAGTTGCTTTCATAGGTCAAGTGGTCTCATGTATAAGGATGTAGGCCCTTATTTTTGCAAGAGTGATTCAAGATGATATGTATGGTGTGACATACAACATTCAAATAAAATGTTATTAAATCTTTTAATTATCTTGATTTAATGTCTAGGCTTTATGTGAGGTTATGAGTTATTTAAAGCTTTAGTTATGAATTGTAGTTGGGTAAAAGATTTATTTTTTCCTAAGAGAGCCAAATCGGATTTAGGCCACACATTAAATCATCATTCATAAAGAAACTATAAAGAGGCATGTCATTTCTATTGCGCAATTTAAACATAAAATCAATCAATTTTATAAATTTAACGTAAAAGAATAAGAGGTCAGTGCAGTCGGGTACCATTGTATAACCCGAAAAAGAGAAATGAATAGCCGAGCTCTACCCTTATACAACACGGAATATGAAAGAATAATTACAATTTACAAATAAATATTATGGGGGGTCTTCAAACCTTCAAGTTTTCATATCTGCTTCATTTCTTCATATCTTTTCTCCATTTGATTTGGTAGGCTTCAAGGCATCACATGGCACCCTAGGGCTAAGCCTTCTGGCCAATGTTCTTCCTTATCCCCCCATAACACTAATCCTAATTCCTAATATAAAATTATATTAAAAATAGAAAAAGTAAATATAACTACACCTACAAAATAAATGTTAGCTAAACATACAAGCAATTATATGTATAATTTGGACTTAGTACACATGGGTGACCAAGCCCACCTATCTTAATTTGAATTATACTTAGGGGCTTAAGCAACTTGCAAAAGAGCATTTATATTTATTTTGAGCACCCTTAAGCACAACCCCAAAAAATGATTAGGCTAATCACAGTCTAACATCCAGTCTATGAAACATAATGTAGGATCCAAAATTTTACCGCTGACCTCTCGGTTAAGAGAGTGATTAAGTGTCGGGGTAATTTTTCGAAGGTATATGGAATAGTAGATAAGACACTACCCAGAGATTTCACCCTCATTTTGTGAGGACTTTAGATCTGGTTCCGGGTTTCCTAAAGGCGCACCTATAATTAATTGCCCTCTCAATCTTTGAGAAAGAACTTTTGATTAAGGCTAGTCATTAGGTCACTTAGTGCGTAACATATAATAGCAACGTGTGGAGTTTTGAAATTTAGATTTTTGAAATTCATTATATTTAGCTTAAAGAAGATGGTTGGGGAACTATGATCGATCCCATGGTTCCGTCATCCAGGGCTGTCGTGGTCCCTAGTTTATGTAGTCAGAGGAGGTAGTCGACCCAACCTGATCGAAGGATCCTTATCAGTAACAGATGGGTTATGTCGTCCAAGAAATCCTTATAGACCTAAGGTGGTGTTTGTCTAAGGAGACAAGTTTAAGTCTACCTTAGCTAACAGAGGGCTTTTTGTCCAATAAAGTATACCTTATGGTTCACAATTCAAAGGACAGAGCTATTGGGGAGTATACGGGCTACAGTCATGATCGTAATATAATGGTGTCATTTAGCGATAACCACCCGATCAGAGGACTCTGGTCGTAACTACTTCATGTGTGGAGCCTAATGACCAAACCATGCTGTCAGAGGACACGAGCCATGTCTTTACTGGCATGAGATTGTTTGAGAGTAAACATAGTTGTGCACTTGATTTGACTTTGGCTCATTTGTGAGCTAGAGTTTTATTAATTTATCACATTTAACAAACTATTGCGGAAGGCGAGTTGAATTTTTGGCTTTAAGTTTTTAATATTGAATTTCACTTAGATATTTATAGCTTAATAATATTTTAAATTTTGTATTTAGATTGATATTCAATCTAAGTTAATTTGCTTTGAAATTGTTATCATATTTTGATGAAGTATCCCCTCTAGTTAAAATTTTTATTTAACACATCTATCATCGGGGTGGTTTATTGTTTCGCTATTTCAGATCCTATCAACTCTATTAATTTAATAATAGAGGATCAGATCTGCTGTCATATGACAGAATTAACTTCTCAGATATTTTATTAAGTTGAAATTATTATAATATTATTTTTTGATTTTTAGGTTTTGTTAAGGACTAGTCTAAGACCCAACCGGGAAGCAACCCGTGCAGCATCCTCAGACACTTGAATTTAAGCATTCAACATAGTGTTAGGGCTCATGCGGTTGTATTTGATTCAGCATTAATTTATACTTAAGGGATTTGTATAATATTATTTATTTTAACTGAATTTCATTGCAAGTATAAATTTTTAGATAAAATTTTAACAATATTTGGCCTATAATTCATACATGCTACAACGGGGGCTGGGTTTGCCCACCATGCCAAGAAAGATATATATGGGTGGTGTAAATACCACGACCAAATGCATCATCCCACAATGTTAAGAAAGACATGTATGGGTCTCTGAAGTACTTATATGAGACACATATTTCCCACGCCAAGATAGGTGTGTGTACATGTACTTATATATTTGCAATGTCAAATTAAAATACTAATTTTAGCTTTATTATTGTATTTTCATTAAGCAGTTTATGAATCATGTCAGTATAAAAATTTGGCAACATTTCAACAATATTTCGACGTCGTCCCCGTATAGGGGGCCACTTCGGGTATGCTGGGCTTGCCCACCATGCCAAGAAAGCCGTGTATGAGTGGTATAAATCACTGTCTGAATGCACCGTCTCATCATGCCAAGAAATGCATGTATGAGGCTCTAAGATACCTCACAAAGATTTCCCACTATGCCAAGAATGGTGGCTGTACTTATACACCCGAATGTTAATTCAAATAATAATTTTATATCAACATCATTTACAATCAAGCCCCCCTGCAGGAAGTTTGGCAACATTTCGACAAAGATCCGATGTCGTCCCCAGATAGGTGGCTACTGGTTTGGTCCGCCCAATTATGCCAAAGGCGTGGTATAAATCACGGCCTTCCCACCATACCAAAAAAGACATGTATTGAGCTCTAAGGTACCTGCTGAAACAGATTTTCCCATCATGAGAAAAGAATGTACTTATACACAAGCAAGCAGTATAATTTTCCCGCCACGCCAAGAAAATACGGTACTTATAGTCAACAAGCAAACACATGCCCTCGCGAACGCCAAGAAAGGCACAATCGGTACTTTATGGTCAAAACAGTAACGGTGCCACGACGCTGGCGCTATGGTCTCTCATGCGGGTGTACACCACGCGGGGCATGCACGAGTGAGAGGTTCTCCCTGCACCGAAAGGGTCTGTGGAGGTGAACATGAACAAAGGTTGCTGGTTCAGGACTGGCTGATTTGCTATAATGATACACATGTTGGCTTACTACTATAGTGCCTGTCGCTGTGGAAAACTCACAATCAGAGAACTGAGAGAGAGAGAGAGCAGGGGAGCAGATCTTATGAGAGAGAGGATAAACCATGAGAGGAGGAGGTGTCACCGAGGCTTTGGGAGGAGAAAAAAGTTAGGTTTAGAGGGGGTATTTATAGATTTGTATTTTTTATTTTTTCCTAATTTGGATTTTCGCACCGACATCATCACATAGACAATATATATATCAATTTTAGATTACTCTGATATTTCAGATGCAACGACGCAGTCCGTTTCACAATTGAGGCCGCTTGGTTCAAGTCGCCAACGGGGCCAATTTAAGTTCAAATTTTCGTGATTGTTTCCACTCCACTCGCGTTATTCATGCATACTTGTCTGAATTGAGCGTGAACAGTCTCATTTGATAGGTTTTAACGTTTCGACAATAACAAAGTGATGAATTTCACGAACAGAGATCATTTGGGCAATATCGCAGCTCCCGACCTCGATATGTGTGTTAGCACATCGGCGACCGTCCTTGATCGTCGAATTATGCAAGATGCTTATTCGATCATCACGATGTTCAACGGATGGTGGAGTCCGCTCATCATCGAGGAGGTCATTTTGACTAATTTTGATGATGTCGAGTGTGTTTCAGCCCACCTCAAGCTCGTCAATTCACTTTGTGAGCCCGTTTAACTTATGATGCATGCATGGAGGTCAACAAAAGCCCCCCAACAAATATGATTCGCGCATAGAGCGAGTCATGTCTCTTGAAAATTGGTTGACCCTTTGGGTTGGTCACAGATCCTGGATCACTTCAGCTTCAATTTCGGTGGCTTATGGAGATTTAACAAGATTTGTTAATAATATGATGTTATATTTTGGACATGCTAGATGACGGGATTGATCGATTTGTCAGGATCGACTTGTCCTAGATAAGAGCTCTTCTCCATCTACTCATTCCGCTTCAATGGGCTTTAAGCCCTCTTCTCTTGTGTTATTGTAAACTTGAATTTCTCCTCATTTCATGCTTGATGCCTGATGGAGGAATTAGTTTATTTACTTTGAGATTTGAAATTCCTTCTGCCCTAGCTTTAAGCTTGATGGACTTGATGAAGGATTGACTTGTCAGAAAGTGTATGTATGCCTTAAGTCTTGTGTTTGTTGCTTTGATGAACTCATTGAAGGGTGCATACAGTTGACCCAATCTTCCGGCTCATATTAGTCAATGTTGAGTTATCGCTAGCACTGTGTGCTTTAATAGACAATAACCATGAAATTCCTTTAGTGTGAATTGCCGTGAACTATGAAATCACTTCCCTCCCTATGCTTTCTGCTTGGACTGAGGGAATTGGCTTTGATGCTTTGCACTTGATCATCATTTGAAAAGAGATTGAATATCACCTTGTAGGCAATATATAGATTGATTTGAGGCAACTCTGAATTGAAAATTTTCTCAGATTGTCTTGGTCCGTCGATCGAACAAAAAGGTCTCTTGGATTTTGGTTGCTTGTAGTCACTAAGCTGGATCTAGTTTGAGATTGGATAGCTATCATCAATGGACTGACGAGTAGGGGCTCTTTTATTGTGGCTTTTTCTTGCAGCTTATTGAGTGAGGGGAGCATCAGCAACTCGGCCATTTATGGGCTTGTTGAGTCCGACTTTTAGAACCTACTTGAGTTTTTGACTTAAGCTGTAAGGGCTTGAAGATCTTGTCATTAGACTAACTAACAGAGCTCTTTCACCGCAGCCTTTTCTGACTTGATGAGTGGAGAGCGCCGAACTCGACCTTTAGAACCCATCTGTCCTAGACTTGAAAATGTAGAGTTTGATATTTTTCCAACTTAGTTGATTGATGCTTTCAAAATTAGGAGTTCTTCTGACTTAATCTTTGACATTTGATAAATCTTGGAGGGAAACTTTTGACATTTAGGATTATCTTTTCATGCATTGAAGCAGATTCTTTTTGTTCTTGTAAGACCTGCAACTTTAACAATAATAGTTATAGATATATTCAGGGTTCTCGGCATAAAGCTTGATCTCAACCTGAATACATGTGCAAGAAGCTCTCTTGTTTCACATGAAATGATTGAACAACTTTGATTTATAAAAACTAAAAAAAATGCCCTCTGTCTAACATGGGGATTGTAGACTAGTTAAAATGCATTACAAAGTTTGAACTTCTTTAATATAAATAACTAGAGCTCATTCATTATTATACATATATTTATCTAAGAATTTTGGCTTGAAGCACGATGTCAACTTAACTAAATATATAAAAATGCCCCTTGTCTAACAGGGGGAGGCTTTCGTAGTAACTTGAAAATGCATTCTCATTTTACGAGAGAATCTTCAAGTGACATTACATATGTAGTTGAAATCCTTACTAGTGCAAAATTTATTTAAATATTTATATACTTATCCATAGTCCCAGGTGAATATCAACCATTGATTGGTCATCGAATTGATGATTCTTGTCAATAAGTTGGTAGCTCCTTCGACCTTCTCTATGATGTAAGGACCTTCCTAGTTAGCTTCAAATTTATGACCGATCTTGTGATGAGAGAGATGATTGATCGTAACCAATTCACCTTCAATGAGGATATCAACTATTGAATGCTTTGGACATCTTCGCTCGATAAATTTCTAAACTTTATTTAGCTTGGAGTCTACCTTCATCAAGCACATCCAACTCTTCTGTTCGTAGGTGAGCATTCTCATCTTGAGTAAGATTGAATTGGACAGCTACTCGAAGTGATGGCAGCTCAACTTCTAGTGACAAAACATCTTCAAATCCAAATGTTAGAGCATAAGGAGTGGCTTTGGTAAGCATTTTATAAGTTATTCTATATACCTAAAATGCTTCTATCATTTTAGTGTGCCACTCTCTTTTATTCTTCATGAGAATCTTTTTGAGCAACTTCACTAAAGTTTTATTGAAAGCCTCGCAAAACCATTGGCCCTTAGATTATAGATTAATGAATACGATTTTGTGCATTAGCGAATATGTATATCTTCGCTCTTGAAAGTTGAACCATTGTCTGAAATAATTCATCGTGGCACCCCGAATCTATAGACAACATTATTGGTGAAGAAGTCAATGACTCGATCAACAGTGACTTCCTTAAATGGAGTGGCCTCGACCCATTTGGAGAAATAATTAGAATGAATCAATGTCCAATGATGGAGGACCAATCGGTCCAATTATATCTGCCCCAACTTTCGAACGGTCGAGACGCTATTGTTGGGTATAGAGGATTCAGAGGTTGATGAATGAGATCCCCGTGGACTTGGCATTTGTGACATTTTCTAGCATGATTTATGCAGTCTTTCACCATTGAAGGCCAATAGTACCCAATTCTCTTAATTTTTGTTTCTATTTTAAGACATGACTGGTGCGCACCATAAAGTCCTTCATGAATTTCAAACATTACTGTTGGCTTTATCCTTAAGCATTAACACATTTTCTCAAAGGATCTACGGTATAATGTGTCATTGACATAAGTATATCATAGGCATCTTTCGTAATTTGTGTGGCTAGTGATTTATTGCTCGACAATTTACTTTTCTTGAAATAATTGATGAAGGGTTGTCTCCAATCGTCAGGCTCTTCCACTATGAAAGCTTCGCAAGATTTATTCGTAGAACTTTTGAGTTTTTTTATCTCTTGCACTTGTCATTCTTTGGGAGAGTGAGGAGTAACTTGAATTACTTCTGGCTTTGAGTTTGATGTCCCCACTGTAGGGAATATGTATTTACTGCGTAACTCGAGTGGACACTTCAATCAACACATCGTTGCCCGTGTTCCATCTCTTTGCTAGCTTGGCCGTGAATCGCTTTACTATTTTTGATCAAGAAACTTGAGCTTTTAATATTTGGAATTTGTTTAATGAGCTCAAGCACTCACTTATGATAGTACATCACTTGTTAATCTTATAGAGACCCAACACTTGGTTGATTACCAATTGAGAGTCTCCAAAGATTCTTAAAATTTGAATGTCGATAATAATAACTTCTTGAGACCCACCAATGCCTCATATTCAGCCTTATTGGTTCTTGGTTTTGTATAAACATCTCATTATGTCACCCTCGGTGTTATGAAGATGAGCCGACGCCTCTTACTTTTGGCGATTTGGGTGCCGAAAGACTTAATAGATGATGCACCATCAAAATATATTTTCTAGATTTTCAACTCCTCCCTTTCGCAAATTAGTAGGATCTGCTCATCAAATCGCTGACTGACCGATAGGATGCAGAAGAAAATCGCTAATATTTGCCCCTTAGCTTTCTCGAGATACATATGTAATATCAAATCAAATGAGTACCGATCATGCCAAATGAGTTATCAACACTAGTCCGCATCAAGAACTTTAGCGATCGATCTTTGATATGAGTGTTATCTTATGTGACAATATGTAATGAAACTGACTACGAAGACTAGTGCAAAGGTGCTTCTCGATCGGAGAGTACTTTGCCTTAGCTCTATCAATCTTTGACTAATATAGTACGGTGCATTTTCCTTGCCCTCTTCATTGTACTATACAAGCAATGCTGTGAAGGATTCTTCTAATGTAGATGTATACAAAATTTGAGGCTTTCGCGGGATTGGTACTGCAGTAATTGGTGGATTCAACAGGTATCTTTTGATATTATTGAATGCTTCTTGGCACTCGTCATCCCATTTAAATGGTGCATTATTCTTCATCAATTTAGCAAATGGTTGACACCTGCCTGACAGATTTGATATGAAGCACTGGATGAATGCTAAATGTCCCTACAAAGAACGAAGCTAACGAAGATTCTTCGGTGGTGGCATATTTAGTATCGCTTCAATTTTATTAGATCCTCTATGTTGTACCACATAGCTAAGGAACTTTCCAGATGAAACCCCAAATGCATATTTGAGAGGGTTCATCTTGAGATCGTACTGCCTAATTCTTTCGAATACCATCCTCAGTTCACCAAAATGATCTCTTCGATCTATGCTTTGACGAGGTCATCCAGCACTCTACTCTCGATGAATCAACTCATCGAAGATGCATGTCATGGCCCTCTGATATGTAGCTCCAGTATTCTTCAATCCAAAGGCATGACTGTGTAGCAGTATATACCAATTGGTGTCGTAAATGATATGTGCTTCTCATCTTTGAGAGCCATCTTGATTTGATTGTACACAATGATCCGTCCATAAATGAGAACATGTCGTAGTTGAAAGTATTGTCTACCAGTAGTTCTGATATTGGAAGCTAAAAATCATCTTTTGGGCATGCTTTGTTTAGATCTTGAAATTGAATGCAGATATGGATTTGACCATTCTTCTTTCTCTTCTAGAACAACGCTATATCCACATACTTTTCTTCTCGGATAAAGCTCGATCTTCTTAGTTTCTACAATCACCTGTTCTTCAATCTCTAATCTCATTCTCCTAGGAGCTTGCTTAACAGGTGTTGCATCTGCCTTGATGGCTAGTTTGTGAACTGCCACATCAGGGGATAAGCCTGTCATTTTGAGCATGTCCAAGCAAAGCAGTCCCTGAATTCACATAGCAAAGCTTTCATTTCTTTAACATTTTCATCGTAAGGACAGACGAAAGTTGGGCAGATCATCCTCTGTTCCTAGTTGATTTCCTTCAACTCATCTATGGTAGCTGCCTGTCCACCATCTTCAAGTTCTTCAAGTGGTGGCTTGGCTTCTACCTCCTCATCATTGGTCAGGTAAACCTCATAAAGATCACTTCATTTTCAATTTCAGTGTCAATCTTCTCTTCTGTCACTGCATAACAAGTTTTTCTTTGATGGTGTTTACGTCAGATGTACTAGACCTTTAGATGTATGATTATCACACTTTCGTGAGGTGTCTAGACTTGTGAGTATCAAAGAAGTTGTCATTTATCTGCTCCAATATCAACTCCCAATTTGTGCATCATCTTGTGAATCCTTGGAGGATAATATTTTGGCATTCTTGTGAGAACCATATCATCAGATTCATCAAGTTGCATGAGCCAATCAGAATCTAGTGATAACACTCCTCATATTTGTAAAATGAAATTTCACGTTCATTACTTTCAGGCAAAGGAGGCACATAGAAAGTCTTTAACTCTTCAATAATGTGGACTTCATGGGAGTGATTTCTGATATCAACAAGTTTGTCTTCCTTCTTGAAGAGATATACTAAACTTCACTTTCATAAGTAGGTTCAAAATCATACTCAGAATATGAGTATTCCATAATTTTCTTTCCTTTCACCGAGACTTGTTTACTCCTCCTAGTAGATCATCATCTTGTGTCATTGCCTGCATGAGGGACTAGCCTTTTCAACTTATGTGATGCGCTAGGAAGAGTCAACGCCGCTTCTTTCTTCCTTTTTTCCTTCTTCACTTCTTTATGTTATTTTGCCTTTGAGGTAAGCTTTGGATTGTTGAGGCTTGGGCTCCTTCAACAAATAGTATTTCACATCTTCATAGATTTTAGCTTCATGGACTGCAAATGGCTAAAGGTTGCTAGAAATTCTATATTCTTCCTCGTCTCTTATGTATTTCATGCATTAGTGCAAAGTAGACAGGACCATTCTGTCAAGGCTTTCATAACCGGACCGGACCGGCCGGTTTGACCGGTTTGACCGCGGAACTGTCGAACCGTCCGAATATTCAAAAACCGCTCAGAGAAACCGGGGATATTGTAGAACCGGCGGTTCAACTGAACCAGAGAACCGCCCGCGTCCACCCGTCGTGAAAGAAAAATATTTTGGCATTTTGCCGACCGATGCTTATCCCCGGACCTAGCCTCTCTGCTCGGTTTTTCACTTTTGTTTTTTCACGCCGCTTCCTCTTCCGGTTTTGGTTTTCGCTCCCCTTCCCTGGCGGTATTCTGCTTTCACTTTTCGTTTGATTGTATGTGTTTCACTTGTTCTTTTCATGTTTATTGCTAGTTTACATTTATATGAATTGGTTCAATTCTTGTTTATTTATTTTTTTACTAAATTATTGCAACGAGGGAAGTCGTTGCAATAAAAAAAATCTCAAGAACAGGGAAGCAAATTACAAACTAATTGCAACGAGGAAGTCGTAAAACACATTTAATCCCTATCAACCATAGTGATTCCAACCCATCATACTACCCACCACTGAAAAAAGAAAATCCAGACATCCTTAACCACGCTTCAAACCTTTAATCCTTTGTCAACAACTAGAATAATAAAATGCAATGAAATTCATTAAACAAATTAGTTGACTTTATACGACATGCCGCAATTAAGTTAACATGTACAGTTTTAGGGATTTTCATTAAAGCTTGTGTCAAGTTATAGTATACACTATAAGAACTCAAAGACATGGCAACCATCTTTCAAATTGAAATTCATAAGGACATATTTAGTGCACTAGATCTCCAAAACCAAGTGGAACATCATTGTTTTTAATTTTGTTTTAAAAATATATTCATTTGATATTTTTTTTACTAAATTATTGCTTCTCTTCACATTTATTTTTCTAAACTTGTATATTGTCGCCGCATATTATATTCTTGCATATGATGATTTCTCTTTGTGCTTGCTTCTAAGAATTTAGAAGCAATTGAACATTGGGCATTCACATTGGATGTATTTAAAAATTAAATCTGTTAAATTGAACCAATTGTTTGAATGATTGAATCATCATTTTGCTTATGGGATGTATTTTTTTTATTTAAAAAATTATCATTTTTTATTTTCATAGGAGATTTTTTTATTTTTTGCATATGATTTGTATTTTATAATTTATTTCTCTCAAATTACACACATTGTATGATTATTTGATCATTTAAATCACATTTAGGACAATTTTGTATTTTTCATTTGTTTTACTTGTATAATTTATATAGTTGATGCCAAATTACTAATTTTTATTTAATTTTAATTCCTTTTTAGAACCAATTTCTAGAAGCTCTACAATGGATTATTTCAAAGAATTATCATGGCTACAAAAGGGTTAGTATTTATATATTCATATATTTAACTTTGAAATTGTATGAGATTTTTTTGCATATGATTTATATTTTATAATTTATTTCTCTCAAACTGTACATATTGTATGATTATTTGATCATTTAAATCTCATTTAGATAATTTTAATATTTATTATATCATCCGGTTCGACCCCGGTTCAACCCCGGTTCGACCTTTAAACCTTGAACCTCTCTGTTTTCCGGTTCTATGTCCGGTCCGGTTTTCACAACCTTGCATTCTGTAATCATGTAATCAGGAGGCCCCAACAAAGTTCTAAATGAGGTGTCAGTATCAATGACAAGGAATTTGGCTTCTATGTGAAGTTCTCTGAATCTTAGCGGTAAGGTAAAAGATCCGAGCGCCTTTTGCCCTTTTTCATTGAAGTCATGGATCATCAATTTGTCTCATCCTAGATGCTGAACATCAAGGGATAATCCTCTCAATATTTTCATACTCATGAGATTAATGGATGAACCTGGATCAATTAGAATTTGATTGATTATGACACCATCGATCTTCGCAGAGACATATAGCAGGCAATTGTGTTCTGATATCCTGAGTATAAGATCTTCTTCAGAGAAGGTGATCGTCGGAAGGTCTTGAGATTGTAATACTTCAGTCATACACCGCTCGGTGAAGTTTGCCTCATATTTCTCTGGATTCTTAAGAGCCTGAATTAAGGTTTCACGGAGATTCTATGACATCAGGAGGACCTCATACACACTCAATTATGCAAGGATCTTCCTCAAGTGCGAAAAGATGTTGTAATCAATTCCTTTATCCATGTTAGACTTCTTCTTTGGATCTTTGGGAATGATATTTTCATTGACTTCTATGTTTTTGTCGTTGCCTTTACTTGGCGTTCCTTTCTTCTATGATGATGGCAGCACCTTACCACTTCTTAGCTATACTGGGGTTGCTCTATCTAGCTCAGATTCTTCTAAAGAAGTCTCCTCTTTAGAACCACTTTTATGCCTGAGGATCGGATGGAGGCTTCAGAATCACTTCCCAGTTTTATGCCCTTCATCAATGCTAGTATTGAAGACTCTGATTCATCTTCCTTCGGAAAGCACAAGTCTTCTTCTGAGCTATCTTCTGTTTGCTTCACCATCAGGCAAGGCTTGAATGCCACATCATTGGTGTTTCTTCTTCTTGGATTATCTCAAGAAGTAGATTCTGGAGTATCCATGGACGCGTTGAGATAACCCGTGACTTCTCCAGAAAAGAGATTCTTCATCGTCATCTCCTTGATCATTTATTTCAATGATTTGGAGTCCTGACATGAAATCAATAAGCTTAATTGGTTGTCTTCCTGATCGTTGGTATTCTTCAAGATTATTAATAATCTTATGGGTAGTAGATTTCTTATTTATCTTCTTTTGTTTGGCTGGCCTTTTGGGAGTTTTTGGCAAGCTCGAATAGGTTGTTTCTCGGCACTAAACACCCGGACTACTTCAAGAGCGTAACCTTTGATGTAGATTCTACCTTCGACTCTAGCACCGATTTAAGTGGAGATTTCCATCTAACACCCAGAATGCCTTCTAATTGCTTCAGTATTTTTATAGTTTTCTTCAAGACCACAGTCTCCCATTTGTCATTCTCAACTGTCTTTTCTTTTGCTTTATCTTTCTGCATGGGCATGAAAGAGGATGTAACCATCCTTGCAGATTCTTTCTTTGGGTGAATAAAAACACTATTGGATAGCGTGAATTCACCTCTCCTGTATTTTCTTTCTAGCCAGTCCTTGAATACATAGTAATCTTCTATAGAGTGGCTAACTACCCGATGATATGGACAGTAATTTGGGTTGTCAGTTCATCCTGACTCTTCAAGTCTTTTACATTTTGGCAATTCCAACCCTGAGTGCTTGCCGAAATAGTTTAGCCACGCTTTCCCTTTTGAATGAATATTCCTTGTTCATCTTCTCCTTAAGAGATGGACGCGTTCGATCATCATCTCATAATAATTATCTTGAGCGATCACCACTACCTGGGAAAGTTTTAGGTTTGTCATTGCCTCCAAGAACTAACCTCGGTTGAGAATTAAAATGTTGTTAACTTTCTCTTCAAAATAGATAAGTTGTTTTATCTACATTATAAGTTTCCCTCCTTCCTCTATTTGAATCATACGAAGCAGTGTGAGATTCGGTCCCCCTTGATTTTGAGAACTTTTCTTTATTTGTTCTATTTGAATGGATTTCGCTTTAGAGAGATTCAACTTTTCAAATTTTATCACCCAATCCAATAGTTCTTGAAAGGTGGTGATGAAAGCCATGCATAAATAGAGCCATTTTATCATCAATGTTTCCCATTAATAGTTGAATTGCATGTTCTTCTTCCTATTTGCTGCACTTTACTCATATTTTTCCAGCGAGTTATGTACTTTGTAACTTAAGTCATCCTTCTTTCTCTTCTCCAGGGCGAGGTCAACTATTGTAGTCTTTCTAACTACACTAGCAAATTTTTTGATAAACATTGTCGCCAGTTTGGCAAATGTTTTAACTGAGTCATTTGGCAACTTTGCGTATCACTCGAAAGCAGTTGAAGTTAAGTTGTTAACGAACTAGCGGAACAATAGCATCATTACCCCAATATTATCATAGGTTGCTTTAAATTGTGCTAGTCTTTGGGGTTCTTGTTGCCATCAAATGAATGAAATTTTAGTCTTGAGTAACCCTTAGGATACACGACACTTGCTCATATTCTGCAGGATATGGGAGACCTCTATTCACTAGTTTCTCCACCTATTCTACAGCTATGATAGCTTTAATTTTTTTCATTTAAAATAATATCCAATTAAGCAGCTGTCATGTGCTCTGATGTGCTAAGTAAGTTTTGAGGAGTTGGCTAGGAAGCCAGCTGGTTAATTTCATTTCTCGCCTAGTGAGCACTATGAGCTCCAGAAGTTTGAGGTGTTGGCTCTATTGGTGGATTGGTATGGATGATATTAGCTATTTGAAGATTAGTGGGTGGAATGGATAGTGGCACTGGCACTGTACTCCTCTACATTATCTACATCATAAGATTCATCTGAGCCATCATCTCATTCATTTTAGTATTAAGCTACTCAATTTCTTTATCTTTTGTCCTCATCTGGTGCTGCATGTGCCTCTGCACTTGGGCTAGTGTGACAGTGTGAACGAACATGAGATTCTCCTCCCTTTCTGACTCTTATCTTCTCTCATCGTCTGAGGAAGAACCTAAATGCTCTTCTTCTTCTTATCTTTCAGGAGGAGTAGTGGGTAGGATGGTACGTCGATGTTGATTATAGAACCGAGTACTAGGCTGATCATCACCTTGACCTATCATATAAACCACTTCTATTCCCATGATCTCATCATCATCATCATAATCTTCTTCTTCTTCTTGTATCCTTATCTCTGATCGACATCTCCATCTGATTTCAGGCTCAGAGTGTGGGATGAATGTCTCCTCAATCGGAGGGCTACGATCAAAATCAAGGGAAGATCATTTAGGTTAGTGATGAGATTCCCTAGAGGATTCCCTGGTGTCGACCACCATGAGCCTCATTAATTATAACATTATTTTTAGGAACCCATTCCTGCTGGGCCTTGTCATCAGCAGATCTTCGGATATGCAAACCGGATGTCATGCCTTTTTACCTTTCAGTAGCAGCTTCTTCTTAAGGCTTCGGCCTCCACACTTGTTTTCCCTTATGCCGGGACCTTTTGGTAGCGGATTCCCGAATACGTGGTTCAGGTGTCACGCCTTGATGTTCACTGCTCAGGGCTTGTTTGTAATGCTCCTGAGTTCTTACTACCTTTGATGATAGCTTCTGCAGTGGAGCATTGTTGGCTTCTTTGCTAATTGGCCTTTGATATCTTTTCTTCATAAGACCTTTTTCTTTGACAACTTTTAGTACTCTGTGCACTCTAGAAGATAGAGTTTCAGGATACCTCCTTTGTGGGATTGGAGCTTGGTACCGTTGCTCCCAGAATGATTATTAAATATCACCAGTAGAGCTGTTCTTTTTCACCCACTTGAGATTTTCAAACTTATTGTGGGTAGGAACACTCGCTTTTGGTTCGACAGCTGGTTGTGTAACGGAGGGGCCAAGTGAGAGTTGTTGGGCTCGCAATTTGGCATTCCTTCTTCTCCTTTATCTTCTAATTAGCTTTCCTCTAGATGAGGAAGCTTCGGCATCATGTTGGCCTTGCGCAAAGGGCAAGGTCGGCAGAGAAGTAGCGTTTGGATACACTAGTGAAATTATTTTCCCAGTCATCATTCCCTTCATGGTTGGAGCTTCAGTGTATCCCAACCTTTCAAATACAGAGGCTCTCTTTCGAGGGACCTCAATAGCAGTAGCGACAAGAGTTTTAGTGGATTTGACATGCTGCACGGGTTGGTATGCAAGTTGTGCATGATTATCTCGTGCAAGCCTAGCAGTAGTTTGAACAGCGATTGCTGGGAAATCTATGCTACCAAATTATATAGTAGCTCCGATCTTCGGTGTTGATAGCATTAGCAGAGATGTTGGCTTTTTGACAAATTGAAGGGTGTGTTCAAGATCCATCGCAAAATGAAATATGGAGATTAGTAATCGATGATGATATATCATCCCACACTTTCATGATGCAGAGAGATAACAAAATAAACATGATAAGATAGGAAAATAACTTAAGAATAAGAAGAGGTTTTCATAATTTTAGAATTATGTTCATTACAAAAATAATTTTGAGTTTCAATCAATTTAGCTTTATAAATAACTTTAAGTTTTAATTTTACTATACTAGTTGCTATCATAGCTTTGATTTGAATAGCCAAAGATGGAAAGTGAAACTGTTCCCGAGTCACTAAAAATCTATGGGCTCTAAAAATTTGCCACCGACATCTCAATTAAGAGAGTGATTAAGTGTTGGGGTAATTTTAGAAGGCGATGGAATAGTAGATAAGTCACTACCAGATTTCATCATTTTATGAGAACTTTAGATCTAATTCCAGGTTTCTTATAAGCGCAAACACCTATAGTTAATTACCCCTCTCAATGCTGAGAGAGAACTTTCGATTAAGGCTAGTCATTAGGTCTCTTAGTGCATGATGTGTGTGGAGTGTTAAAATTTAGATTTATGAAATTCATTATATTTAACTTTAAGCGGATGGTTGGAGCGATGATGCACCCGATCTAGATCCCATGGTTTTGTCATCTCGGTATCGTGGTTCCTAGTCTACTTAGTCGAGGAGGAGGTAGTCAACCCACCGAAGGATCCTTATCAACAACACATGAGTTCGTCAAGAAATCCTTATAGACACGGGGTGATGTTTGTCTAAGGAGACAAGTTTAAGTCTCACCTTAGCATAGGGCTTTTGAATCAAGTATACCCTATGGTTCACAACTCAAAGGACGATCCATTGGGGAGCATATGAACAGATTATGTAATATAATGGTGACATTTAGCGACAATCACCCGGTCAGAGGACTCTGGTCTTAACTGCATTATGTGTGGAGCCTACTAGCCAAACCACGCAGTCAGAGGACATAGGCTACGTCCTTGCTGCCATGAGATTGTTCGAGAGTAAACATAGTTGTGCACTTGATTTGACTTTGGCTCCTTTGAGCAAGAGTTTTATTAATCTATCACATTTAACAAACTATTGCAGAGAGCGAGTTGAATTTTTTGCTTTAAGTTTTTAATATTGAATTTCACTTAGACATTTATAGCTCAATAATATTTTAAATTTTGCATTTATATTGATATTCAATCTAAGTTAATTTTCTTTGAAATTGTAATCAAATTTTTATGAAGTATCCCCTCCTATTAAAATTTTCATTTAACACAGCCATCATCGGGGTGGTTTATTGTTTCGCTGTTACAGATCCTGTCCACTCTATTAATTTAATAATAGAGGATCAGATCTATTGTAATATGATAGAATTAGCTTCTAAGATATTTTATTAAGTTGAAATTATTATAACATTATTTTTGAATTTTTAGGTTTTGTTAACCCGGACTCGGTCCTAAGACCCAACCGGGAAGCAACCCGCGCAGCATCCTCAAACACTTGAATTTAAGCATTCAACATAGTGTCGGGGCCCATGCGGCTGTATTTGATTCACCATTAATTTAAACTTAAGGGATTTATATAATATTACTTGTTTTAACTTAATTTCATTGTAAGTATAAATTTTTAGATAAAATTTTGATAGATTTGGCGACCTCGGCAATCCCACATAGGGGCTACAAGCTAGGCTTATGCCAAGAAAGACATGTATAGGTGGTGTAAATACCACGACTAAATGCATCATCCAACCATGTCAAGAAAGACATGTATGGGTCTCTGAAGTACCTATATGAGACACATATTTTTCTACCACGCCAAGAAAGGTGTGTACAGGTACTTATATATTTGCAATGTCAAGTTAACATATTAATTTTAGCTTTATTATTGTATTTTCATTAAGCAATTTATGAATCATGTCAAGATATAAAATTTGGCGGATTTGATCCCGTCACATCCCCATATAGCTACTTCATGTATGATGGTACCCCGCAAAGAAATGTATGTATGGGTGGTATAAACCACAGCCTGAATGCGCCTTCCCACTATGCCAATAAAGGCATGTATGGGGCTCTAAGGTACCTGTTGAAACAAATTTTTTCATCATGCCAAGAAAGGCATGCACGGGTACTTATACACAGCGAGCAAGTACAAATTTCTCCATCATACCAAGAAAGGCGTGTACTGGTACTTATTGTCAATAAGAAAACACAGGTATCCCCGCCACGCCAAGAAAGATGTGTATGGGTACTTATGGTCAAAATAGACTTTGGGTGAGCATGGTGTCTGAGGGGAGCGAGGCAGGAATCGCCGCGCTGATGCCAGTGGTGGGTAGGTGCTCACCAGTGCGTAGTGTCGCGTGGCAAGAAGCAGTTTAAGCGCAGGTGTGCGACATGCATCTTGCTACGATGATTTTCACGCTATAGCATTTTACTGATCTTGATCGTTTCGTAAAACTCCCGGACTATAGCATAGTGGAGAGAGAGAGAGAGAGAGAGGGGTGTGGGATCCTACGGGAGAGAGGGAGAAACCATACGGGAGGAGGAGGTGTTGGCTAAGGGTTTGAGAGGAGAATGAAAAAGTTAGGTTTAGGGTTTTAAGAGGGGTATTTATAAAATTTGTATTTTTTATTATTTTATTTGCCCTAATTTTGATTTTCGCACCGACATCATCACATAGGCAATATATATGTCAATTTTAGGTTACTCTGATGTTCGGGACGCAACAGTGTAGTCTATTTTGCGATCAGAGGTCGTTTGGTTCAAGTCGACGTCAAATCGAGGCCAATTTCAATTCAAATTGGCTCATCGTTGCTTCCGCTCACTCGATATTTGTGAATACTTGTCTAAATTGAGCGAATAATCTCATTTGATAGGTTTTTACATTTCAACGCTAATACAGTGATCAATTTCATGAACGGAGATCATTTAGGCAACGTCACGACTTCCCGATCTCGATATACATGTCAGCGCATCGGCGACCCTCCTTATTGATCGGTCGACCGTCGAATTATGCAAGATGCCTATTCTGATTAATTTCAATGTTTTGAGTATGATGGCGGAGTCTGTTCATCGATTGGAGGTCATTTTGACTAATTTTTGGTGCCATCGAGTGTATTTCAACTCCGATTTGCATGTTGTTGTATTCGATTTCTCGATATTCATGCATACTCATCTGAATTGAATGTGAATAGTCTCATTTGATAGGTTTTGATGTTTAGACACTAACGGCAATCAATTTCATAACGAGGTCATTTGGGCAATATCATAGCTTCATCGATATGCATGTCACGGTGACACTCCTTCTTGATTGGTCGCCGTCAATTATGCAAGATACCTATTTTGATCAATTTCAACATTTTGAATGTGATGGCATAGTTCATTCATCGATTGGAGGTCATTTTGACTGATTTTTGATGATGTTGATTGTATTTCAGCTCCGATTTTTGCTCTGAAGCTCGTCGAATTCACCTTGTGAGCTCGACTTGACTTATGGCGCATGCATAAAGATCAACATATACACCCTAACATCCAGTCTAAAATAATACATCATAAAACAAAATATAAATCACATCATGAATTATCCTAACATAAAGCTAGAAGTGGTGACTTACACTTAAGTGTTATAAAAAGAAGAAAAATAGATGATTACTCTTTTCATCCCTACCTTTAGTCTTTTCTAAAGCATGTTAATTTGATTTAGTTCTCTTTAGTGAATGGCTTATTAGATATTTTAAATTAATCATAAGTTTAGGTTCACTTTAAATAACTATATTCAATATGAAAAATATCTTAAGATTAATTTAATTGAATTACTATCACATGACATATGTTCAACCATTCCTTTCCATCATATGTAACATGGATTAAATCCTAAGTATACCAACACATACAATATGTTTTAGCACACTTGAATGATGGATATGAGTATGTATATTTAAAATTTATATATTTTATTTGATTAAACTATTTTATCATATTAATTTAAAGCTCTAACTAAATTCTTATACAAAAATACATAGAGATGAAATTAAACAGGTATGTGTCATTGTTAAGTGAGGTAATCAAATGACCTCTTTGGGGCTAGTTAAACTCTCATTATTCGGATGTCCGACTATAAACCATTACATTCAACCATTTGTAAATTTGCATGCATGAACATAAGAAAGAGAGCATTAATTCACATGATTAATTAATTCAATCACTTGAACAATTGCAAATGCATATATTTTTGATAAAAGAGAAGGGGTTCTAATTCTATAATTAAGTACACACACATGTAGAAGAGCTAGTACATGACATTGTTAACCAAGAAAGTGTGGTAATCAAATGACCTCCTTAGGGCTACTTAAAGTCTCATATTCCGGGATATCCATACTAAATATTTGTTTTTCTCAAATACATATGAATGTATACATAAATAAAGGAAGGAAAATCATGCAAAACTTGCATTTTTTTTATTTGATTGAAGCATTTATGCATATTGTGTAAAGTCTTATCCAACTTCTACTATTAAAATACATAAGAATGAAATCAAATGGAGTATATGCTGTTATTAAACCAGGGAAGTGATGTAATCAAATGACCTCCTTAGTAACTAAAGCCACATATTCTGGATGTCCAGCTATATACCCATTAACATTCTTACTTACATAAATCAATACATGAATGAAAGCAAAGAAACATCACTTGATACTTAAGCTATAATCACACATACACTATGTATTTATAACTAACATTCATAGCATATGTAATCATTCATTTATAAGCTTTGGAAAATAGATTTGGATTTAATAGTGATAATAGCCACACATATTTTAAATTAAATCAATGCATGCAAGCTTGACATAAAGGAAATCATTTAATTTAATTAATTTTACAAGAGATGAATGCATGAATCAAGTGGCATACAATATTTAATATGATTGGAGAGGAATAAATGAACGCAAACATGTAATCTCATTCAATTAAATTAACTCATAAGGACAATCATATCAAATAAAATTACTTAAAAGCAAACAAAAGCTTCTTAAAGTCATTTTTGCTTTTATGTTTAATTTGATTTAAAGCATGTGAGAAGAAGGTTTGCTAATTCTAATTCTATTCCATATTTGTAAGTTAATTTGATTTAATGAGAGATAATTAGGTTGATTTTATAGATTAATGAAGTTGAGGGATGAATTAAATCAATTAATTAACCCTTACCTATGTTTCCTTAAAGTAATTAACTAAATAATTATGAGCCAATGTGATATGCAAATGAATTGAAAAGTAAATTAGCAATGGTCCTATGAAATGAAATGACTTAATGTAATTGGCTCACAATTAATAGTTAATAAGCTTAAAGAACTTAATTACTTTTATGATTCTCGCACACATATGGGTAAATCATAATTTCATTAAATCTCTTTAGGCTATTGAACACCTAAAGAACTACCCATGGATTGATTAAAGAAAATCAGATGTGATTACATTTTAATTTAATTAATCAAGTCATTAATCCATTAATCAATTCCTCTTTACTTAATTTCCTAAAATTATTTAATTTCCCTTTGAAATGAAATGGACTTAAGGGGAAAAGGTTGGGAAAGAGGTATCAACCTAATTCCATAAGTCTCTCATTCAATTAAACATGATTTAATATGATTTGAGCTTTAATTTAACTAGTTAAGTCATTAATTTGTTAAATAATCTTTAATTAATATTTTTCTTGAAAAAGTAAAGGAAACTTAAGAAAAGATTAGAGGGAGGCCCCAATCAAATTCCCTAAGTCTCCCAGCTAAACAAAGGATTAAGGAACCCAACTAATTTATTAATGTTCATGTGCTTAATTAACACCTAATTAAATTAAGAAGATAATTAGGGCTTAATCAATTAATTTTACTAATTAATCAACTAATATATTCCAAGAAAAATAAGGGAGGCAGAAGTCATCCCCCTAAATACTCTCAAAAATTTTGAAGTTATTTGGTTTGTTAATTAGGTAGTAATTAGGCTAATTAAAATTTTAATTAAATCTTAATTAAGCTTAAATTCTGTTAAAAATTAATTCGATAATTTTAATGGAATCCTCTTTGAAATATCTTTAAAATGAGTCTTTATTTGTATTTTTTTGGATTTTTCACAATTTGTGATAAATTTATGAAGTTTTAGCCTTAAAAATGGATTAATTAAGCAATTGCTAATCATCCATGCGTGGCGATGCAATGCGCTTTCCACTAGCACCGCTATTTAAGTAGTCACATCCATGGCTAACTTGGATGGCGGCGGTGTGGTTTCGTGATCAAAGATGATGGAACTCATGGTTGATCATCAATCTTAATCATAGGCCCATTCGATCACATAGAACAAATGGCGATGATCTATCATCGCTATGGAGCCCATCGCCATGGATCACTGATTGAGCTCACCAAGCTGATTCACTCCAAAACAACCCCACACCTTCACACGAGGGATCCACAAGATCCAACTAAGATCGCTCACGTGTAAATTCTCTTCACAAAGCTCCAAAACATTTTGCCTAAAGCTCATGGAAAATACCTCGCCTAAGAATTTGGTTGAGGAAGCTTCGCTTTAGTTGAGACAAAGCCCTATTGAACGCAATTGGATTGGTTCCAATTGGATTGCTCGGTTGGCCAAGATTTCCTCTTTGGTTGCTCGGCTTTGATCGAAGTGCATCCTCCGATGGACTTGGAGGTCGAGGGAAGGTTTGGTGGGCATCGACGATGTGCATGGAAGGTGTGTGCAAAAGCATTTGAGTTTTGGTTTAGAAATGGAGAAGTTGGAATCGGAGGTGAGCTCCCATAGTTGTTCAGTTTTGCAGAAAATCTAAAGTGGGGAGGGCTTGGAATCCCTTGAGAGCTTGCTAAGGAGTTTCGTTTCTCTCTTGGGAGCTCAGACGAAGTGAATGATGTCAATTCCCATGATATTTAAGGGAGTATACCCCTCAATCATGTGTGATGGACGGACGGGATTGTTTCCCTAATTTCGGTTGGCCAACCACCATCAGGTGCCGAGAATCGAGTTCATGTGGCGCCATGAGTTGAGGAAGGCATGGGAGGTTGCTCCATGGGATGCGGGCTGATGGTTCCTCCTTGGAACCATTGGGTTCTCGGCTAGGGTGGACATGATTAACTCACCTCCCTTTGGTCCATGGAAAGCCTAGCCTACTAAGGGTGGGCTATGTGGCTTAGGTGATGCCCCATTTGGGTGTTTGATGGCTACCAAAGGAGATAGGAAAAAGGACTTTATCAATTTTGGCAAAATCCCACATGGGGATGTATATCTAAGGGAGATTTGCCTTGGGTTTGGCTCCAATTGGGTTTAGGTTGATTTTGGTCTGACCTGGGATGGGTTTGGGTCCGATTAGGTCAGGTCCCAAGGCTCCATGGGTTGATTTTATGGGTTTTGGCTTCATTTGGGTCATATGGGTCATGTTGGGTCATGTTGGATTGGTTTGACCAATTGGTTAAATTGGGTTAAATTAAGGCTTGGGTTAGGTCCAAATGATGATTTGAAGAGTTTTTGTTCAAGTGGTTTTATTTAATTTGGCCTAGGTTTGATTTTTGGCTCATTTAAAATCAATTGGGTTAAATGGGTCAAGTTGACCAATTTGACCAAAGTGACCAAATTGGCTTGGGTTGGGTGTTGGTTCAAGTTCAATTGGTTAATTGAAAATGGTTGTAGGCTCTGGTTTGAATCAATTTGGATTTAATTTGGGTTTTGGCCAATTTGACCCTCTAGATCAATTGGGCTAAGTTGGGTTAGGTTGATCAAATGATCAAATTTGGCTCAATTATGGCTTTGGTCAAGTTTAATAATCAATTGGGAATCAATTTGAGTCATTAATTACAATCAGTTTATGTTGGATCATGATTTGACCTATTTTGGCCTTTTAGGCCAATTTGGGTCAACTTGGGTCAAATGGCCAATTGGGTTTGGTTTGGCTCAATTAATGGTCAAGTCATGTTCAATCATTGATTGTGGGTTGGTGTGAATTAATGATTTTAATTTATTTGGTGTATGGTGAGTTTTTCTAGTTTGAGTTTCATATGGGCTAGGGTTGACTTGGTTTGACCCAATTCAACAATTAATCATCCTAGGGTGATTAATGATCATGGTATGAGGCTTGGATGGCTCCAATTTGGGTTGGATTAGAACTTGATCCATATGGGTTCTTGAGGCCACTTTGGGTCAAGTGGACCTAAATGGGTTAATTGACTTGGTTTTGGCTTCATTAAGTTTGGTTGAATATATATATATATATATATATATATATATATATATATATATATATATATATATATATATATATATATATATATATATATATAGTATATATATATATATATATATATATAATATATATATATATATATATATATATATATGCTTATGATTGAAATATAAATCCAATTGCAATCAATTTGGACAATGATAGGTTTTGGTTCATCTGGAATTTTCAAGTCAAAAAGGGTAAGTTGGGCTTGACTTGGGTTGAATTTAATTTGGCTTGATGATTGTAGGTTTCATTTATATTTGGATAGATGATTGAAGGAATGATTAACTCAAGAGAAAATCTATTAATTTTGGCTTAATTTAGATGGGTTTTGGTTAAGTCCAAGAAATTAGCTTAAATGGTTTAAATTAGGATTTGGTGTGATTTTGGATTTGATTTTGTCTATCTTTTATATTTCATTTATATTTGGAAAGATAATTGAGTATATAAATGACTCATGAGAAAAATCACGTTTGAGTGATTTGAAGGCCAATTTGACTAAGCTCATGAGGTAGGCCAAACTTTTGCTTTAGTTTGATTTGATTTTAATCATTAGAATTTGAGTTTCATTTATATTTATGAAGATAATTGGATATATAATTGATTTATGAGAAAATAAATTGATTTTGGGTTGATTTTGGTTGTTTGGTTAAGCTCATGGAGGTAAGTCCATATGGCTTGGAAGGGCCTTGGTTTTGTTTGATTTAGTTTGATTTAGTTGATCATTTGAGTTTATGTTTCATTCATATTTATAAATATAAATGAAGGAATGATTAATTCATAAAGAAATCAATTGAGTTTGATTTGATTTAAAGGGGATTTTGGCTAAGCTTATGAAAGTGGCTCATATGGCTCGGGAAGGATTTTAGGCTTGGATTTGATTTTGGATTTCAATCACTTGGAGTCAAATTTGGATTTGAATTTGATAAATGATTGAGGGATTGAATTGATCTTGGAGAAAATCAATTGAATTTGGATTGATTTGAATTTGGCTAAGATCAAGACCATGGAATTCAATCATAAGATTTATGAAGGATTTTGAGCTTGGATTTGATCATGGGATTGATTGTGAATTTTGGAAATTTGGTTTGTGAATTTGAATTTGCATGTGGGTTTGATTTGAGAAGGAAGGCATGGATTGGTTTTAGGCCGTAGGATGGATAAGTCTCCCTAAATCCCTAACCTACTCTACTAATCCTAAGGCTCGCTTAGGTTAAGTGTTCACCTAATCATTAGAAGTGTCTTAAGACTAAGGAGCTCTTAGTGTTTATAAGAGTCCTAGATCTATGATGAGGAGGTTGAGAACTCACTCAGTGAGGTCAACACTCCGATAGATAAGATTAAAGAGAGTCACCTTAGATGGTTTGATCACATAAAATCTACTATCCAGATGATATTAGAAAAGTATATCTGTTAGATTCTTATGTTAAGAAAGGTAAAGGTTGATCGAAAAGACTTGATTAGGGGCATTATAAAAAATGACTTTAGTTTATTATAATTAAATGAGAATTTGATACTTAATAAAGAAGAAGTATTTATGTACCCAACCCCACTAAGTGGGATAAAGGCTTGATCATATTGTTGTTGTTGTAAGGAGCTCATGTTAAATTGCTTCAAAAATTCTATAAAGATACTTGT
Organism: Cymbidium sinense; assembly: GCA_021442155.1. Classification (NCBI taxonomy): domain Eukaryota; kingdom Viridiplantae; phylum Streptophyta; class Magnoliopsida; order Asparagales; family Orchidaceae; genus Cymbidium; species Cymbidium sinense. The sequence continues at coordinate 32,396,060 of CM038224.1, forward strand.
AAATTGATATTTGTATGTTCTTATAATATTTGGTTGTATGCTAATTTTTATTTTTTATTGTTTATTTTTCAATTATTGAATGCATTATTTAACATTTTATTAATATGGTTATTAAATGTTAAATAAATATCACTAATATAAAATTAGCTTGTTTCTCCTAATATGAATCTTAGCTTATGATATTAATTAATTTGATTTGATGATTTCAATCATAGCTATCTAATATCCAACAATTAAAAATTCCACTACTCTACATTTACAAAATAATGCATGAATAGAAGAATGATACTTCATTTTAGGTGGATTTACATACATATCACATAATACTCATTTATTTACATATCTAAAGCCTAAACTCTTCTATTTACATTTTTCATGCCTAAAACTTATTAGCAGCTCAAAAATACCACTCTTTCATTATAGTCTCTATCTCTATTTCTCTCATAGATTGTAAAACCTATGCCTCATCAACGACTTCCTCTACTCTACCACTCTGGGATTCTTTTGGAACAAGGGCATCATCCTCATAGCCATCGATGATCTCCCCACTATCATATCTTCACTCAAATTAAAACCCCAAGCCTCATCGACAACCTCCTCCGTAATTGTCATCACTACACTCGCCTCTTCACTTCTAAACTTCAGTTTTTAGGATTACAAAGGTAGAAAATCCTGATTCAACACTTGTCTTATACATTCTACAGCGACGATGACAACGCCTTAGAGAAACTACAGAAATTCCATAATACAATCTACTAGAAAGTAAAGCTATACTCTTTAAATTCTAATGATGAATAAAACTTAATTTAAAATGAGAATCTTCCCACAAACCTATTCCTTTCAAAGCAAAACAACATTATTCGCCCATGTAGAGAACTAGAATCAAAAATCCATTCAACATTACAATTAGACATATATCATAAATCCATCATAAAAATTTTCATTTTTCTTGAAACAAAACTATCTAAACTTCAATTCACCTTTCCTCAACTACAATTAAGTTGATCTCACAGACAAGAGTGTTGACCTCATTTTTGAATAAAATTAATATCATCCCGTCTTAATAATTAAGATCTCTAATCTTAGATTAAGAGCTTCCTAATTAGACACTTAAGATATATAGTGGCTAGGTGGATTAAATCAAAACCAATTCATAAATTAAATTAAACATAAATCTAAAATCAAAATTAAACTTAAAGCCAAACACCCTAAGGTGATAGCCTAGATCGACTAGTGGGCCCCACGTGACCAAACTAGCCCAAATGGGCTAGATGAGTCCGATCTCTTCAACTAAACTTAATCCAACTCTAAATGAAATACAATTAAACTAAAATATAAATTATATTGACTCTTAAATGAGTTAATTTGATTGATTAATATAAGAAACTCATTTAAGCCCAACTTGACCTAAGTCCAAATGAAATCAATAAAATCAAAATTAAGTTAAATCAAATCAAATTAAAAGTGCAAAATTAATGCATAAACAAAAAAAATCAAAAATAAATTTATATAAGGTTCAAAGTGGTCAATCAGGCCATTTGACCTAAGTTAACTAATGTGGGCCCACCAAATCAAAAGTCAACTAATCAAATTTTGATCAAATTGAGCCATTTCCAAGGGTCAAAATTACCAAACAAATATAATCAAAGATAACTCTAAATAAATTTGAATCAAATGAGGCCTCAAATGAGTTAATTGGGTCACTTAACCCAAGTAAAGCCCAAATAGACCCAATTGAACCTAAACTCAAATTAAATTAAAATCATGGTAAATTAAATATTCTTAATAATTTCAAATTCATATTTAAACACAATTTAACCTTAACTTGAGTTTAATTTGATCATTCTAATCATTTGACCCAAGTAAAACCATCTTGATCCATTAAGCCCAACTTGGGTCAAAATGGGTCTAATTCAAAATTAAACTCAGATTAACTATAATTGATGGTTTCAAATTATCCTAAATATTTAATTAAATATAGATAAAGCCTAATATAAATTTAAAATGATCAATTTGACTTTTTAAGTCAATTTGACTCTTTTAAATTAAATGAAACAAACCTAGCTTGAATTAGATCAAATCCAAATAAAACTTGAAATGATTAACCCTTAATCAATCAAATGATCAATTAAGTATGATTGAACATAATCTCAAAATCAATGAACCAACTTGAATCATTTGAGCTAACTTAAAAGAAAACCACTAGTCAAATGGGGTTAACCCAAGGTTTAACTAAAAGTAAACCAAATGAAGTCTTATCAACCCATGAATCTCCCAAAGATTGATTGGATCTAATGTCATTTCAATCCAAATGGTGGAGATGGATCCAAACATAAAAAAAAGAGATGAAATGGGAGCTGAGCTTAACAGTCAAGGAACATCCAAAGTAAATCCTCATCACATGCATATGGCCACCAAAGAGGGCTTTTAATCCTCTTATATTCTCATCCTGACATAAGATGTGATTGAAGCATGCTCTCCCAAGTCAAGCCAAGCAACCACCTCGCCTCCCACCAACCATTAATGATGTTTTTTTGCCAACATTAAAAAAGAAAGGAAAAGAGGCAATAATGGCTCTTATGCTAGCATTAGCTATCTTCCAAAAGCTCCACTGAGCAAAACTAATCCATTTCCCACACTTTTCTCACATAAAATCATTAAACTCGGCTAAATTTTGGCAAACTCAATAGTGGTTGGTGTTTAGAGCGAATCAAGGGGAGGCAAAGGAGAAAAATCACGCAAGAGCCTTCAGAGCAAGGATCAATTTCAGAATAGAAATTCTATTAAACATAAGCGTTTGGGAGGTAATTCCTAAAATCTTTAAGCTAGGCTTAAGCATTGATGTTTGATGAAGAAAATCACAAGTTAGCTAGCAAAATTCTTAGAAAAATATATCATCTCATCCCTCAACTTTACCATGTGAAATACACCAATTTTCGACTACTCTACCGAAAACCCAATGCTCGAGACATCCCTGTTCGTCTGCTGGGCAAGGGAAGACTCGGTCGTTGTCCATCCCACCCAGATTAGAACATCTACAAAATCTAATTTTAACCCGTTAAACATTTCTGGTTTAATTTAGATCTTTCGGCAGCACCCAGTTAACGCTTACTGGTTTAAATAGAAAATAGAAGAATTTTTTTTATTTAAAAAATTATTGAGAATTACTCAAAACTTAAAAAAAATCATTATAAAAAATTACAAATAAATAGTCGATGGATTCATCTTTTCAAGAGGAATTCGATAAACTTAAAATATCTAATTTTATTGACTGTTTTGAGATTAATTTATGTTTGAATCAAAATTTAATTAATCATAAAATATTAATCAAGTTGACCTAAAATTCCTATGCACTGAAATTCACACTATAACACATCTATCATAAAAATTTCAAGCCTAAATGATGATTGGATGAAAACTTATTGACTTTTGAAGTTCAAATATTTAATTTTATTAAAAAAATTAATTAAAAATTAATAAAATTATGAGAATTTGTCAAAATAATACCTCAAACCATTATAAATAACTTTAATAAACCTTATAGAAATATTATAATCCTCTGAAATTTATTAAACCCCAAAATCACCTAATTATGTGATTAAATGGATTAATTAATTTATTTAATTAACATGAAACTTAATAAATAATAATAAATCAACTAAAAATCTAAATAAATTTTCTCTCCATTCCTCATTCAAAGAAGAATCTTATAAAATTAAAAGCCTCAATTAATCCTTAATATTCTAGATTTATTTTAAGTTTTATTGAAAATATTAAAACCTTGATTACATCTAAAATACATCTCTCATTAGGATAAAACTTTAGGTTAATGAAATTAACAATGAAACCCACTTCCCATAAAAATTTTAAGTCAAAATATTTTTTAATATAGAAGTTATAAAATTTGAAAATCTTATGAAATTTTAAATTAAAAAAAATAAATAAGAAAAATCATGGAAATTATAAAAATTCATCAAACCAAGTTACAACATTTTCAATAATATCAGAGAACAAAGGAAACTTTTCTAAGCCCTCTGAAGTTGTTAAAACTCCAAAATCATATTCTTAGGATTTAATAAATCAATAAAAGCAACATTGATTTAGTTTATTAAAACTAAATTCCAATAAATTAAATATCAAGTCAAAATCATAAATAAAATAATATCTAAACTCTCATTAACAAAACCTTAAATTGAATCAAGCAAATATCACATAATCTTCAATTTAAATTAAATAAAACTTAAACCTATATAAACTTGAATTTATTTAAATTAACTTTATGAAACTCAATTAAATATTAATTAAATTCCAAATCAAACTTAACTTAATAAACATAAATCATAAAATAATTATGAACATCATTATTCTAAGTACATAAAATCAAATTAAAAGCTTCAGCAACTAATTAACCTAAATCAAATCTAATTATAATTAACTAGATAAAAAGATCATAATTAAATTTTGATTAAACTAATCATGAAATTAATTAATCCTTAATCAAAACACTTAAGTAATCTTCAATTAAGCTTAACATTCATTGTCCAACTAAATTTAATCATTTAATTAGGAAATTGATTACTAATACATTCTCAATTAAATGAATAACATAAAATATTGATTAATCAAATCAATTGAACATTAACTAGCCTATAATTCAACCAACTATTTAAGCGAGATAATCATTTTTAGACTAATAATATTGAAACTAAACAATCACTTAATTAGAGTCGAATCAATTGATCATTAAATTAAATTAAGTCCCTTAATAAATACTTAATCAAATTAATCATTTAATAAAGTAAAGGTTCAATTAATCATTAATCTAGTAGTCATTATAGTTAATTAAATTAATTAAACACAAATCAATTCATCAATAAAGATAAACCTTTAATCAAGTTAATAATGAGACTCAAAATTAAATTAACTTATCATTTAAGTGAACTTTATTAAATTAAATAAGTCATATCACTAATCCTTAAATCAAACACTTAATTAAACTCATTATCAAGTTTAATCAAAATAATCATGCTTAATTAAATCATTGATTAATTTATAATTAATTTAATCAAATTCTTAGTCAAGTTAATCATACAATTAAGTTAATCATATTAAACCTAAACAATCCTTAGTTTAATTCAATCAACCAACCATCTAAGTTAAACCTAATATGAACAAATTAATTAAGATAAGATAACTTAAGATAATTATTAATTAAATTTCAACTACATCAAGTAAAACAAATAAATTATGAATATCCAATTAATCATTAATCATATTTTAATCAAATTAATCATGATGAAATTAAAGAATTTAGTTAAATAAATCATTTAAACCAAAATTTAAACAAATAAATAAAGTAACCAAGTCAATCATGAACATCTATCCAATTTAGTTAATTATATAAATAAAACTAACCTAATCAAACCTTGACCAAGCATTGAATCTCAATTACATGATCCTCTTAAATTCAATAAGCACCATACTAAATTGAATTTTAAGTTAAATTGATCATAAATCAAACTCATCTTGACTAATCATTGAAGATTAATCAAATTAATTACTTAATTAAATCAAATAAAAGTAATATAAACTTTAATCAATCTAATATATGACCAAATTGGATCTGATTTAATTTATTTGAATAAGGTGAATTAATTAACCATTAAAATTATAAGTTTAATAATCAAATTAATCATGAACTACTAATTAAGGACATTGACCAAATTCTAAATAACATAGCAAATGAATCAAATTAAGAAATTAAAGCAAACATTTTATTTACTTATTCAAAGCAAATCAAAATAAATAAACCTTTAATAAAATCAAATAAGTATAAAGTTAAATATGAATTCATACAATTAAATTATATCTTCAATTACTATTATTTTCAAACAACATCAAAATAAATCAACCAACATAAAACTTAAATAAATCAAGCAAATTAATTAAATAAAAAAATAAAATATTAATTAAATTAAGTTAAATAAATTATCAAACTAAAATAATCAATATACAAACAAATAATCAAATGTTTAATTGGAATTTAAATAAAAGATCACTTTAAACTTGAATCAAATCACAAGTTAATTAAATTGAAATATATTAACCAATTCAAATCAAAACTAAATAAAATATAAGATTATTAAATCCAAACAACATTAATATTATTTAATCAATAAAAACAAATAAAATTTAATGAAACCTAAAGAAAGGAATTAAAAAAATTAATTAAAAAAGTTAAAAATTAATTAAATTATTAAAATTGAATTAAACCAAACTAAAACTCAATAAATTCAAAATTGTATACAAACAATCAAAATATATAAAATTAAACAACCTCAACAAACCTGACTTTTGAAGTCTTAACAACATCAAAAAAAATATTAATTAAATTAAATTCAATTCAATTAAATCTTTCAAATAAATTCAAAGAGTTATTTAAGATACATAAATTCTTAGTTTGACCCTTATGCTGAATTTTTATCTTAAGGTGGAGATTTCATTCTACTAAAATTAGGATGTTGAATAGAATATATTCTTTCCCAAGTAGAATTTATTTTATTCTTTATTTATTTAAAATCTAAATTCAGCTTTAACACAAAAAATAAATTTAAAATTAAAATAAAATTTAAAATCACTTAAATAATGATAAAATGGAATAAACTTAGAACTCAAATCAAAACTTGACATAAAAAGACCTAGTACAGTCATGCCACACTAAACCCATCTTTCACACACTAGATTGCTAGCTCACTAACCCTAAACTTAGATTAAGCCAATGATTTGTGATGGTTTGTAATGTGACGTGGTGATTTTTCTTATTTTGTGAAGTATTATTTTAGACTAGATGGCTAGGATTATTTGCTCGTTAGTCTGAATGTTATGACATCGTTTTTAGATTAATATCATTTTCTACAGGGGTTGTGTTTAAAAAGATCGTTGTAATAAAAAAATCATAAATTTTATTTGCTTATATGTGCTACTTAGGTTCCTGAGTATAACTCAATAAGATAGTTGGGCTTAGCAATCACTAATGCTAAGCTCTTATGTTTGAAATATAAGCTGATGGTGTGTTATTTGCTTTTCTTGGCGTCTATTTTACAAGATTTATGATTTATTTTTTAAATTTTAAAATATAATTTGACCTTAAAATTAGGTTACGATATATGAGATTTAAGATTAGCAAAGCCTGATTGTACCCATTTGATAGTCTCTTATGAAGCCTAAGGAGGTCTCTAAAGAAGGCAATAATCTCAAAGTTAATGAAGACCCTATAGATCAAACTTGTAGTTATGAGCTGAGTTGTATAAGGGTAGAGCTTGAATACCCAATTTTCTTTTTTGAGGTGTATAGCGGTACCCGACCGTATTGCCTTATTTTATTTTATTTATTTGGCTTACTTTATTTTGTTGTGCGTAATAGAACTGCTTGCTTTCACATACATACATATATACATATATATATATATATATATATATATATATATATATATATATATATATATATATATATATATATATATATATATATATATATATATATATATATATATATATATTTATGATTGTTGTATTCTGTGAAAAAGCCTAAATACATTAAGCTCTTAGGACAACTAATTTTTCTACCCTATTTAATTAAAATAATTCAAACATAAAAAACTCATAACCTCACTATAATTAAAGCCCTAGGTATAGACAACTAAAAATAATTAAACTTTGTGAACCATACGAGCATATTTTTCGTGCTTCATGAATTGAGTGCTTCACCCTTTGTACATAAGGAGGCATCCAACCTGTGAGGATGACCATCATTCTTGGAAAAGTATGTCTTTTCTTATTGATTTGGCTCATAACTTTTTCTTAACTGCATCTCATCATAAGCATAATTTGCATACCTAAAGCTTTTAAATAAAATTATGAGTGAAAATATATAAAAATAAAAAAATTATTGCATTAGTTATATGAATAATATACCAATCATTGTCTTAAAATTAGAGAGTGAATTTAGGCTCTTAGCTTTCTTTCTTTAAATACTACGGCTTAGTCATCTTGCATAATATAAGAATGAAATCATGATTTTATAATTGTTTAGATGGTGTTAGTTGGTAACCTGTTCTAGGCGAGAAATAACTTCTGATGAGTTAGAGATATGTTTTTTTCCAAGTGAGAGAAAGAACTGCTAATTTTCAAATTCATAGAATTAGACTAGGTCGAACTTATTATGTCAGAAGTGCTTTTAGACTTAGGTTCCAAAGCATCATAAGGGAATAAATATTCAACTCTTAAGCATTTCTATAGTCTTCTGTTATCATTATCTAAGCCATAGATTTCTAATAAAATATCAACTCAAAATTTTAATAAATTTCAATTTCATAAATGTAAGGCCTCCAATAGTATGATATTTGAAATGCTTACTAAGCTTCCCATGATCTAAATGCATCTTCTACTTATTTTTGATTGGCTTCCGAAAATAACTCTTTCTCCTTGTAGTATTCCCTTTTGAATTTTCAAATTAAGTATTCGTATAAGATAAGCTTTGAAATACATAGGGATGAAAGTTACTTTTTTTAATTGAGAGTATTCTTAAGAGAAATTCTCTTCTTTCTAATATGTAATTAATTATAGGAGCTTGCCCTTATAAGAAATTACAAGCCTACAATAAAATAAATCTTATTCTACTTTCAGGGAAAAAATCTTTAGTATATTGAAGACCTATCAACCTAAAAGTCCTTATTAAGTAATCTAATATATTATAGGGTAGTATATTTATCTTTCGAGATAATATATTCATCCCTTAATAATGCATTTAATTACCTAAATAAGAACTCCAAAGATCTGTGTGGTATTCCAAATAAAATTTTTCACATAAGGCTAGTGTTACATCTCACCTTTATACCCCACTAGGAAAAAAAAAACTAGCTAGCTCAAACTGAGTGTGGTGGAAGCTACTCTCCTATCTTCTCAAGAAAAAAAAAAGACTAAGTTTGTTGGTTTGGACCAACCAATAGTGCTATTATACGATTTGTACGAGCTAAATTAGGGATGAGATTGAAGAAAAGGAAGAGGAGGAAGAAGAAGAAGATGATGATTTCAAGAGAGCAAAGGTGTGGGATGGGCACTTTTCCTTTCATAGGTAGAATGGGCATCGTGAAGAACTAGGGACAGATTTGGAATTGGATTAAATCAGAACCGAGAGGCTATCTCTTAAACTTCTACTATTCCACCACTCCACAAATATAAATTAAACTTGCAAATGCAATTAATTTCTTAGTCTTTAAATACAATTAAATTATATTAGTTAATATTTATCAATATTAATGCACAAATAATTTTATTTTCAAAAAAATTCACTATGTCATAATTATAAATTAAGCCTATAAATGCAATTAAAGTCTTCGTCCCTTTAAATTATCTAAATCTAAACCACAAAATTTATTTGTTTGCATTAAAAGATTATTCAATAACGACGATAAGCAACATTTACTTATAAAATATATATTTTGATCCATCCACCTATAATTTGTTGGGATTCACAATTCTTCAATTTTTTTCTCTTGTTTACGATTAAACTTCTAAATATTAAGGGACTGTTTGGAATCACTTTTGTTTTCTATTTTTTGTTGTTATTTTTAAAATATATTTATTTAGAATATTTTTATGTGATTTTATTTTTTATTTTCAAAAACAAAAAAAAATGTTATTTTTAAAAATACTGAAAATGTCTATAAGATATTTTAAATATTTTTTAAAATAATAAGTACAATCAAATAAATTTATTTTAAAAAAAAAATATAAACAAAACAAAATAAAAATATAAAATATAAAATAAAAAACAAAAGTGTCTCAAACGGCCCCTAAGAGATTGTTTGGGATCACATTTTGTATTTTTTATTTTTATTTTTATATTATTTTTAAAAACATGTTTCGGGCTATTTGGGTTCAATTTTGTTTTTTTTGTTTTTAATTATATATTTTTTATTTTTATTTCAAAATAAAACGTATTTGATTGTAATTGTTATTTTTAAAAATACTCAAAATATGCAAAATTTATTTTGAGTATTTTTAAAAATAAATTTATTTATTTTTAAAATAAAAGTATTAATTAAATATTTTTTAAAATTTAAACTAAAAGAGTTTTTGTATAGATATATCTTTTAGAATGAAGTTTACTCAAATATCAGAATAACAAAATCAAATAAAATTGCTTACATTCTACTATTTCTTATACTATGAATATGCATCTCATCATGCATCCCTTTAAAATTAAAGAAAAAACTAATACACTATTTGAGATCAATTTTATTTTTATAGTATTTTGAAAAAAAAATTGTTTTATTATTTTATGTGTGTGTTTTTTCTATTTGTAAGAAATAATTATATTGCTTTTAAAAACATTGAAAATATTTTAGATATTTTGAATATTTAAAAAATAACAATACTATCAGACATATTATTTTAAATCAAAAGATAAAAAATAAAATTAAAATCAAGACTAGAAATTCAAAAATAAAACTGATCTTCAACAACCCCTTAAGAATTTTTATTTTAGTATAACATAACAAAGGATTTATCATGAGAAATTAATATAATTGAAATCATCAAATTTATATCTATCAAATTTTTGTGTTAAATTATAAATTAATATAATTAAAATCAAATCAAATTAAATTAGAATCAATAAATAAATTTTTTTTATGTACTTAACTTGCATCCGTCATGATGCTATAACTTTACTTTAGAGCATTTCAGAATCTTACTTGATAAAATTTTGTACTTTAAGCTCAAGCTCATTAGGCCAAGAAAACACAATACAAGCAAAAAAGCGTATGAAGTGATTCTTTTAATGTGCATTGTAAATGTATTATTCAAGTGCATCAAAAGCTTAAACTGGATAAAGTGATTTTCTAGTAATAACAGACAAATATATACAATCTTCAACATTTCTTCAGATTTTTATATAATCTTCTCCTGATTTTGTCCCCATAAGTTTTTCACCCACTAGTAATCGCCTTCATATTCATCCTTCCCACATCCTTATAATTCGCTAATTGAAATGTTCCATTATTGCAACTTGATAAATGTGTTTGATGCCTTCGATTGGAAGAGTCTTGGCGTTATCACTCCTACTATCAAAAATTAAGCCAAACTGGGTACATACAAATTCTTCATTAAGTTTTAATATCAATATATATACACACACTACTAATTAGTACCAAAATTATACATATATATCATGCATTCTAGAAACTATTAGGCATTCATAGTTATGGTTGACATAGACAGAATCGTCAAGATCAAAACCAACAACCTCAAATCTCTTTTATGACAAGATTTGATGGACTATAGTGTTAGTGGCTCTATGATATGATCCTTCATATTCATCAAGCATAATGGCATAACAACTAGTGGATAAAACGTTATAAAAGAATGCAAAAAAATGCTGACGAGATAGAGGTTTCTATTTGATTGCTAGAAGATTGCATTATCCAGCAGGTTGTGCTTTTGATATACTTAAATAGCACATTCAAGAAAATAAAATTTCTACCTTAAAATATTACAACAACAACAACAACAAGTCTTTGTTCCACTATGTGAGATCAGCTACATGAATACGTCTTCTCCATTGTGTACTATTACGTGTTAAATTCTCATTTAATTCAAGTATATTAAGGTCATTTTTTATACATCTTAACCAAGTTTTTTTAGGTATACCTCTACCTTTCTTAATATAAGGCAAATCTAATACATCTACTCTCCTAACTGGGTCATCAAACGGCCGACACTTTATGTGATCAAACCATCTAAGGCGACTCTCTATAATCTTATCTGCCACTGGAGATACATCAACTTTTTCCTGAACATACTCATTTCGCATTTTATCTCTAAGAGTAAAGCCACTCATCCACCTGAGCATCTTCATCTCTACAACACTTAACTTAGTCTTATGTTTCTCTTTTATTGGCCAACATTCTGCATCATAAATCATTGTAGGTCTTACCATCGTCTTATAAAATTTTCCTTAAAATATTGTTGAATAAAAAATTTAAAAAGTTTTTGCTACTTCTTCGAGAACTATCAATTGAAAATTGTTCCATTAGAATCTCAATTCTAATAAAAATTTTAGCTAACACATTTATGTTTCAATTTTTTTAAAAAAATTAATTTATTGAAACTTCTTGAACTTTTTTTTTAAAATTAAGAAAAAAAACTATGATTAATTCTAAAATCTCTTAAACATCATGAAAAATAAGAAACTATTATTAAAATAAAAGTATTACATTATCACATATTAAAAACCATGTGTCCGAAATGTTAAAAAAATTAACATAATTAAATAAATTAACAAGTATAATTAAATATGATGTACATAGATATAATTTAATAAATATCACAATACCTTAAGTCAAATTTATCAGTGAGCATTACTAACTTAATTAATAAATAATTTATTACCCATTATCTAATAAAGCTATCAAAACACAATAAAAATAACTTAAACAACTTACATAAAAAGGTATTGTACAAATATCTCATGAAAAGGGGATGAAGAACACATAACTTATGATTTGTCTCCGTAACTATCTCAAAGTAAAGTGAATATAACTAATAAGTGAAAAAAAATTAATTAAATTAACATGTGTCTTAAGTAAAAAAAATTACTATTTTATGATTTATTTTCATAATTTTAAGTGTTTTTGGTAGGAAATTTTTAATTAGAGAAAAAAAGAAATGTAGAATCATAGTACAATGCTGTAATGCTACATTACAACATCGAGATACTAGTGTCAGAAGAAAAAATTGTTCAGAAACAAAGAAGATAGCATTGCGATGCTAGATGTTCAACACCGAGGTACTACATTACAACGCCAAAGTGCCATAATCATAAATTTAAAACTAAAAATCAGCAAGCATAGTGCCATAATCGGATCAACATATAGCACCACTTCCACGAAAGGTTACATCAACAATGCCACAGTACTATGGCCCGACAGAATAGATTCATGAAGGTTTCAAGTTGTTTTTAAAACAATTATGATATGATCATCAGGGAAGCCGATGAAGGATGAGTCTAGACTACATAAAGGGATATTTCAAAAGTAAAAGAATCTTTTTCAAACTTTTTTTTCTCTCATTTTTCTTATCGAAATGGTGAGTATGTGAGAGTGTAGTAACATTTGGAGAGTAACACTCCAAGTGTTGTGTATTGTGTGTGTGTGTGTGTGTGTGTGTGTGTGAGAGTAGAGTCTGTGAAGAAGATCACAATCAGGAGATCAGGAAAATGATACACAATAAAGAGAGAATTTATTGGTGTATGCTTTTCTTTTAGTCTTTCTTTTTTCTTGTATTTTCTAGTATTTCATGTACATACTTATGTGTGTTTATGTTTTACTTTATAAGATGTGTAACTAAGTATGTTAACTGAAATAATGTGAACTTTAGGAATGATTGTGTTGTATTTAACTTTATTGTGGATTGGTTAATAGGTGAGAAAACTTTAGTTTCTAGATAAGAATCTTAGGTCAAGGGAGTGGTGCAAGTATCAAACTCAAAGTGAAGTGAACAAATAAACCCTGAATATGTGTAGTAGATTAGACAGAGAACACCGCATGTATTGACATTGACTGAACTAGCCAACTACATCTAAAGATGATAGGCAAGATCATTTGAACAACCTCTAAAATTTGAACAAATTTACTTTAAAAATTTTATTTATAAATTTCTTTGAAATTTTTGAGTTCATTTTTTAATGTTAAATGCTTTAAAATTATCTCCAAAGTTGGATGTATAAAGAAAGTCTAGGGATTCATGCCTTAAACCCACTAGAATCTGAATTAATAATATGAGAAAGATTACCAAGACATTGAGTTTTATTTGATTTTGATTTATTTTTAGATTGGATTTGATTTTGAAAAGAAGGTTTCAATAGGAGTCATGGAAACTTAATCTTGCATACACTTGATGACGTAAAGTAGATAATAATCTAAGAATAAGATCCCATCCTAGCAAATGGGATGATATAGATGGACCATGTCGAAGTGCAATGACTAAACTATGCATGGGCCTAGTTGTCCTTGGCTTGACTTAAATTCACCAGCCAAATGGATAGCCTATCATCTATATCACTATCCAACCTAAGGGGCGATTGTTAGGATTATAAGAGCATTATCCAAACCTAAGGTAGCCTAGGTCATACTTAGATAGAGTTACAAGGACATTATCCAAATTGGATGCCTGACGAGAAAGGGGTCACAAGGGTGTTGCATAATTCCTTAAATATCTATATCATGTTGGTTTACAATAAATAACCTAGGAAGAAAGTATGGGGCCTCACATCTTCTTAAGTGGAACTAACCAGAGGATAGCCTATTGTGTCAACTATAGCATAATGACTATCCAAACTAAGGGGAGGAACTATAAGGCTTATATTGGGATATATTAAATCCAAAAGTTTTCATTCTCATTGGTTTTCAATGAATAACCTAAAAGAAAGCAGGATAACTCGCATCTTCCTAAGTGAATCTAGCAAAAGGGATTGTATTAATGACTAACCAACCTAAGGGAAGAATCTATAGGTGCCTTGAGATAGAGTATATCCTAAGATTTTCATTTCATCATTTCAATGACTAACCGAGAAAGAAAGCACGGGAACTTGCATCTTTCTAAATAAAACTATTCAAAGAGATAGTCTTAATGACCGACCAACCAAAAAGTCCTAATGACTGACCAACCAAAGGGGAGGATCTAAAAATACCTATATTGGATAGACTAGATCCTAAAGCTCTCATTCCCATTGATTTTTAAAAATTAAGCTGCAAATAAAAGCATGGAGACTCACATCTTCCTAAGTGAAATTAGTTAAAGATATAATCCTAATGACTAACCAACCTACGAGGAGGATCTATCCTAATGACTAACCAACCTAAGGGGAGGATCTATATGTGCCTATAATGGGTTAAACTTGATTCTAAGTTCTTATTTCCATCAATTTTCAATGACTTAGCAAAACAACTTAGAGACTCATATCTTCATAAGTGGATCTAGCCAAGGGAATAACCTACTGAATCAATTGTCATACCATAACTACCTTATGTAAGAGATGATTATATTTGAGAGAGTTAAAAGTATTGGCACACCCACAAGGGGAGTGAATTAGTGTACTTTTTAAAAATTCTTAAAATAAAAAAATTGTGAAATATGAACATAAAAGAAAACTCATTGTGGAGAAAAATTTCTATATTGTCGCCTTCAACTATGTGGTGAAAAGCAAGAATATAAAAATTCATCTTTTTGGGATGCCACGTAGATCCACAAGTGTGCTTATTCAGGTGATCGGGTACGTCATCAAGGAATAGTGTACTATCTCGAGAGATAGAAGTCACTACCCTTTAATGAACTTAATCACCTCAATAAGGACTCCTATGGACAATGGGTCTACATATGTACCTGAGATTATTCCCCTACTTTACATGGAAAAAGTTAAGCAGGGTTTATTTTAAACCCGGTTCGTTAAGTTCCCTACAGGGGCAAGCCCCCATAGTTAATTGCATCCTAAGGGATGGGATCCTTTAGGAATGCTCTCGATTAAGATAAATGATTGTTGTCTCCAAAGATTTCAATAGGAAAAGACTATCAATTGATTAGTTCATTTTTGAAGATCAAATGGGATTGATCAAAGAGATGGAGTTACTATCGAAATCAAAAGAAAGATAAGTAGGAGATGCCCACATGTCAGGAAACTTAGCGAGCATCTCAAACTATCTTATGATTGGGCTTTACCTTTTTGAAATTGATTTAATTTATTTGAGTTGAATTTTTCATTAGAAATTTAAGACTTATGATTCCATAACACAAGATTAAGGAAATGCCTAATATATTAGAATTTAAGCTTATGACCCACAAAGGGGAGAAGCAACCTCAGAACCTAAATCTAGGGAGCTTTGGTGAGGGCCAAAAGCATAACCTAAATCTAAGGCAAAATGGGTATTTGGTTTGCCTCCACAAGAGAGGACAAACAACCCGACTACTTGGACATACAACTGTCTGAGGGTGGCTACCAACTAACTCCTCCTACGATTTTAAGTACATGTTGGCAAGTCATATGCTTATGCAAGATAGTTAGGCTATTATTTTTTAGAAAGAGACTAAGTCCTTAAACTCATTCCCTAAAGAGACTAGATCATGTAAGAACATGCTTTAAATGACCTAAATCTAATGCAATTCAGATTTCATTTTTATTTTCATTTTTGGACAATTATTTTGACTCGGGCTTATAGGATTCATATGCCTAATGCATAAGAAATAAAGTAATTGGCCAAAATCAACAAGAAGGGGAGGAGGTGTGTTTCCACCATGGCTCTCAAAGGTCAAGCCAAGTTTCTCTAGCAAAGGTGAAAGCCTCCAATCAAGAGTGAAATAATATGCATTTATGTATGATATTGTAAAAGAAATACTCATCCAGCTAAGGGGTTGCTAATTCTTTTATCTTAAAATTTAACATAAGCTTTAGGTGAGGTTATGAATTCTTTATTCTTAGTTTTGAATTGTTAATTTTGGTAAAAGATTTATTTTTCTCTAAGAGCCTAATCCACATCTTGGCCATACATAAAGCAAGGAAGAAACTAGAAAAATGATGCCACTTAATGCACAAGATAAACAAATCATCAATCAATTTATAAAGCTAATCGCAAAATGAATAAGACGCCGAGTGTGGTTGGGTACCACCGAACAAACCTAAAATAAATTAGGTAGTTGAGCTCTACCCTTATACAACCAAGATTACAAATGAATTAAATACAATTAAGAAAGGAATTCATTATTATGGGGGTCTTCAAGCTTCATTTCTTCATTTTTCATTTCTTCATTCTTCTTTTTCTTTATTCTTTCTTCTTTAGTTCATTCTTTTGGATGGTTGGAAGGTGGATGCTCCAAAGGCTTCACATGGTGCATAAAATAAGATCTTATGATCATTCATACTAATCCTCATAACAATCATTCCAAAATCCTAATTGCCAAATTTACATGAAAAGAAAAAGAATAGAAATCTAACTAACACCTTTAAAATAAAGATTAGTTAAAACAAATCACCAAATCCCAAGCATCTATATTGGACTTATCACCCACACATGGGTGACTAAGTCCACCTGGCCTATTGTGCTTAGGAGTATAAGCACCTGCATAGCAAAACCTTTTATATTTTTATTTATTACAACGCCCATTAAGCACAATCCCCTGCAGAAAATAAAAGTTAGACTAAATTCACCCTATCATTCATTCTATGCACATTCATCCTATCATCTAGTCTAAAATATATATCACAAAATAAAAAAGCAAGCATCAAACCATGCACTAACCTAAAGCCGAAGTGGTGATTTAGCCTAATGTGTGCATTGGCGTGTGGTATGGTATGGTTTTAAGTTAGAATTTTCTAAGTGTGAAGCATGTTCAACTTAGAGGAGGGTTTCATTTAAGTTATTTAATTATTTTTGATTGATTTTATTTCATATTTTCATTAGATTCAAGTGAATCTTACAATTAATTACTAAGTTATAAAGAGATGGAAAGAGAAGAGGGCTTCTCTTTCCTTCCCTAACCTAAGTAATTTCTAAAGTAAATTCACATTTTAGTTTTGTTCAGTGAATGTTTTGATTAAGTGTTTTGATTAATCTAAGTTTAGATAAACCCTAAATAAACCTATTCAAGAAGAAAGTCATTTTAAGGTTAAATTAAATGAACCAAATTCACAAAATATACATCACTTCATTTTTTTCCCAACATGTATAACATGCATATGAATGAGTCTTAAGCATATCAATACATACAAATGAGAATGTTTAACACACTTTATTATGCATGCTAAGCAATTCATTTAAGAAACTTTGGAGTTTATGATGCATGATTTTCCTTAAGTAGAAAAGGGATCTCTTATCCAATTTTCACATGCACAATGAAAGAAAGGCAAAAGTGAGTATACATTATTAACCATAGGTACAAGACCTACTTAGGGCTACGTAAAGCCTCACAATCTCGGGGTTGTCCAGACTAATAAACCACTTTCCTTAAATACAAATAATGTATATAAAAGAAATAAATGGAAAAAAGAAAGAATGCAAAAATTTGTATTAATTGATTCATTTTATTTATATAATTTATATCTACAAGCATAGGTATCCTTTTTAAGTGATAGTATATAAATGAATAAGATATGGAATTAGGCAAATGTTAGGTTCCTTTCAAATGAAGCATACATCTTACCAAATCTTATTCAAGACTATACTAAAATAGAAGAGAAGGAAAACATATCTAAGCACATCTTTATACCTTACTCACATACAAGCTTATAATTAAAATATAAGTAACACACTTTCAATTTTGATAATTGATTCATATATTTTTAAAAATAATTTGAATTTAATAGTGATCCACTCATATTTTTACTTTAGTCAACACATGCAAATTTGACATAAAGTAAACAATTTATTTTGAGTTTGATTTTGAAAAATATGGATGCATGAAATCATATGACATACACATTTAATATGTTGGGGAAAGAACTAAATCAATAAAAGCATGTAAACACATTCACTTTAATTAAATCCTAAAGATAATCTTATGAAATTAGAAAGCTTAAAGTAAATCAAAGTTTATTTAAGATGTTTTTTATTTGATTTAGAATTTGATTTAATTTTAAAAATGTGAGTTGAGTTTACTATTTCTAACCCATTTCTACATGTGTTTGATATTTTTGTTTAATTTTTAGATGAATAGATTTATTTTAGATTTTGATTAGGTTATGGTATAAATTAAAACAAATTAATTAACCCTTACCTACACCACCTTAGCATAGTTAATCAAATAATTATGAGCCAATGAGATGACATCAAATCTCACAAGAAATTTAAATTTATAATGCACCTAAGAAGAAAAGAGCCTAATGCAATTTGGCTCATGATTAATAGTTAATTAAGCTAAGGGATTTAACTTAAGTAATTTCAAAACACCACTCACACATATGAGTTGGGTTTTGATTTCTTTAATTGAACTTAGGCTCTTGAACACCTAAGCATCTACCCAAAGTAGATTAATTAAGTTCTAGAATGTTTTAGAATTTTTAAAAATTAATTAAGAGTGTAATTAGTGAATTAGCCCTTAATTAAGAGAGGATTAAGGAAAGAAAATGAGGTTTAGGGAATAGCTTAAGGGAAATGTCCCAAAATTATTCTCTAAACTTCCTATTCACTAGATCAAACCTTAATCAACCTTAATAATGGATTAAAAAAACTAATTAAATCCTTAATTATCATTAATTACATTAAGGGAGTAATTAGGAAATGCATTTGCAATCCCCCTAATTAAGCCTTCAATAAATCCCAAGAAAATTAGAAGAGGCAGAAGTCATCCCCCAAAATATACCCAAGAAGTTTCGGATTAATCAAAGGATTAATTAAAGAATTAGTAAAATAATAGTTCCATTAAAACCTAAAATCAGATAAAAATAAAATTCAAAATCTATTGAAATCATTTTTAAAATATTCTAGATTGAATTATCTTTCAGTAGAAATTTACCTATTTTTCTAATTTTTAATTTAGGGAGATATGAATTTTTAAAGCTTAGAAGATTATTTAAAATTAATTAAAACCTAATTAATCCCCTTAGCCCACAACTCGACACGCGGCAGCGGCAGTAAGCACGCTTTACAGGCGTCGTGCTATGAGCGGGTTACTTAAACATCCCATCACCGCGGCGGCATGGCGGTGGGATGCGGTTTGATACCCATCATTCAATCAAGGATCGAACGGCCAAGAATCATCCCGTGGTTTTAAAAGGATAAATCAATTTATAAAACATGTGCTTAATCTTGATCGTCCATCCAAAATGCGAGGATGGATGGTGGATCACCCCTGTTCTTCATTGAAGATCAATGGAGACCGTCCATGATCCAAGTAAAGATCAGAACTCGGATTAGGATAGGATTTTGCACACACAATCTAATCTAAATTACAAGCCTAACCAACAGTGGAATTCTCATTCCATGACACTTTCTTTCACAAAAGACCAACACCTCTTAAGCCTAGTGGTCGAAAAATGTCATACCTCACCGACACTCGATTCCCTTGGAGGAGCCTCGTTTAGTTGAGACGAAGCTTTGTTGAAAGTTTGAGCTCTTGAGGTTGAGGGGATGGCTCTATGGACCAACACCTCCTCCTCTTCTTTGCGCTTTATCGAATTGAACTCCTCCTTGCCTTGGGAACTTGTATGAAGGCTTGGGTGCACTCGACTTGGTCTCCTAAAGAAGTGTGAGGGAATTCTCATGCCATGACACTTTCTTTCAGAAAAGACCAACACCTCTTAAGCTTAGTGGTCAAAAAAATGTCATACCTCACCAGAGATGATCACCGATGCTCGATTCCCTTAGAGGAGTTTCGTCTGGTTGAGATGAAGCTTTGCTGAAAGTTTGAGCTCTTAAGGTTGAGTGGATGGCTCTATGGACCAACACCTCCTCCTCTCCTTTATAGCTTTGATCAAATTGAACTCCTCCTTGCCTTGGGAACTTGTATGAAGGCATGGGTGCACTCAACTTTGTCCTTTGAAGGAGTCTGCAAAGGGAATTGAAGTGGATTGTAGTGTGGATGAAGTTTGAAAAATCAGTTGAGCTCCCCTATTTTCAAAGGATGAAAATCGAGAATGGCTTTTTCTAAATCCCTCTAGGAAGCTTAGGATTGCTCTTTGATGGCTCCTAACACTCTCTAGAACTCAACCGACAATGAGGATGTGTGAATTGAATTGAATTAGGGGGAGTATATCCCCATCTGGCCATGGCTATCATTTTGATCCAATTGACCATATGGAAAGGGTTGTTTGGGTTGTTTGAAATTAGCACATGTCAGTTTGAGCCAAGGAGTGGATTAGTAACCTCCCATATGCTTCAAATCAAGTGGAGGGAGGTTTTCAAATTGGCCAATTTTTGAGCTGGGTTTTGGCCTTGGGTCCATGACCCAAACCTATAAGTTAACCACCCTTTATAGGGTTTACTTGACCCATTAGGAAGGTATCAAGTTGATATGAAGAGGGCTTGACCAAATTTCTCATGGATTAGACAAAAATTAGTTCTATGGCCTAGGGGTAGAATAGTCATTTGGCTAATTTTTGAATTTTAATATGTTGGGTATGTTGAGAAAATAGGTTTGGCCAATTTTCATTGGATTTGTAGTTCATTTGATATGGTTTGGGCCATGATGACCCATTTAGGTCAAAATGGTCAACTTGGGTCAAGTTCACCAATTGGTCAAACAAAAGGGTTGGTTCAAGTTCATATGACCATTTGAAATGTTTTGGTGGCTTAGGTTTGATTCAATTTGGTTTAGTTTTGAGTATACTTCATTTAGGTCAAATGGTCACCTATTGACCCATTTGACCTATTTGAGCTAGGTCAAGGGTAGGTTTAGGTTTTGTTAGTCATATGAAGTGGATATGTATCTTTGTTTTTAATCAATTTTGGTTAAGTTTGAATTTGGCTCAACATGACCCCTTTAGGTCAAGTTGGGTTCAAGGTCAATTGGGTTAGGTTAGACCTAGTTGGCCAATTGAGGCTTTGGTCAAGTTCAACAAGTGATTTGGAATGAACTTGACTCATTGGTTTCAATCAATTTTGCTTAGATCAAGTTTTGACATATTTTGACTTTTAGTTGGGTCTACTTGGCCAAGTAGGCTAATTAGTTGATAAAAATGTTGAGTTCAAAGTTCATAGTCATGAATGAACTTAGATCAATGGTTTCAATCAATCATGGTGGTGGATTTTGGCTATGTTAAGTTTCATTTCAAGCTAATTTGACTTGGAACCCTTAGGTTTGACTTAGTTTGATTGATTGATTGATTGATCATCTCATGAGATGCATAGGTGAGTTTAATTCAATCCAATTTGGTTAGGATTTTATAAGGGTACTTTAGGTCACTTTGGGTCAAGTGGGTGTGGTCAAATGACTCAAAGCTTAAGTTTGATTGAACTTATATATGGACTTATTATTAAAATATAAATTCATTTGCAAGTGGTTTGAAGTCAAATAGGTTTTGATTGTTTGAATTTATATTTCATTTATATATGTGAATATAATGAGAATATATATGGATTATGATAAAATTTCAATTGAAGTGATTTGATCATGATCTAGGTTAAGTCCATTAAAAAGGAATTTAAAGGACTTATGAAATTTTAGGAGTTTGGAGCTTGAATTTTGAATTTGGTTTGATTGGTTTATATTTATATATCATATATATATGTGAATATAAATGAGGTATGAGAAAATCACATGAATTTGAATTGATTTGTTCATGATTTTAGCTAAGTCCTTAAAAGGGAAATTAAGGACTTAAGAAGGATTTTAAATTTGGAATTTAATTTATGGATTTAATTTGATTTATTTAAAGTTATATTTCATTTATATATGTGAACATAAATGAGAATATAAATGAGTTATGAGAAAATCTTATGAGTTTGATTTGGTTTAGATCATGATTTAGGCTGTCCTTAAAAAGGAAATTAAGGACTTAGGAAAATTTGTGAGTTGATTTTGAATTTTGAGTTTACTTGGATTGGTTTGAATTTATATTTCATTTACATATGTGAATATAAATGAGAATATAAATGAATTATGATAAAATCTCAAGAATTTGATTTGATTTGATCATGATTTTGGCTTTAAGAAGAGGGAAGATTTGGGAATTTCATCCACATGGAAGGATTTCAATCACAATCAGTTTCAGATTTGAGGATTTGAATTTGGAGATTTGGGGAAGAAAAGTGAGGAAATGGTTCAGGGTAGGCAAGTTTTCCCAACACCCTAAGGCATGATACCTGACTAACTTTCTAAGTCTCTATTCAGTCCACTCTTTGTATGTCTAAGAGAACTCTAAAGTTTAAGAGAAGTCTTATGAGGGGTTGGGAGCTCATCCTAAAAATGAGGTCAACAAGAGGGTGGTGACAAGGATCACAAGGTGGGTGATCAAAACACAACATCACGATCAAACAACTATCCCCAAGGTGTAGAAAGAATCTAATGGTCTACATGTATAGATAAGAGAGAAGGAAAGGAAAAGTGTGAACCTTCCATTAGTGCAGTTCAAGTCATCCACAAGGGATGAGAGGTTTATTTGATTTGATTTGGGAGAAATTTCCCAGAAAGAGAGTTGAATGAATTGTTAGTTTGAATTTGATGAACCTTTAAATGGTGGTGGAGCTCAGGCTAAATAAAACTAACCCAAAGGCTACTATATGAGACTAACCAATCAAAGGGAATGCTGGAAGAAAGCATAGTAGACTAAACATCCTCCAAAGTATAGACTACATCGGGTAATCAAGGCAAGGGATTGAACCCAACTGAATACTATGAGTGAATGTCACCGGGGAACTTAGATCACTCAAAGATAGTCAAGATTAATTTCATTTTTTAGATTTGTTTATTTTGATGAATTAGGATGACCAAGAAGGAGCTCATATCAATCTAGACCTATCTCATTTAATTGAACCAAAGGGAGTAGCTTAAGGAGAACTATCCAACCAAAGGAGTGACTTTCAGTTTGCAATGATCAATTCAAGGGAAGAAAGCTCAGGGACTCAAATCTTCCACTACAAAGACCATTGGGATAATCGATTGCTTTGGGAAACAAATCAACTGACTAGAGTCTCATCTTTATGATAATCATGCTAGAAAGAATGCATCATAGTCTTACATCTTTCAAAGTGGAATGACTTGGGTAACATGCTTATGGCAAAATAGATTGAACCCGACCTAAGGGCTACTATGGAGTGAGTGCCATGGATTTATCTCAACTCGTAGTGCAATTCCTATAGAGTTCACACCGCCTAAAGATAGGATGCGCTTGGGAAAAAGGGCCCTTGGGGGCTTGAATTCTAATCCACAAGTGAATTAATTTTGTTGTTTATTTTAGTTTGTTTATCATGGACCCCATTAGTTTAGGGATCAAATTGAGAAGGAGCTTATATCGCCTCAGACTCTATCGATTTATTGAACCAAGGGAGAATCTGCTCATCCGAACAAATTATCCAACCACAAGGGTGGCTACTAGAAAAGGAGGACTGTCCAATCCAAGAGTAACCCGGGTTATGTCTAAATGGGGTCGCGAATGATGTGATCCAAGTAGAGTGCCCATAGGGAATGGGGTCACTAAGGGCTTAATCCAAAACCCTGGATAAGATGATATGGCTAGTCATATATCCAATAGGTATTTGGTGGCCAACTCAAGGAGAAAGCACGGGGACTCACATCTTTCAAGAGTGTTGTATCCACCGGGTGAGTGTCGATAAAACATCAACCAACCTAAGGTGCCCGTCAATTTGCAACAATCATTCTTATAAGAAAGCTCGATGACTCACATCCTTCTATAGGAACTGATTGCTGGGATAGTCCATCTTCGGCTTGACAGATGCTATCTGACCTAGGGCGACTACCGAGTGAATGCCACTGGGGGACTTATATCGACTTAAACATAGTCAAGATGAAAGGAGCCTCTGGGGGACTTATTCTAAATATCAAATATACTCGACCTAGTTAGAGCATGATGGCTAGTTCAAGAAGAAAGCACGGGGACTCACACCTTCTTAAACAAAGTCAACATGAGATAGCTTACTAGCTGGGCAGTGAAGACTACCAAACTAATAAGACGTTCGTTGATTTGCAATGGTCAAGTTAGGAAGAAAATGTGGGAACTCGCATTATCCAAACAAGTGATCACTGGGGTAACATACTAGCAAGGTAGCATGTTGACCCGACCTAGAGTAGCTAATGAGTGAGTACCACAAGGGGCTTGCTCCCACATCAAATAGCTCGAGATAAAAGATTTGTGTTTGCTGTTGTGCATATTTTAAAAGGAATAGGATGCCTCTGGGGGACTCTTACACCTACCTTAAACATACTAGGAGTTTTGTTGAAGTGATGCCATGGATGGCAAACATGATTCCCACTAAGAAAGGATGTCGCTTGGGTTCTGTCACACCTATCTTAATTATGCTAATCAAAATAGGATGCCTCTCAAATTCTCTCATACCTATTCTAATAGTGTTGGGAGATTATGTTTGTATTGTGAAAGAGGGATGGGATGCCACTGGGGGACTCTTACACCTACCCTAAACACGGCAGATTCGCAAGACAAGTAAACAACACTTCAAAAGAAGAGAATATTTGATGAATGGAATCAAATTTTTGTTCTTTTTATTAATGATTATTTTCAAACATGATTTATTTCATGGGTAATATTTCTTTAGATATAGCCCATTAATTGGAAGCATCGGGTGTTCCCTTTACAATCAATAAGTGATAAGATCCTCCTTGGTAGGCCTTCTCATGACATAGGGCCTCCCAAGTGGGTTCAAACTTGCCTCCCATCTGGCAACATCTCCTTAGACTAACACAAGTTCTCCTACTGAAAGACCTAAGGTGGACTACTTGTTGTGAGCTTGAATCATTTTGGCCTTGTACTCGAGGTTGGCATGCCCGTAGCTGACTCCTCCAAACCTTTGCTCTTCTAACCAACTTTGCATTTTGCTCTGTAGTGATCATGCTACCCAATGCTATCCTCAGTGATGGGAGTTGGACTTCTAAAGGTAGAATGGATTCAAACCCATACATTAAGAAAAATGGGATAAATTGAGTTGGAGTTCGATATGCGGTGCTATAGGCCCACAAGGCTTCAACTAACTGTTCTTTCCACTGTCATTTGTTCTCATCAAGAGTTTTCTTCAATATATAGATGAGAGTTTTGTTGAATGCTTTCGCTAAGCCATTTGCTCTAGGGTAGTAGATGGTGGAGTATCTCCAATCTATATCATATCTTTTGGTGAACCTATTGATCTTCGTGCTTTTGAATGCAGTATCATTATTCGATATAATTCATCGAGGCACTCCGAACATATATACGATATGGTACTTAAAAAATTGAAGCACATGCTGAGCTATGACCTCTCTGAGTGGGATGGCTTTCGCCCATTTGGAAAAGTAGTTGGCGGCAACAAGATGAACCGATGCCCCTTAGAAGAAGGAGGATCGATTAGACCCACAATGTTTGTACCCCAACACTCAAATGTCCATGAGGCCAATGTAGAGTGTAGAATGTTTGGTGGTTGGTGAGGACCAATCGCACGACATAGCATCTCCTATATCCATGCCTGTAATCATCGACTAGTATCCTAATCGATCTCCTCTTCATCTTTGGACCAGATTGATGTGCTTTGCATAGACCTGAATGTACCTCAATTATAATGCCATGGGCTTCGTGTTTAAACAACGTAACAACATTTGGTCAAAGAATCAATATTATAGGGTGCCATCAACGGGAGCATAGGAGAGAGCTCTTTGTTTTACTTGATGGGCTTGTGACTTTTCTTGAGGTAGTTTATCAGTGTTCAAGTAATCTATGAACGGTTGCCTCCAATCCAGTTCCTTGTCCATTTTGGCAATGGCAACCTCCCATTCAAGAGAAAGTATCTCGATGAGTTCAACATCTATAAGGAATAGGGCTTGTCTACTTTCGACCCTTATTGAAATGGACTCATCGTCTGGACATGCCAATTTTTTAGCAGGTTTAGCCAAAGCATCATCGTTTCTCTACGTGGAACCAGATGATGAATTTGAATTTAGGCCAACAACTTCATGGTATACTCATAGTAATGATGAAGTTTGGGTTTGAGGACCTGTAACCCAACTGGGTTGATGACCAACTAAATCCCCATGTTGATGCTCTTAACACCGATAGTGATGGCTAACTGCACGCACCAATCAAAGCCTTATACTCACTGCTGGGTGGTTTGAAAGGTAGTATGAGAATCTCGTCACATCATGGTTTAGAGTTATATGAACTATTCCTACCCCTGCCTTTCATGGGAGAGTAGATCGTGGTGCTTCCCCTTTATGAAAAGAAACTGCACCATCAAAATACATCTACCATCGATGGTTTTTGGCCTCCCCTAAGTTCATGATTTATTCATCAGGGAGATCATCAATAAGTGAAGAATCAGCATGAAGTGGGTGTGCTAAGAACCGCTGTTCATCCTTTATCGCATGAGGGTACAATGTGATATCAAACCGCGAGAGATCATGGACCCATGCCAAACGTCTAGATTCATGGCGAGGATCGTAATGGATTTGTTCTGGAGATCAACTTCACTTTATGAGAAAGCATATAACGCCATAGCTTTTCAGAAGCAAAGATTAAATCTAGACAATAATTCTCAATAGTTGGATACTTTCGCAGAATCGATGATAAGGTAGTAGAGAGCATTCTCCTTCCTTCATCATGGGCCAACAGAGCAAAGAGAGTCATCCAATGCAAGCAATATAAAGGATGAGTGGCTCGCCGGATAGGGTCGCTAGACCTGGCTACACCAAATACTGATGCCTTGAAAGCATGACACTTGTCATCCTACTTGAACTTGGCATCCTTTTGACAAGTGCTAAAAATGGCTTGCATCTCCTCGATAGGTTTGAGATAAAGCATCTTAGATACACCAGCCATCCTTGAAAGGATCTTAGTTGAGTTAAACTCTTAGGAGGTGGCATTTCTAAGATAGCTTTAATCTTTTCAGGATCTATTTTTATTCCCCGGTGTCAGACAACAAACCCAAGAAATTTCTTTGAAGCTACTCCTAATGCACACTTCAGGGGATTCATTTTGAGGTTATATTATCTTAACCATTTAAAAAATTAATCTCAAGCCAAAGAGATGGTCTTCCTTTTCTTTATTCTTGACTACTAGATCATCAATGTAACACTCAACCTGATGATGGATGAGTTCGTTGAAGATTTGAGTCATGGCCCGTTGGTATGTAGCACCAACATTTTTAAGGCTGAAAGGCATGACCCTATAATAGAAGATTCCAATCGGGGTTCGAAAGGAAGTATTTCTTTCATCTTCAAGAGACATCTTGATTTGGTTATAGCCAGATGACCCATCCATGAAAGAGAAAACTGCATGAGAAGAGACAATGTCCACCATTAATTCTGGTATATGAAGAGGAAACTCATCCTTAGAACATGCCTTATTTAAGTCCCTAAAATTGACACATATGTGAATTTGGCCATTCTTCTTCTTAACTGGGACGACACTAGCAAACCAGGTAGAATATTTTTCTTCCCTGATGAAACCATCATCGATCAATTTCTTGACTTCAGAAATGACTTGTTATTCAATTTCTAATATCATGCATCTAGAGTGCTTAATATGGGTAGCGTTAGGTCTATTTCTAACTTGTGGACTACTATGTTAGGAGATAATCCGGGCATCTCTTCATAACTCCATGTGAAGCAGTCTTTAAACTCAGTTAATAGCCTAACTAAGTCATTGGTTTCTTCTTCATTCAGTAATGAATTAATGTACATCGGGCGCGAATTTTTTCTATCCCGATGTTGATTTCTTTAAGCTTGTCAATTATTGAATGAATCTCCTCTTCAAATTTTGGCAGTACCTCTTTGATTTGGAGATCATCTAGATTATCTGGTTTCCAAACACACATTCTCATAAGAGTTGAGGGTGTGTGAGAAGAACTTATCAGACTCCAAATGATTAGTAACAACTAAGCAGTAATAGTCATCATCGACTAGACCCACTATATCAAATCCTAGTCCTGCTCTTGATTATACTTCCTACCTGTTCCATAGCTTTTGAAAGTACTCTAACCTGTGCTTGGACCATGTATGAGGAACTAAACCTTTCTGTATAAGATTATGAACAAAGGGCGAGTAAATGTCAAACGTTAATTTTATTAATTCTTTAAAAGTATCCTCCTTAAGTTCTACATCAACTTCAGGACTTGAGAATGATGATCCCAAAAAGAACCTCTTCTACTTCATGTCACTGGAAGACTTAGGGACTTTCTTAACTACCAAACCTTCAACTTTCTGAGATGTAAGTGAGGTTAGAGCTAAGGTTCCTAGCTGCTGCCTAATAGCTTCACATAAGCCTGATTCGAATACTTTGCTTTGTCTGGAGGCCTTGTCTTCATCTCTATCTAGATCAAAATTCATCTCCAATGGAACCTAAGAGGGGTTAGTTGGTATACTAATCACATTAGACTTGTCCTCCGAGCTGGATCTATGAATAGTAGGGGTACTCCTATGAACTGGAACATGACCTCTGTTGGCTGATGGCCAACTAGGGGGTCTTCCACCTCTAGAACTGCCTCTGTTTCTACCTCTGCCTCTACCTAGTGGAGGTTTAGCCATCCTACCCATATGTCCATATGATAGAATGAACTATGAGTGGAATGTGATATGCGGATCTATTTCTTCTTCAGTTTCCCTTTCTTGTTCACTTGGACTTTTATTTTTCTTTTCATTTTCTTTTATCTTTTCTATTTCTTCATTTTCTCTTTCTTTTGATTTTGATTTTGAATTTTATCCAAGTTCACAAGAAAGGGTGTTTTGAGGAAGATAGTAGGTCGCATCCTCATAAATCTCAACCTCTCTAACTGAAAATAGATTTTCATCTCCATTGACACGGTACTCAATCTCATCTTTTCTGAACTTGATGCACTGATGGAGGGAGGATGAAATATTCTTGTTCTAATGTATCTAAGACCTACCAAGCAAAGTAGTGAATGAAGTATTCAAATCAATGATGTAAAACTTGGCTTCAGTCTTCTAGTCACCTATAGAACCTAAAGCCCGCTCACCTTGGTCATTGAATCCTCTCAACATCATCCAATCTCCTTGGAGTGTGGAGATGTCGATCCTCAAATAGGCAAGGATCTTTAGACTCATAATGTTCTCTAATGCACCTTAATCCATGAGAACTCTGGCAAGTATGAACTTATCCATGTCAAGTGTGATGTAGAGGGGACGGTTATGCTCCAAGTGCCCGAAGAAGGTCTTCATCTATGAAGGTGATCCCCTGAGCTTCTTTTGTGTAATGTGCCTCCTCACCTATAGCGGTCAGTTGAGTTAAGCATAATTTAGGATCAAGGAGAGCCTTGATTAATGACTCCCTCATCTCTTTGGATAAGACAAGGGCATCGTATATGCTTAGCTTAGATGAGAAAGGACATTGTAGTCCACCTTGGGCTAGTCCTCCACAAGCATATCCAAAGGTGGAGCATCCTGTGGAGGGGCTTCTCGATCTTTTATAGAAATGACTTGTTTCCCTCTATCTTGAGGTGTTGCCCTAGGAGGTAGAACCTTGCCACTATGGAGGTTGACTTCAGTGATCTCTTGTGGCAGGGTAATGGAAGGTTCTACCTGCACATTAGGCTCACATACAGCTTTTCCTATGGGACCCTCATAATCGGATGATTCCAAGTCTATCTCAAGAGGCATACCCATAGTATTCAGAGTAGGAAAATCCAACTCTAAATCAAAAAGAGGAAGATCTAAATTGTTATAGTTATTTTGACTTGAAGAGTTATTATTAAGAATAGAAGAAGACAACCCATCAAAAGTGACATAGATGTAATTCAAACTAGCTTTATTCTTCAATTTCTTGGAATTGTTTGGAGGTACGAAGTAGAAATCAAGTAAAGTGAGTGGGGTAAGGGATTTGATGCCCTTATCCATCAATATAAAAGTTCTACTAGTAGAAGAAGTAGAGTTAGTTGAAGTGGAAGAAGTCGGGTGGGCTGGCAGAGGCGACTTTGGTCGGTGGTGCACTAATGGGCTATCCCAGGCCGACACATGTTGTTGCTGCTGAGCTCCCCCTTTCCTTGAGTTGGCACTGGCAACTTATACAAACCTTCCTTGATTTTGGTGGTTTGAGCTGACTCAGGCATCTACAAGGAAAGCTTCTTGATCTTCTGTATGATCTTCTTAGAGGTTTTGGATAGAGAAATATCACAACCTTCTTTAGTTTTGGTAGAATCACATGTATCCCCGAGGATTATCCTAATGGAACTAGATGGATGTTCCAAGGTATTCCTTTGGGATAACTATAGCACAAGTCTTGAAGTTATATTCAAGCAAGTCCTTGAATGTGAAGTAACTCTCTAAAACATGGCCTAGCATATGATGGTAGGGGCAAAAATTTGGGTCATGACTTTTGCCTACTTCCTCTGGTCTCTTAGGCTCGAGTAACTAAAAATAGGCTTATTTAAGAGATTCTTAAAGATCTTCCTGGTTACCTCCTCTTAAAAGAACAAGGTTTGTTTAGCTTATCTAAAAGAGTAGGTGGATCATAGCTACCTAGCGGTGGGTATGAGTGGTATGGTGAGGCGTGGTGGTGCTACTTCTTTAAAGCCTATGGGACTACCACTGCTTTCCTCTTTAGCGAGGAGATGTTAGAATCATAAGGTAGATCAATCCGAATGACCAACTTCTGCCCGATCACTGTGGTCCTACTAACTGTCGTGAGGGGAGTGCCCTTACATGTAATCCTCGCTCCCTTGAATCCCCTACTAAAGTGAATAAGATGTGTATGATCCAGTCAGGGGAAGTTGGCTTGGTCCAAAGCCAAATCCATACCATGAGGGAAGGTGAAAATAAATTTCTATGAGCCATTTTCAAGTAGATTGGAAAAGCGAACTCATCACTATCTATAACTATGAGAATCAGTAAGAAATGAGCTTGGATTAGATTTCTATCTTTGTTGATTTTTTTGAATTTGAATTGAAAATCTGAACTCACATCTAATAATTTGGAAGTGTTAGTTCAAATAGATTTGAGAAGATTTAGAAATTTGATTGAAAGAGGAATTTTGAATATGAATCTAACTTCAACAAATTTGAGTATGTTGAAAGATGGATTCAAATATTTTGATAAGGATGCTTCCATAGGTTCATGTTTATTTGAATTTAGATTTTCTTTTGATTTGAGGACCCTTTCCTTTAACAAATTTGGGTATATTAAAGTAAGGGTCAATTGATTTTATTTTTGTTTAGTGATTTTGGGAATTTTACTTAGCAAATTTGGGTATGCTAAGTAAAGTGTTTGAAAATGATTGTTTTCTTTTTTGGTGAATTTTTGTTCAATTTTTGAAATTTGGAATTCTCACTTAGCAAATTTAGGTATGCTAAATGAAGAATCCAAATGTGTTTTGTTTGATTTTTGAAAATAGGATTCTTAGCAAATTCAAGTATACTAAGAAAATCCTAAGGTGTTTCATTTGTTTGTTAGATGTTTTGATTTTTGAAAGAGTGGGATCCTTAGCAAATTTGGGTATGCTAAGGAAATCCTAAGGTGTTTCATTTTTTTTTGATTTGTTTGAAAGTGGAGACTTTACTTTAGCCAATATGGTATGCTAAGGATGAAGTCCCACTTAGTTTAGTGAAAAGGAAGTTTCATTTAGCAAATTTGAGTATGCTAAATGAAATTCCAAAAGGTGTGTTCAAAATTTTGTTGTGATTTGGTTTTGAAAATGGAAACTTCTCCTTAGCAAATTTGATATGCTAAAGAATGAAATTCCAAAAGTGCTTGAAAATTTTTGGTTTCGACTTTCGAGACTTCACTTAGCAAATTTGAGTATTCTAAATGAAGTTTCAAATATGTTTGAAGATTTTTTATTTTGGATTTGAAGACTTCATTTAGCATATTTGAGCATGCTAAATGAAGTTCCAAATATATTTGAAAATTTTTTGATTTTGGATTTGGAGACTTCACTTAGAAAATTTGGGTATGTTAAGTGAAGTTCCAAATGTGTTTGAAAATTTTTTATTTTGGATTTTGAGACTTCACTTATCAAATTTGGGTATACTAAGTGAAGTTCTAAATGTGTTTGAAAATTTTTTATTTTTGAATTTGGAGACTTCACTTAGCAATTTGAGTATGCTAAAATGAAGTTCCAAATGTGTTTAAAAATTATTTTGATTTTAGAATTTGGATGCTTCACTTAACAAATTTGAGTATGCTAAATGAAGTTCCAAAATGAGTTTGAAATTTTTGATTTTGGATTTGTAGACTTCACTTAGCAAATTTGAGTATGCTAAATGAAGTTCCAAATATTTGCAAATTTTTGTTTTGAATTTGGAGACTTCACTTAGCAAATTTGAGTATGCTAAATAAAGTTCCAAAATGTTTGAAAATTTTTGACTTTGGGTTTGGAGACTTCACTTAGCAAATTTGAGTATGCTAAATGAAGTTCCAAAATATTTGAAATTTTTTTATTTTGGGTTTGGAGACTTCACTTAGCAAATTTGATTATGCTAAATGAACTTTCAAAATATGTTTAAAAATTTTTTATTTTAGATTTTGACACTTCACATAGCAAATTTGAGTATACTAAATGAAGTTCCAAATGTATTTGAATTTTTGAAAGTATGATTGTTAAGTTTCAATTTTTGAAAAGAGGATTTCTATTCAATAAATTTGGGTATGTAGAAATGGAAATCAATTTTATTTTTGAAATGTAAAAATTTTTGTTTTGTGTGTGATTATTACTTTTTGAAAAATGGAATTCCAACTTAATCATATGTGAGGTATGTTTAAGTGGGATTTCCAAATGATGTTATTTTTAGTTTGGAATGAAATCTTTATTCAATACATTTGAGAATATTAAATGAAGATGTTCATATATGCTTTTGAAAATTTTAATTTTATATGAAAATGAAGCTTTCATTCAATAGGTGTGAGTGTATTGAATGGAAAGGTTCATGTGTGCTTTTTGAAAGTTTTATTTTTAATTTTGGTTGTGATTTTTGAAAAGATGATTGTTCATTTTAAAAAAATGAAATCTTCATCAAATTGAACTGAATGAAAATGTTCATTTGGGCTTTTGGAAAATTTAATTTTATTTGAAAAATGAAACTTCCATTCAATAACTGTGGGTATATTGAATGGAAAGGTTCATGTGTTGTTTTGAAACTTTATGATTGTGATTTTGGAAAGATGATTGTTCATTTTATTTTGAAAATAAAATCTTCTTCAAAATGAATTGAAGGAAGATGTTCATTTGTGCTTTTAGAAAATTTTGTTAGTTTTATTTTTGAAAATTCCTACATGTAACAATTATGAGAATTGTTAAATGAGGGTGAAAATTTTCTTTTGTGGAAAATACTTTATTATGTGAAATTTTGAAAGAGTGCATTTTGAAAAGCAAAGTTTTTATTGGAAATTTATTTTGTCTTTATTGTTTTAGAATGAACATTTCCTTATCATAAAAATGATAAGGAGGAAGCCTTTAAATATTTTATTTTTATTTAGATCTTTTTATTTTTACCCATTGGAGAATCCAACGAGGGTTTTAAGACCAACATGGAGTGAGGTACTAAAACCTAAAAATGTTGGCTAACTCAACTTAAGAATACAATAAGCTCAATGTCAAAAAAAAAATGATAGTTTCAGATTCATACCAAAGTACAAACCCACTATCGATACTCGAAGGAAACGATCATTTACCAAAGATGGAGAGAAGAACCATCCCCAGCGGAGTCGCCAGAAAAATTTGTGAGAAAAAATTTCTATATTGTCGCCTTCATCTGTGGTGAAAGCAAGAATATAAAAATTCATCTTTTTGGGATGCCACGCAGATCCGCATTTGTGCTTATTCAAGTGATCGGGTATGTCATCAAGAATAGTATACTATCTCAAGAGATAGAAGTCACTACCCTTTAATGGACCTAATCACCTCAATAAGGACTCCTAAGGACAATGGGTCTACATATGTACTAGAAATTCTTCCCCTACTTTATTTTAAAAAGTAAAGCGAGATTTATTTTAAATTTGGTTCATTAAGTTTCTTACAGAGGCAAGCCCCCCATAGTTAATTACATCCTAAGGGATGGGATCTCTTAGGAATGCTCTTGATTAAGGTAAATGATCATTGTCTCCAAAAATTTCAATAGGAAAGGACTATCAATCGATTAGTTCATTTTTGAAGATCAAATGGGATTGATCAAAGAGAGTGAGTAATTATCAAAACCAAAAGAAAGATAAGTAGTAGATGCCCACGATGTCAGGAAACCTAGTAAGCATCTCAAACTATCCAATGATTGGGCTTTACATTTTTGAAATTGATTTAATTTGTTTGAGTTGAATTTTTCATTAGAAATTTAGGACTTATGATTCCATAACACAAGATTAAGGAAATATCTAAGAGGTGAATATTTAAGCTTATGGCCCACAAAGAGGAGAAGCAACCTCATAACCTAAATCTTGAGAGCTTTGGCAAGGGCCGAAAGCACAACCTAAATCTAAGGCAAAAATGAGTATTTGGTTTGTTCCACAAGAGAGAACAAACCACCTGACTACTTGGACTTACAACAGTCTGTGGGTAGCTACCAAACTCCTCCTATGATTTTAAATACATGTAGCAAGTCATATTCTTATGCAAGATAGTTAGACTATTATTTATTTAGAAAGAGATTAAGTCCTTAAACTCACTCCTTAAAGAGACTAGATTATACAAGGACATGCTTCAAATGACCTAAATCTAATGCAAATTAGATTTTATTTTTATTTTTATTTTTGGAAAATTATTTGGCTCAAGCTAATAGGATTCATATGCCTAATGCATGAGAAACAAAGTTATTGGCTAAAATCAATGAGAAGAGGAGGAAGTGTGTTTCCACCATGGCTCTCAAAGGTCAAGCTAAGTTTCTCTAGAAAATATGGAAGCCCTCCAATCAAGAGTGAAATAAGATGTATTTGTGCATGATATTGTAAAAGAAATACTCATCCTAAGGGTTGCTAAATCTTTTATCTTGAAATTTAATCTAAGGTTTAGGTGAGGTTATGAATCCTTTATTGTTAGTTTTGAATTATTAAATTTGATAAAAGATTTATTTTTCCCTAAGAGCCTAATCCACATCCAGGCCATACATGCAAGGAAGAAACTAGAAAAATGATGTCACTTAATGCACAAGCTAAACAAATCATCAATTAATTTATAAAGCTAATCACAAAAAAAATAAGAGGCCAAGTGTGGTAGGGTACCACCGCACAAACCCGAAAATAAATTTGGTAGCCGAGCTCTACCCAACCCTCATTACAAAAGAATTAAATATAATTAAGCAAGGAATTCATTGTTATGGGGTCTTCAAGCTTCATTTTTTTCATTCTTCTTTTCTTCTTTACTCTTTTTCTTTCTCCTTTCTTCTTTGGTTCCTTCTTTTGGATGGTTGGCCTTCACATGGTGCATAATATAGAATCTTATGACCAATATTCATACTAATCCCCGTAACAATCATTCTAAAATCCTAATAGCTAAATTTACATGAAATGGAAAAGAATGAAAATCTAACTAACAATTGGAAAATAGAGATTAGCTAAAACAAACCACCAAATCCCAAGCATGTATATTGGACTTACCACCTCACACATGGGTGACAAAGTTCACCTGGCCTATTGGATTATGTTTGGGGGTATAAGCACCTGCACAGTAAAACCTTTTATATTTTTATTTATTGTAGCACGACTTAAGCACAATCCCCTACAGAGAATAATTGTTAGACTAAGATCACCCTATCATTCATTCTACGCACATTCATCCTAACATCCAATCTAAAACATATATCACAAAACAAAAAAATAAGCATCAAACCATGCACTACCCTAACCTAAAGCCAAAAGTGGTTAAGCCTAATGTGTGTGCTTTGGATGTTTGTTTGGTATGCTTAGTTATGACTTTAAGTTAAGATTTTCTAAGTGTAAAGCATGTTCAACTTAGAGGAGGATTTCAATTAAGTGATTTAATTATTTTGGGTTAATTTTATTTTATGTTTTGATTAGGTTCAAGTGAATCCTACAATTAATTATTAAGTTATAAAGAGAGGAAAAGAGGAGAACTTTTCTTTCCTTCCCTAACGTAAGTAATTTCTAAAGTAAATTCACATTTTATTTTTATTTAGTGAATATTTTGATTAAGTGTTTTAATTAATCATAAGTTTAGATAAACTCTAAACAAACCTATTCAAGAAGGAAGGCATTTTAAGATTAAATTAAATGAACCAAATTCACAAAACATACATCACTTCATTTCTTTCCCAACATATATAACATACATATGAATGAGTCTTAAGCATATCTATATATACAAATGATAATGTTTAACACACTTTATGATGCATGCTAAGCAATTCATTTAAGAAAATTTGGAAGTTTATGATACATGATTTTCCTTAAGTAGAAAAGGATTTCTTATCCAATTTTCACATGTACACATAAAAGTAAGAAATACATAAGTGAGTACAACGCCATTGTTAACAAGAGGTGTAAGGTACAAGAAGACTTAAAGACAACAACTTGGGGTTGTCCAAACTAATATATCACTTTCCTTAAATACAATGTGTACAAAAGAAATGAATGGAAAAGAAAGAATGCAAAATTTTATATTAATTGATTCATTTTGTTTATACAATTTATATGTCCAAGCATAGGTATTCTTCTTAAGTGATAAGAATGAATAAGATATGAAATTAGACAAGTGTTAGGTTCTTTTTAAATGAACCATACATCTTACCAAATCCTATTCAAGGCTATACTAAAAGAGAAGAGAAGGAAAACCTATACTAAACACATCTTTATACCTTACATACAAGCTTATAATTAAAATATAAGTAACACACTTTCAATTTTAATAATTGATTCATATATTTTTAAAAATAATTTGAATTTAGTAGTGATAATAACCACTCATATTTTTTACTTTAGCCAACACATTCAAATTTGACATAAAGTAAACAATTTCATTTTGAATTTGATTTTGAAAAATATGGATGCATGAAACCATATGACATACACATTTAATATGTTGGGGAAAGATATAAACATATTCACTTTAATTAAATCCTAAAGACAATCATATGAAATAAGAAAGCTTAAAGTAAATCAAAGTTTATTTAAGATGATTTTTGTTTGATTTATAATTTGATTTAATTTTGAAAATGTGAGTTGAGTTTGCAATTCCTAACCCATTCCCACATGTGTTTGATATTTTTTTTAACTTTTAGATGATTAGATTCATTTTATATTTTAATTAGGTTAAGATATAAATTAAAATAAATTAATTAACACTTTCTACACCATCTTAGCATAGTTAACTAAATAATAATGAGCCAATGAGATGATAAAATCTCATAAGGAATTTAAATTTGCAATGCAAGAAAAGGGCCTAATGCAATTTGGTTAATGGTTAATTAAGCTAAAGGGTTTAACTTAAGTAATTTCAAAATACCCCTCACACAAATGAGTTAGGTTTTAATTTCCTTAATTGAACTTAGGCTCTTGAACACCTAAGCATCTACCCAAAGTAGATTAATTAAGTCCTGGAAGGTTTTAGAATTTTTAGAAATAAATTAAGAGGGTAAATAGTGAATTAGCCCTTAATTAAGAGAGGATTAAGGAAAGAAAATGGGGTTTAGGGAATAGCTTAGGGGAAATGCCCAAAAATTATTCCCTAAATCTCCTATTCACTATATCAAACCTTAATCAACCTTAATAATATATTAAAATTCTAATCAAACCCTTAATTATCCTTAATTATATTAAGGGAGTAATTAAGAAATGCATTTACAATCCCCCCAAATAAGCCTTCAATAAATCCCAATAAAATTAGGGAGGCAGAAGTCATCCAAAACATACCCAAGAAGTTTGGGATTAATCAGAGGATTAATTAAGGAATAATTAACAAAATAAGACTTTCATTAAAACCCAAAATTGGAGAAAAATATAATTTAAAATCCATTGAAATCATTTTTAGAATATTAGATTGAATTATCTTTTAGTAGAAATTTAC
This sequence comes from Cymbidium sinense, assembly GCA_021442155.1. Taxonomy (NCBI): domain Eukaryota; kingdom Viridiplantae; phylum Streptophyta; class Magnoliopsida; order Asparagales; family Orchidaceae; genus Cymbidium; species Cymbidium sinense. The sequence goes on from CM038224.1 coordinate 32,434,718, forward strand.
CTCATATTTTTCTAATTTTTATTTAGGGAGATATGAATTTTTAGAGCTTAGAGGATTAATTAAAACATAATTAATCCCTTTAGCCCATAGTTGGACATGTGCGGGGTACGACACGCGTGGGCGGCGTGGGTTAAACATCCCATCACCATGGCGGCATGGCGATGGGATGCGGTTTGATACCCGCAGTTCGATCAAGAATCGAACGGCCAAGAATCACCCAGTGGTTTTAAAAGGATAAAACGATTTACAAAACGTGCACTTAATCTCGGCTGTCCATCCAAAATGCGCAGATGGACGACTATATCTCCCCTATTCTTCCCTAAGGATTAATGGAGACCGTCAATGATCCAAGGAAAGATCCAAGCTTGATCAAGCTCGGATTAGGATAGGATTTTGCACACACCATCTAACCCTAATTACAAGTCTATCCAATAATGGAATTCTCATGCCATGACACTTTCTTTCACAAAAGACCAACACATCTTAAGCCTAGTGGTCGAAAAATGTCATACCCTCATGATTCTTCCAGGAGCTTTGTCTAGTTGAGCTTTCAGTTTGAGCATTTGAGGTTGAGGGGATGGCTCTATAGACCAACACTTCCTCCTCTTCTTTGCGACTTTTATCGAATTGAACTCCTCCTTGCCTTGGGAACTTGTATGAAGGCTTGGGTGCACTCGACTTGGTCTCCTGAAGAAGTGTGCACAGAGAATTGAAGTGGATTGTAGTGTGGATGAAGTTTGGAAAATAGTTGAGCTCCTCTTTTCAAGGATGAAAACCGAGAATGGCTCTTTCTAAATACCTCTATGAAGCTTAGGATTACTCTCTGATGCCTCCTAACACTCTCTAGCACTCAATGGACAATGAGGATGTGTGAATTGAATTAAATTATGTATATCAGCCAAGCTATGGTTACCATTTTGATCTAATTGACCATATGGAAAGGGTTGTTCAGGCTGTTTGAAGTTGACACATGGTCGGTTTGATCCAAGGAGTGGATTAGTAACCTCCCATCTGCTTCAAATCAAGTTGAGGGAGGTTTTCAAATTTGCCAATTTGAGCTAGCGAGTCAGTTTTAGCCTTGGATCCATTTGGACTGACCTAAACCTATTGGGTTGGGTACACCACCCTCCATAGAGTTCACTTGAACTATTAGGAAGGTGAAGAGGGTTTGACCAAATTCCCCATGGATTAGACAAATATTTGTTCTATGGCCTAGGGGTAGAATGGTCATTTGGTTGATTTTGAAATTTGAATATGTTGGGTATGTTGAGAAAATAGGTTTGGCCAAGTTTCATTAGATTTGGAGTTCATTTGATATGGTTTAGCTCATGTTGACCCATTTAGGTCAAATGGGTCAACTTGGGTCAAATTGACCAATTGGTCAAATTAGGTCAAACCAAGGGTTGGGTCAAGTTCATATAACCATTTGAAATGTTTTGGTGGCTTTGGTTTGATTCAATTTGGTTTAGTTTTGAGTTGGGCTCATATGACTTCATTTAGGTCAAATGGGTCAAGTTGACCTATTTGACCCATTTGATTTATTTGAGCTAGGTCAAGGGTAGGTTTAGGTTTGGTTAGTCATATAAAGTGGATTGGTCTCTTTGTTTCCAATCAATTTTGGTTAAGTTTGAATTTGGCTCAGCATGACCCCTTTAGGTCAAGTTGGGTTCAAGGTCAATTGGGCTAGGTTAAGTCTAGTTGGCCAATTGAGGCTTTGGTCAAGTTCAACAAGTGATTTGGAATGAATTTGGCTCATTGGTTTCAATCAATTTGGCTTAGATCAAGTTTTGACACATTTTGAATTTTTAGGTCAAGTTGGGTCAACTTGGGTCAAGTGACCAATTAGGCTAGGTTAGGCTCAAATATTGACTTGGTCAAGTTCAAATATAGGTCATGAATGAACTTAGATCAATGGTTTCAATCAATTTGGCCTATTGTGGATTTTGGCTATGTTAGGTTTTATTTTGGCTAAGTGTTGACTTAGTCAACCCTTAGGTTTGACTTGGTTTAACCCAATTTGATTGATTGATTATCCCATGATGATTGTTGATTATGATGAGAGACATATGTGAGTTTGATTAAATCCAATTTGGTTAGGATTAGAATTTGGCTCATAAGAGTACTTTAGGTCAAGTGGGCCTAAGTGGATCAAATGGCTTGGTCAAAGCTTGATTTGAGTTTGATTGAATTTGTATATGGACTTATGATTGAAATATAAATCCATTCGAAAGTGATTTGAAGTGAAATGGGTTTTGATTGTTTGAATTTATATTTCATTTACATATATGAATAGAAATGAGAATATAAATGATTATGATAAAATTTCAAGGATTTGAAGTGATTTGATCATGATCTAGGCTAAGTCCATTAAAAGGGAATTTAAAGGACTTACGAACTTTTTGGAGTTTGGAGCTTAAATTTTGGATTTGGTTTGATTGATTTATATTTATATTTCATTTATATGTGCGAATATAAATGAGAATATAAATGAGTTATGAGAAAATCCCATGAATTTGAATTGATTTGATCATGATTTTGGCTAAATCCTTAAAAAGAAAATAAAGGACTTAAGAAGGATTTTAAATTTTGAATTTAATTTATGGATTTGATTTGATTAATTTATATTTATATTTCATTTATATATGTGGACATAAATGAGAATATAAATGAGTAATGAGAATATCCATGAGTTTGATTTGGTTTAGATCATTATTTAAATTAAGTCCTTAAATTAAGGACATAAGAAAATTTGTGAATTGATTTTGACTTTTAAGTTTGTTGGATTAGTTTGAATTTATATTTCATTTATATATGTGAATATAAATTGAGAATATAAATAAATTATGAGAAAATCTCAAGGATTTGATTTGATTTGATCATGCTTTTGGCTAAGTTCTTATGAGGAGATTAACGACTTAAGAAAGATTTGGACTTAGGAATTTCATTCATGGATTTCAATCACATAGAGTTGATTTGAGTTTGGAGGAAATCAAATAAGATTGATTTGGAGTTTGACTTGAAGGAAGAAAATTGAGGAATGGTTCAAGCTAAGGGTAGGCAAGTTTTCTTAACACCCCTAAGGCATGACTTATTCTTATGGCTAACTCTTCTAAGTCTCTAAGGCTAGGTTGAGTGTCCACCTAATCACTAGATGTGCATTAAGACTAAGGAACTCTTAAATTCTAAGAGAAGTCATATGTCTAAGATGAAGGGGTTGAGAGCTCATCTTAAAAATGAGGTCAACACTCATCAATCCAATCAAAGTGAAAGAGCTGTAAATAAAAAGAAAAGAAAAGTGGGACATAAGATTTATAGTGGTTTGGTCAATTGACCTACATCCACTCTCTAGATCATCTTTAAAAATCCACTATCTCTCTTTCAGCACAACTTGCCAAGGCAAAGAAACTCTTTTCCTTCACGGGTAATGAAAAAACCCTGCACCCACTCCCCTTCTCTTTCAACGCTAGAAAGACATCACTCCCTCACAAGAGGTACAAAGAAAAATCTCTTTAAGAAAAATAAACCTTGCACAAGTTCTCATAATAAAGAACACAATCTCAAGTTAAAAGCACAAGACTTAAAGGTAAATGAAAAATAAGCAATCAAGTGCAACCTTACTGATAGCAATTCTTTAGAAGAAAAGAGGAGAGAGAGATCTCCCCACCCTTCTCCTAAGCACTCTTTCCTAAACCTCTTTGTAATTTTTCATGTTCAAAATATTTGAGTTAAGTCCCCTTAAAGAGACCACTTATACAGAAGAGCCTGAATAAAAAATTAATAAATTTATTCTTGAAAAAGTCAATCAAATCATACCATATGATTTATAATTGTATGGACAATTAGCTTTATTTGCAAAGGTTAAAGCCCTGGACAATCAAGTCATCCCAAACAGCCATAATTATTCAATCCATACGATTCTGGATTGTACTATATGCATATTACAAATCAAAAAATTAACTCTTTATTTGTTCGTCTTGTACAATCCAACCATACAATACGAATCAATTTAAGAAAAAAATTCAAGAAATTGAATGCCTCAATTCAGAATTAAAATTAGATAATTAACAAATGATGATCGTACTATACAATTTATATTATACTGTATTTTTAGTCAATTTAAACATGATTTATAATTACTCAAATTAATCTTGGTAACTGATATTTAACATAAATAAATTGTATAGTACGAACCGAATCATCCTATACGATCGGCTTAAATTAGAAAATTTTGATTGTAACTGACATAATTGAGTTGGCCAAAAATTTATCAAAAATGAATGATCATACAATACGATTCAAATCGCCTTGTACAATTAGTACAATTTTTGCAAATATTTGATTTAAGAGACTTTATATAAAATACGATCATCATATAGTACGATTTCTTTAAAAATTTAATTTTTGAAACTTTGTTTTTTTTAATGTCTCTCAAGTGTGTGTGTGTGTGTGCTTGGTTATCATACATCATTCATATAGCAAAATAAATAAATAATAAAATACAAGTACCACACATGACAATACAAATGTTGAGCTCGACTTAGATCTTTAGATAGCAATCGTTCATTATTTCTAATCTTCAAGAACCCTTGATCAAGCATTTTGGAATTAGGTTATAGCTCGTGCTTTTGCAGTGATCTTGACTTTTCTACTTGATTTTGATCTTGTATTATAATTTAAACACAGTATGCACACACAACTGATCATCGAAAAAATAATTTGTTCAATCAGAAATATTTGTGATCATCAAACTTAAAATATTAAATGAAAGCTCATAGGGCTAACAAGAGGATGTCGGTTGTGTTCTCTTACACCAATCCATATGAAGGTGATATGACTCCACTAAGAAAGGATGTCGCTTGAGAACTTAGTCCTAATCTAGGTGTACTAATGAGAAAGAATGTCACTAGGAGACATAGTCATAATCTAACTGTAATAGAGTGAAGTTAATGAATGTGATTATGATGATGGTTTGAGGATGATTTTGATTTTTTTTTTATTTCAAAAGTGATTCAATCTAGAGATTGATTTTAATCTTGGTTATGATTCGAAGAATTAGCTTGATTTAGAGTCAAATTTTATTGATTTGGAAGTTTTGAGGTTCCTCTAAATGAGGATAGGGGAGATGAGGACATCTGGAATAGAATCTCGCCCTCAAAACTAATAGGACCCAATCAATATAAACACCAACTTGGTGTGAAAACATAATTTTAATGATGGAACTCATTTTCAAATATAATTATAAGAAATATTATTTTAAATAAAGCCTATTAATCACCTTTGTGGTTAATTAATTAGTACGATCATCCTTGATAAAACTTTTCTATAATGAAAGGCCCTTCCCTTGTTGGTTTGAATTTGCTCTCATCTCATGATGGGCTATAATTAACCTCCTAAAGACTAAAACCAGCTCTTTAACTCAAAAAAAATTCTCTAACAAACCATTTTTTTAGCTTTATATAACTCAAGGATTTGGTGAGCGTTTAGAGATGCCTCTCTTCAAGACCTTTAGAGTTCATCTAACTGATGTTTGGCATTTTGTTCATTGTTGTTTTATTATTGATGGATCCATAATGATGGAATTTGTACCTCTAAAAAGAGAATAGCTTCAGACCCATATACTAGAGAAAATAGTGTGGACTATGTTGGAGTTCTATGTGTAACACGATAAACCCATAAAGCCTCGACAAGCTTCTCATGCCACTAGCACTTGTTATCGAGTGCCTTCTTAAGGATCCATTCAAGAGTTTTGATGAAAGCCTTAGTTAGTATGTTAACCCGAGTGTAATAGATGGTTACTACTTCTAATTCATATTGTGTCATCTAGGGAGGTTGTTGATCTTGATGCACTTGAAGGCAGTACCATTATCAGATATGATTCATTAGGGTACATCAAATCTATATATAAGATGGTTCCTGAAGAACTACAAAATGAGGCGTGCTTTTACTTCTCTTAATGGGATTTGCCTCTGCCCACTTAAAAGAATAATCTATCATTGCTAAATTAAACCAATTACCCTTTAAAGAGGAAGGATCTATTAGGCCAATAATGTCAATGCCCCAGCTCTTAAATAACCACAAGGCTATTATTAGATGAAGAATGTTGGGTGGTTGATGTAGGACCACACCATGCACCTGTCGCTAATGATAATAATTGGAAATATCCATGTAATTTGTAATCATTGAGGGACATTCATTTTCAAACCCGATTAATGGGCATCACACTATTTTGTGTGTACCTCAATCACAATTCACCAAACTTCATGTTAGCATATTGTGGGTATTTTTGAGTAACCACACGTGTACTTAAGTGATCGAGTGTGACATTAAAGTATAATATACTATCTCAGAATATAGAAACATCACCTTATAATGGATCTAGTCACCGGCAATGATGCCTCTACCTTACATGGATGGGAGTTTTATATTTGGGTTCTTTAGTTCCCTATGGAAGCAAGCTTCCATAGTTAATTACATCTCATAAAATGAGAATTATCTAAAAATACTCTCGATTAAAGTAGTCAATAAGTATCTCCAAATATTTTAAAGCTAGACTATTAAAGGACTAGGTACTTTTTAGAAATTAAGTGGAAAAGTTCAAATAGAAATACTTATTTATAGATTTTGTAGAAAGACAAGTATGATACTAGAAAGCCTAATGGGTGCTCCAATCTACCCTATAATGAAGCTTTAAATTTTTGAAAGAGAGACTTTACTTTTATTTAAGTTGGAATCTTATTAGAATGCTAGGCTTATAGTCTAACAACACAATATTGTGATAATACCTAAAAGGTAAGAACTTATATTCACAGCCCAAAGGAAATAAGTAACCTCAGAGGATAAACCTAAAATGCTTTAGCACAAGCTAAAAGCACGACCTAAGTCTAATTGAGAAGACATGATATAATGGATTCACCACCATAAGAGAGAATGGACATATCTTGACTCTCCTGGACTTACAACTACTTGGAGTGGCTGCTAGCTAACACCTCCTACGCTTTAAAATCATGTAGGTTGGTTGTATGTAGATACAAGATAATTGGGATGTTATTTAGTTAGAAAAAAAGCTAAAATCCTAAACTCACTCCTTAAGAGACTAGATAATGTTTGGTATGCAAACATGACTTAGATTAATGTTAAAAATTTACAAAATTTTGAATCATTTTGACACATTTATCTTGTACCAAGGCTTAGGATAATTATGCCTATATGCATGATGAAATTAAGTCATGAGCTAAATCAATTAGAAGAGGTGTTCTCCACTACAAGGGATTGCTCTCAAAGGTCAAGCATATCCCCTATCGTGCAAGAATAGAGACCCTCCCTATTCAAGAGTGACATAATATATGCATGTTATTGTTGCTTACAATCATTCAGCTAAGGGATTGCTAAATTTTTTATTATCTTAATTAAGAGCCTAAGCATTAAAATGAGGTTATGAGTTGTATTAAAATTTAGTTATGAGTTAATTAATGAGGATATAAAATTTAATTTTATCCTAAAGACTACCACATCGAAACCTCATATCAAATCACCACACTTTAAAAAACCTATGAAGAAGCATGTCATTTCTATTGCACAAACTAAACACAACAATCAATATTTGAATTTCATAAAGGAATAAGAGGTCGATGCGACCGAGTACTACCGTACACCACAGAAAAAAGATAAAGTTGAGTAGCCGAGCACTACCCTTATACAATCTGGATTACAATTAAATTTTACAAATGAAATGAATGTTATGGGGGTCTTCAATCCTTATTCTTCTTTCCTTTCTTTGGATATATTTACTCCAGGCTTAACAGTGTCTCCCAAGTCTTTTCCTTTTAGCCACTCCTCATCTTAAATCCTATAACACTAATCATAATCCTATTATCAAAATTACATATTTATAAAAAATAAAATCTAACTACACATCTACAAAACATAACTAAATATGCATACAAGTCAAGCATTATATTTTACATATTCAGACTTAGCACTTCACACTTGGGTAGCCAAACCCACTTGCCTTCATTGGATTATGCTTAGGGACATAAGCAACGCCTACAATCACTTGTATAAAATATCATTAGGCTACTAAAAGCCTAACATTCAGTCTATGCACAAACAATCCTAACATCTAACCTATTACATCATAAAATAAAACACATCATCATAACATACACCGACCTAACTTAATACTAGGATCAGTGACTTCGCATTTTAATGTGTGCTAATGCTTTAAAGTTGTATATCATGGTTAAGCCTTAAAAGTACAATTATCTAATGTTTTGGAATTGTTTAGATTAATCATTAAGGATGGTTTACTTTAATTCATTTAGTAGATTGATTAATTTTCATTTTGTTTAATACTCACTTAATATTTAACTATTATAAAGAAAAGAAAAATTCTTGGCCCATTCATCCCTATCCGAAGTTCTTTTAGTCAAACACTTAAGAAAAAAAAAAAATAGTGGGCCTAAGTTTGGGTTAGTTTTAAGGGATCTTATTAAAACATGAGAAGCATCTTAACATTAACAAAATTAAGTCATCATTACATTAGTAATATTCCTCTATTTCCTTTCATTAGCATTCATATTCTTTCACCTTTAGTCTTCTTAATATTTAATTTAACATATCTACATGGAATATACTAATATGTTTGCACACTTAACAAATATTAATGCATGAAGTTGATAGAAAAGAAAGATTTCATCTCATAACTAAATAAATGCAAACATATATTAGAAATTTAAGCAAGTATGTATCGTTGTTAAACTAGGGAAGTGAGATTATCTAAAACCTCATTGGGACTACTTAAAGCCTCATATTCCCTAGATGTCCATACTATATACTTGTTAATTCAAATACATATAAACACACACAAAAGCATAGAAACAAAACTATGCAAAGGTTATATAAAATATTTTATTCATGTAAAGTTCAATGACATGAAAAGAAAAGTTTTATCCTATATTTTAGCACATGTATACACATAAATGAAATTAAACAAGTGCATGTCACTATTAAACCAGGAAAGTGAGATTATCTAAGATTTCTTTGGGGCTACTTAAAGCCTCATATTCTCAAGATATCCAAACTATATACTTACTAACCCAAATACATATAAACATACACATGAAACATAAAGATAAAATAATCTGTTATTATCTTTAAGTTACAACTAAATGAAAATTTTCATTAAGTATTTATAACAAACATCAACTTAAACTTCACACTTTTTTATTCATTATTAACCTATAATTTTAAAAATAATTTGAGATTTATTAGTGATAATAACCACACCATATAATAACATTTATCCAAGACATGCAACCTAAATGCAATCATATTTTTTAATTCTCTTTTTGAAAACATGAACACATGAAACAAATGGCATGCACATTTATGCTAATTTAAAGTAAGTAACCAAATGTTACCACATAACATACTTAATTTCATTGAATCCTAAGGACAATCAATCCAAATAAACATTATTTAACACTAACCAAAGCATTTCTAAGATTTATGTTTAAGTTATTAAAACCTAAAGAGGAGAAATGATACTTAGGATTCACTCCATCTCATGTTAGTTATTTAACATATTTAAGAAGAAAATTAAATAAGTTTCATGAGTTGATTAGGTTCAAGCCATTAATCACATTGACTTAATCACTCTTCCCTAAGCTTCTTTAATTTAATCAATTACTTGATCATGAGCCTTCAATAATATATTTTGGAAAAATAAAATCAACAATGCACCAAAAAAAGTATAATGTAATTAAGCTCATGCTTAAGAGTTAATTAAATTAAAAGACAAAATTATTTAACTTAAATACTCTTATCATTTCCCCACACCCATGGGATAATCATAATTTCTTTAATGACTTTATGCTATTAAATATATAAAGGGATCAATGAGTTATATTTGAGTTATCTAAATCAATTTTAATTTAATTTTTATTTTATCATTGATTTTTTATTAATTATTCCTTAATTATTAAATATATTAATTAACCCTCTTAAGGGAATATACTTGAAAAAATAATTAGGAAAGAGATACTAATTATTTCTCTCATCATACTCACTGTTCACATTAATTAATTAATGCTAATTGTTTAATTTTTACTATTCATCAATTTTAATAATCATTTAATTAATTAAAGAGGGTGATTAGGGTTAAAATTCTGAAAACTTTAAACCACAGGCAAATAATTCCAATAAACTTTAAACCACTGAGGTCTTATCTCAACTTAAAGTAGCCTGAAGTAATTAGATTTGTATTTGATTCGTTTGTGTTTAAGTGCAGCATTGTGTTTGTATTGTACAAGCAAGGCTTAGGATGTCAGTCTGGTCCTCTTACATCTATCCTAAATGCATCGGTAGTTCGATAATTGAAAACATTATAATTTGGAGAACAACTTGGTTAAAATAAAATTTTGTTGCTAGAAAGATTATTTGGGATATTGTTTATGCACAATATATTTTTAAATAAAGCCCATTGATTGAAAGGATTGGGTGTTTGCCTTTATAGTTGATCAGTTGATAGGAGCCACCTTGGTAAGCCATTTCTATGGCTAAAGGGCCTCTTCCCAAGTAAGTTCAAACTTGCCTCCCACCTTATGATGGGCCATAAATGGTCTCCTTAGAACTAAAATGAGCTCTCTAACTCTAAAAGCTCTAAGGCGGACCCAACTTATTATGAGCTTGAACCATTCTAGCTTTATACAACTCTAAGTTCTGACATGCTCGCAATCGTCTCTCCTCCAGACCTTCAAGTTCTTCCAACCACAATTTGACATTGTTCATGGTTGTAATTTTACTACCCATAACTATCATTAATGATGGGAGTTAAACTTCTAAGGGAAGAATGACTTCAAACCCATACATTAAGGGGAATGGGGTAGATTGTGTTGGAGTTCTTTAAGTGGTGCGATAAGCCCACAAAGCTTCAATTGACTGCTTATGCCACTACCGTTTGTAGTCATCTAGCATCTTCTTAAATATATGGATGATAGTTTTGTTGAAGGCTTCCGCTAAATCATTCGCTCGAGGATAGTAGATGGTAGAGTACCTCCAATCTATATTGTGACTCTGAGCAAAATTATTTATCTTGGTGCTTTTGAAAGTAGTACAATTATATGATATGATTCGGCGGGGTACTCCAAAACTATACACAATATGATTCTTGAAAAACTAGAGCACGTGTTGATCTTTGACTTCCTTGAGCGAAATCTCCTCTACCCGCTTGGAGAAATAGTATGCTAGAATGAACCAATGGCCTTAGGTGATGGAGGATCAATCAGACCCACTATGTCGGTACCCGAACACTCGAATGACCACGAAGCTATAGTTGGATGTAAAATATTGGGTGAGTGATGTAGAACTACTCCATACACTTGACATTGGTTGCAGCACTTTGCTACATCCATGCAATTTGTGATCATCATTGGCCAATAATACCCAAGTCTCTTGATTTTACTTTCATCTTATGATCGGATTCATGAGCTCCACATAATCCTGAGTGCACCTCGATCATAATCTTACGGGCTTCACATTTATTTAAATAGTATAACCATATATTCTGAAGGATCATCGGTATAAGACACCATCAATGAGGGCATAGGAGAGTGCCCTCTACTTGACTTGATGGGCCTGGAATTTTTCTTGAGTTAGTTTGTCTTTATTTAGATAATCAATAAAGGGTTGCCTCCAATCTATCTCTTCATCCTTTTCGATAATAGTAACCTCCCATTCAAGGGCGTATTTATTGATGAGTTCAACATCAATAAGAGGCAGGACTCCTATTGAGAACCTCATTGTTATGGACTCATCTTCCAAACATGCTAATTCTTAACTAGTTTGGCTAAGGCATTAGCTTTGGCATTTTCTCCTTGAGGGATCTTATAAATTGTGATTTTTGAAACTTGAATAACTCCATGGTGTACTTGTGGTGGTGATGGAGTTTGAGCTTTAAAACTTATAAGACCTAACGATCGGTTGACAACTAGTTATGAAACCTTAAAGATACTGATACTTTGGATGCCTAATGAGATGGCAAACTCTAGACCAATGATTAGAGCCTCATATTCAGCTTCATTGTTGGTGATGGGTTCAGATAAATGATATGAGAATCTCATCATATCATGGTCCGATGTTAAGAGGACTATCCCTACCCTTGCCTTACTTGGAAGAGTAGATTATGGTTCTTCTGCTCTTTGAGAGGAAGCTGCACTATCAAAGTATAACTCCCAACAATGAATGTTTGCATCCCCTAAATTCTTGATTTATTCATCATGAAGATCATCACTGAGTGGGGAATTTGCCGGAAGCGGAAGTGCAGCTAGAAAATTGGCAAGTGTTTATCCTTTCACTGCACAGAGGGGTACGAATGTGATGTCAAACTGCGATAAAATTATAGACCATCATTCCGACCATATGGATAGTGTTGGCCGTCTCATAATATATTATAGTGGGTTAATTCTAGAAATCAAGTTCACATTATGAAAGAGCATATAATGCCATAGCTTCTGGGATATGAAGATCAAAACTAAGCAATGCTTCTCAATGGGTGGATAGTTCATCTCAGCAGGTATCAGATGATCTTTGAGATAGTAGAGTGCTTTCTCTTTCGCCTCATCATTGGCATTTATCATCCCCCTTGAACTTGGTGTCTTTCTTGACTAATGATGAGAATGGTTGACATCTACTTGATATATTAGATATAAAGCGTCTCAAATACGCCAACCTCCCTTCAAATGATCTAAGTTGGGTTAGACTTTTAAGGGGTGGCATTTCTAATATTGCTTTGATTTTTTTCAGATCGATCTCGATCCATTAGTGTCAAACAACAAACCCCAGAAACTTCCATGAAATTACCCTGAATGCACACTTCAAAGGGTTCATTTTAAGGTTATATTATCTTAACCATTCGAAAACTACTCTCAAGTCAAAGAGGTGGCCTTCTTTTTGTTTGCATTTGACCACAAGATCATCGACGTAGCACTCAACTTGGTGGTAAATGAGTTCATCGAAAATCTGAGTCATGGCTCGCTAGTACATGGGCCTGCATTTTTGAGGCCGAAAGGCATGACCTTATAACAATAAATTTTGATCGTGGTTTTAAAAGCAGTATTTCTTTCATCTTCAGGTGCCATTTTTATATGGTTATATCTAGATGAACCATCTATTAAAGAGAAGACTATGTGAGATGAGGTGATGTCCACCATCAGTTCTAGTATTGTTGATGAAAATTCATCTTTTGGACATGCCTTGTTAAGAACCCTAAAATCAACATATATGCAAATTTGGCCATTTTTCATCTTGACTAAGATGATGGCCAACTATATGGGATACTTCTCCTTCCGAATGAAACCAACATCGATTAGTTTCTTGACTTCTGAAATGACTTGTTCAATGTCCAATCGCATGCATCTAAGAGGTTGCTTGAAAAGGTTAACGTCAAGTTGTATCGCTAGCTTATAAACTACAACTTCATAAGCTAATATGAGCATTTCTTCATGACTACATGTGAAACAATCCTTAAACTTAGTGAGTAGCCTAACTAAGTCATTGATTTCAAATTTATTCAATAAAGAACTAATGTATGTTGGGCATGGATCATCTTCAGTGCCCAAGTTGATTTCTTTGAGCTCATCAATAGTTGATTTGATTTCCTCTTCGAATTATGGGGGTGCATCTTTGACTTGGAGATCATTTGAAGTTTTAAGCTCACCTCTTCAAATGAGTTAATGTGATTTGAGAATAATCTATCAGCTTCCAAATGATTGATGATGACCAAGCAGTAATCATCATCGTTCACTAGGCCTATTGTGTTAAAGCCAAGTTTGAGTCTTAATGAGAGTTCTTGCATTTATTATCCCATAATTTTTTGAAGTATTCTGACCTGTGCTTAAACCATGTATGTGGAATTAAACATTTCTTTGCTAAATTAAGGACACAAGGCGAGTACCAAGTAAATGGCAATTATATTAATTCTTTGAGTAATTTATCCTCAAGCTAACTTCTCGGCTTGAGGATGTTGCTCTTGGATAAAACCTTTGAGGTTTAGAATTTGCATATATTTTGGGAGCTTCCTAACTATCCATCAACATTTTGAGAGGAAAGTGGGGTTAAACCTAAGGTGTTCACAAACTGTCTAACAGTTTCATATAAAGAGGGCTTAGATATATCATGCATTGCATGGGGACCCAATCTTCATCACTTGTCTCTAATGTCACCTAGAATGGAGTCTACTAACATAGAGAGGTAGTGGTGTACTCACTACATAGGACTCATCCTTTGAACTAAATTCTAAGTCTATGCGAATGGAAAGTATACTCATGGATGCTGGAATGAACCTCCTGGTAGGTGATAGGAATGGTGGTCTACCACCCTTGGGACTCCCACTAGACTTGCCTCTTCCTCGTCCTGGTGGAGGTCGGGTCATCCTCCCCACTTGAACGAATGAAGTGATTAACTGTGGGTGGAATATAATATTGGGCTCTATTTTCTCCTAATGTCTTCTTCTTGCTCAATTTTCTTTTCTTTTCATTCTCTTTTTTTTCTTTTCTTTTTCTCTTTCATTTTGACTAAGTTCATGAATGAAGACATTTTATTTCTTAAGAAGGTAACAAGATGCATCCTTATAAATCCTAACCTCATGTACTGCAAACGGTTTGAGATCTCATTAGACACAATATTTAATCTCATCCCTGATGAACTTGATGCATTGATATAGGAAAAATGGAACCATGTTGTTCTCATGAATCCAGGGTTGTCCTAACAAAACATTGGAGGATGTTACACAAATTTTATATGTGAAATTTAGTCTCAGTCTTCCAATCATCTATCTCCAAAGGCAATATTTTGGAGCTTAATGCCCTTTCGCCTTGTTCATTGAATCCTTTCAACATCCTCTTCTTATATTAAAATTTAGAGATGTCGATCATCAAGTAAATAATAGTTCTTAGACTCATAATATTCACTAATGCACCTGGATCAACCAATACTCTAGATAACCTGAACTTGCCAACATCTATCATAATGTAGAGGGTGCAATTGTGCTTTATTGTCCCTAATAATAGGTCTTCATCTGAGAATGTGGCTCCTAAGACTTCTTTTGAAAAACATATGTCCTCTCCACTGAATTAGTAATTGCCAACTAAGCTAAACATATTTCAAGCTCAAGCAATATGTTCATTAGTCAACCTTAGGTTGGTCCTCCACAAGCATATCCAAGGCAAAAGCATCTTGTAGAGGGGTTATCTACTTACTGGAACCATTGACTTGTTTACCTTTATATTGAGTTACTACCATAGTAGAACTTTGTCACTATGGAGGTTAACATCAATGAATTTTTGTGATAAGGAGCTTATGAAAAGTTCTACATGCTCATCGAGTATACTTACAACTCCTCCTAAAGGATCATCAAAGTCAGACGACTCCAAATTTATCTCAAGTGATGAACCCTGGAGATACAAAAGGGTAATTTATTTCTAAATCAAAATGGAATTGATTGAAATTATTTAAATTATTATTATTATGACTTGGAGAGCTATCAATAGGAATGAAATCATTGAGATTTTCAAAAGTAGTGAGGATGTAAGTTGAATTATTCTTCTTCATTGATTTCTTCAATTTTGGAGGTACATGATAAAAGTCAAGTAAAGTAAGCGATGTGAGTGGCTTGGTACCCTCATCTACGATACAATACTCCTGTTGGTGGTGATGGAGCTAGTAGATGTGGTAAATGTAATGGTGGAAGAGAGAATGATGGACTCGGACGGTGGTGACATTATGAAACTATCATGGGCAAGTGGTGGTTCTGTTGGGTATCCAACTTTCCTAAGTTATCTCTCACAATTAGCAAACCTTCCTTGGTGTTGGAGGTCTGAGCTAAATCAAGCACCTGCAAAAAAAATTTCTTGATTTTAGAAATAATATTTTTAAAGGTACTGGATAAAGAGATCTTTTATCTTTCGAGGATCAGATGTTTTCCCAAAGACTACTTTAATGGAACCAAAAGGTTATTCCACTATGTATTCTTTGGGGATCACTATGGCTCATGACTTGTAGCTACGCTCAAGTTAATCCTTAAATGTCAAGCTACCATCTAAGACATGACCTAGCATGCTGGTAGAGGCAGTAGTTAGGATCATCACTTCTACCCACTTCCTCTAGCTTCCTAAGCTCGGGTAGCTAAAAGTCAAGCTTCTTAAAGAGGTTTTGAATCTTTTCCTGACTACCTCCTTGTTGAATGAATATGGCTTGTTGGATTTATCAACAAGAGTGGGTGGATAATAGCTACTTGGTGGTGGGTACTGGTACCACTACTGTGTAGGCTGCTAATGTGGCCTTTATAGTGGTCGAGAAAGTGGAAAAGGATGTGGGAGTGATGGTTGTTGAGCTCTAGGCCTCTCAAACTATGCTCCCACTGGTTGTTTCTCCTTATCCACTATTACTACAATCCTTGGCTTCTTCTCAAACACTTTTTGAGGCTTAAGCTTGGATGATTGATGTAGGCTCCAAAAATTTGCCACCGGCCTCTCGATAATATTTAAGAATTGATATTGAAGAGAGTGATTTGAAGTGTCGGTGTAATTTTTAGAAGGTAAATGGAATATTAGATAAGACACTGCCCAGATATTTTGCCCTCATTTTGCGAGGACTTTAGACCTGGTTCCATGTTTTCTATAGGCACAAGCCCCTATAGTTAATTACCCCGCTCAATAAGTGAGCGAGAACTTTCGATTAAGGCTAGTCATTGAGGTTGCTTAATGCATAAATAGAGTAGTAACATGTAGAGTTTTAGAATTTAAGATATGAAATTCATCATTTTAGCTTAAACTAGATGGTTGGGGGAATGATGGCGTGCCCGATCTAGATCCCATGGTTCCGTCATCCCGGGCAGTCGCAGTCCCTAGTCTACTTAGTCAGAGGAGGTTTTCGACCCAACCTAACAGAAGGATCTTCATTAGCAACACATGGGTTACATCATCAAGAAATCTTGTAGACCTGGGATGGTGTTTGTCTAAGGAGACAATCTAAAGTCTACTTTCGCTGACAGAGGGTTATTTGCCCTATCAAGTATACCCTATGATTCACAACTCAAAGGGCAGAGCCATTGAGGGATACTGATCGTGATCGTAATATAATGGAATAGGCGGCCAAACCACCCGTCGAGGACTCACGTGGCTTCATCATGGAGCTAGCCAAACCGGTAGAGGACACGGTCATCCTTACTAGCATGAGATTGATTGAGAGTGAACACAGTAGAACACTTGATTTGATATTATCTTCTTTATGAGATAGAGTTTTCTTAATTTATCACCCCGACAAACAGTTGCAGAAGGTAGATGGATTGAGTTTAATTTAAGTTTTTAATGATAGAATTTTATTTAAGCAGTTTCAGATTGATATTTGATTTGAGTTGAAAAATTGATTAATTTGAATATGTTTAAGAGCTTTAAATCTTGTCAACGCTGTTTAAATATGAGGAATATATCTATTATCACGAGAATCGGTTTCTCAAATATGTCCGATTTGAAACTCTTATAATTTTTTAGATTTTGTTAAACCTGTCTAAGACTAAATCGGATAAAGACAGCGGCATTCTGGACACTCAATTTAAGCATTCAACGGGCCCAGTATATTAATTTTAAATAATTTTGTAATTTTATATTTGATATTGATTTCAGATTTTAATTTAATTCCAATTAAGCCTACGCAGCCTTTTCAGACATTAAAATTTGCACTTGAAATCTCCCCTTTTTGTTTTACTTTTATGTTTGTTGTATGTCATTTTACTTTTCTCCCATTTTTATGTTTAATGCTTTTAGTTTAAAATTAGCTGCATGTTTCTTTACTTAGCGTTCTTAAGTTAGTTCATTTCATTCTCCTAATTTTCCTAAGTCAAAATATTTGACGCAATTTTGGCAGCCTCCTAGCGTCATCCCCGTGTAAGGGCCTGCATCGAGGGTGTTTTTACACTTGACGTTGAGCGTGCAGTGGTGTCTGCGAATAATTTTTTCACTCACCGCTCTTGATGAGGGCCTTAAGACTTGAAAGAAGACATATATATATATATATATATATATATATATATATATATATATATATATATATATATATATATATATATATATATATATATATATATATATATATATATATATATATATATATCATATATATATATATATATATATATATATATCATATATATATATATATATATATCTCCCATTTCTCCCATTTTTTCTAAGTCTAAAATTAGACAAAATTTGATAGCATTTCTTCGACAACAGTGTTTCTTACTTATGCTTAGATAGCTATGTCTTATATATATATATATATATATATATATATATATATATATATATATATATATATATATATAAACATATATAAGAAACACATTCACATATCACACATGTTCTGCATTTTTCAACGTGCTGCAATGCTCGACAAAGGAACGGGATTAGGTATGCAATTAGGAATATAAGGCAAGAAGTGCGACGTTGAAAATAGAAAGAAGAATTCTATTAACGATGTTCTTCCCTGGTTTGCGGCGAAACGAAAATGGGAAGGCTAAAGCGAGGGGTGCGATTCCGGAAATCGAAAGAATAATTCACCTGTTAACGATATTCTTTCCCGGTTTGCGGCGAAGAGAAGGTTGGAGGGCTAAAGCGAGGAATGCGAGGCCAAAAATCGAAAGAAGAATTTGCTATTACGATGTTCTTCCCCGGTTTGCGGCAAAGCAAAATGGGATGGATGAGCGGAAGCTTCTGCGAAGAGTGGATCTGAGTTGGAGGATCGCGGGATGGGCATAGGAAGGAGGCTGGCAGCTAATAACTGGCTCAAATGTGCCAAATCGCTGTGAAGAGTCATGAGCTAAATCACCTGGCTATGTGAGATCTGACAGGTGGTGAGCAAGCCCGTGGCGAGATCTGATTTGGCAGTCTGGAGCATGGTCAGTGGAGGCGACATCTGATGGGTAATCTGTGAGTTTGATCATAACACTGGCAGGGGTGGCGTGTAAGATGATCCATGAATGATGATATGAGCAATCTGGGGTTTGGATCATGAGCGGTGGACAGCCGTGCGTAATCTGCCGAAGTTTGAGTCGAACAATCCAACGTCTGGCGTAATTGGGAACAATTGAGGCGGATAACAAGTCTGCGCCTAAAATTGTGATAATCTGTCAGGTTTGGAAGCGAAATATGGCATGGCAGCAGTCTCTTGCGATTTTCGACCGCGACGATGCAATCACGGTGGGATAAGGAAATTGAGAGTGGAGAGGAAAAATATTTACCTGTGTAGAGCTTTTTCAACGTGAGAAGGAATGGGAAGTAGGGGAGTTTTCAGTTTTTTTTTTTTTTGGAGAAGTTGGCAAAAAGAAAGATGTGGGAGAATGGAGAGAGGAGGGGTAATTTTTGCTTTTTTCTTTTTGAATCAGATAAAGCTGAAAATAGGGGGGAACAATTGAACATAGGGGAGGGTAATTTAGGGATTTTAAATAAATTTTTAGTTGATTAAATGATTTTAATTTAAATTTTGTGTCGATAAAGTCACAAAGTTAATATATATCAATTAAAGGTAATTATGATGTTCCGAACGCAATGATGCATAGTCCATTTCGCAATCGGAGGCCGTTTGGTTTGAGTTTGCGTCAAATTGAATCCCTTTCAGGTCAAAATACGCATCGCTCGCGATATTCACGGACTTGTTGAGTGTGAATAGTCTTATTTAATAGATTTCGACATTTCGAAGCTAACGGGGCAATCTATTTCACAAATGGAGATCGTTTGATCCTCATCGGTGCCTCCTGACCTCGATATGCATGCAAGCGCATTGATGACTCGAGCGCTTGATCGGTTGATCATCAAGTCATGCAATATTTATATTATGACTAGTTTCGACGTTCTGAATGCGATGGCGAATTTCGTTCATCGATTGGAGGTCATTTGAGTTGATTTTGGTGACGTCCAGTGCATTTCAGCCTCGATTTGTGTATTATTATTTAAAATCATTTGACATTTGCACAGACTCGCCTGAATTAAGCGTGAATAGTTCATTTAATAGATTTTGATATTTTGAAGCTAACAGCGAAATCAATTTCATAAACGGGGGTCATTTGACTTATGTTGGCCTCGACTTGATATACTGCAAGCATGTTGACTTCGGCGATGGGTTGATCATTATGTTGTGCAATATTTATATCCTGAACAATTTCGACATTCTGAACGTGACAGTGAAGTCCATTCATCAATCGGAGGTCATTTTAACCATTTTCAGAGACATCCAGTACATTTCAGCCTAAATTTGCGCACTGTCACTGCTGATTATTCGACATTTGCACAGACTCATCCGAATTTATCGTGAACAATCTCATTTGATAGTTTTCGATGTTTTGAAGCTAACAGCATGATCAATTTCATGAACGAAGATCATTGGGACATCATCGCAGCTTCCCGACTTTGATATGCGTGTCGATATATTGATAGCTTGAGCTTAATCGATTGATCGTTAAATTTTGTAATATTTATATTTCGATCAATTTTGACATTCTGAATGCAATGGTAAAGTCCATTCCGTCGAGGTTTGACCATTTTCAATGATGTTTGTGCATTTTGAGCCCCTTATTATCCGCTTCCGTCCAAATTAGACTTGTGGGCTTGACTCGACTTATGGCACGTATGTGGAGGTCAACAACTACTCTAAGAAGGGTAACTATTTAGCTTCCTATTATAGATTAATCATCTTGCTGATTAACTTCTCAAATATTTTAATAGTAAAGCTCTTGAGCATGAAGGCAACAGGCCGTGAATATTCTTGAGAAGAATTTCTCAACATGTTGCTCCTATAATTGTGGTTCGTATTTCATACTCAAGTTTTTCACACGAATATAATCGACGAAGGACTCATTGGATTTTTATTTTTCTACAATAAGGTCCCCTACAGTCACTCTCTACTGAGCTCTTGTGAATCTTTTAATGAAAAGTTTCTATAATTCCACAAAAGACTTCCATTGAACCGTTGGGCAGTTCGATGTGCCAGTCAAAAGCAACTCTAGAAAGGCTACTGAAATTTCTTGAAAAGTAAGGCGTCACTACCACCAACGTTACAACAATTAACCCCGAAGTGTGCTATATGATGCCTAGGGTTCCCACTTGCATCGAATACCTTGAAAGATGGTAGCACAAAGTCCTTGGAGTATTGAACTACATCGAACTCCTCCAGGTAGGGTCTACCCTTTAAAACTGATGAGCTCCTTTGGGCCTGTGTCAATGCTTCATTCACTTGTTGTTCTACCGTCTACTTAATGTCTTTCTCATGAATGGAGATGCTATTAGTTGTCTTCTTATGTAGGCTATCGGTATCCTCATCCATCAGAGTAGTGCTCTTAGAACAATCTAAGATATGCATCAACTCAAGTCTATCAGCCTCCTTAGTAATGGGTTGAAGAACAGGTGGTTGATTATGCAATACCAACACCGCTACCATCAACTCCTCTACTCTCCTCTCCATTCTATCAATCTAATCATCCTTCAGTTTGATTTGTTGGAGAAGGCGTTAAGTTGAGTCTGATGCCTCACCTCCCTCAACTACAATGCCCTGAGCTTCTTGGCTATGTTGTTCTCTATGCAAAGATTCTCGAGTTTCAATTATGTGAACTTCAATGGTATCATCTAAGAGGTCATCCTCATCGATATTGTAGTTTATCATACCCTCCTCTTGGTCGAAATGATCATCCACAACTATCTGCCTCACCACAACACGATAGTCCTCTAATGACCGATCATATACTCTACTCGGGACTATTGGGACATATGTTGAGTGATGAATCACTGCCATATTATGTCCTGAAGAGGTGATTCTATGTTTTGGACAGGGGGAGTGCTAACTATGACTGATTCAACAATCATAGAAGTCAACCTAGCATTTCCTTCTTCCTCCTTCTCTGGCTGTGGTGGTGGAGCGACTACGACACTCTTGGGCTGTCACTCCTTTACCGTTAGGATGGGAAGTCGAGCAGGAGAGCTCTGCCTCGCATCAACTGGTAAAGTGGATAGAGTGGTCCTTGGGATGTATCACCAAGAGGGAAGAATTCTCTCCATATATTGACTTATGGTACTTTGCAGGTACTTCAAATGATGGGACAAGAACTAGTGATAGTGGTCGGCGAGTGGAGCAGTATGGTGGTGACGACACCGGCTGCCTCTCCTCCAAAGGTCTCCTCCTCCTAGAACTAGTAAGAACTATCCGGTCTAAATGATTGGCTCTGTCAGCTCATCGATCAGGTGGTCAATCAATTATGAGGCCGCCAAATGTTTGGCAAACCTCATATCCCTCTTACCTGCTTGGACGGCAACCTTGGCCTCTATATCCTCTACCTCTCCCTCTATAGTTGAGAGAGGGTGAAACCTACTACCACCAAGAAGGGGAGAGGTCTCACGATTGAATCCCTCTTCAGCTACATGGGAGGCTTCCTCAACCTCCTTAGCCATGCGCTCACAGTACCTCTTAATCTTTCTATTCTTGTTGTGGCACCAAGTCTTGGTCAATAGTACATGATGAAGCTAGTACCAACCTTGAAAGTGAGAGAAACAACCTCAGATGCTAAGATTAACTTCACCTTAAGGACTGTGGTTGCGACAGAGGCAGTACTAGTCCTAATAGAAATTGTGGCAAGTACAAGTGGTACTCGTGGCATTAGAACCTCTAAGGCTTTCCTCTTCAATGATAGGAACTTAGTGTCTAACTAGAGATCAAACTACATAAGTGGCTTCCTATAGGTCACTTTCTCCCTACACACTGCATTGAGGATAGGATCATTACAAGTAACTTTGAAGTGCTCAAACCTAAGGCCAAATTTGATGACTAGGGAAGAGGTGAGTATGGCCTAATCAATGGCCAAATCCACACCCAAGCGAATGAAAAAATGAGCTTTCCAGAAGATATGGTGACTGAGTACTTGAAAGAAAGAAGGCTAGGGCTTTCCTCTTAGCTACTGGAGAAGAAAGGCGTGGGATTAGATATCACTTTAATAATTGTTCTTTTAAATTGACTTTGAATTAAAACCCTCATTTAACAAATTTGGTTATGTTAGATGGGAAGATGTTGGATGAACCTTACTTTGCCATAATAGTGGCAAAAGGTTCTTAAAATTTTAGATTGAGTTTATTAAATTTATTTTGGACAACTTCCTTGATTAATTCTTCTTGTCTATTGGAGGTCCAATAGGAGTTTTAGGACCTACTAGAGTGAGGTCCTCAAATCTAAAGGATGTTGGCCACACTTATCTAAGGATGAAATAGACAAAGTGTCCAACTGAAGGAATGATAGTCTTAAACTTACATAAAAATATAAGTCCACTATCAATGTTTGGAGATAATGATTAACTATTAAAGATGGAGAGAGGAACACTCCCCAATAGAGTCATGTAATACTTTAATTTGGAGTCGTAGGGGCACCACACAGATCTTAAGGGATACTTATTGAAGTGATCGGGTGCGACATTAAGATATGATATACTATTTCGGAAGATAGAAACATCACCCTACAATGGACTTAATCACCTAATGAGGACTCATAAGCCAGATGAGTCTACATGTATACTAGAGATCTTTCCACTACTTTATATGGATAAATAAAGTATGATTTATTTTATGTTGGGTTCTTTAATTCCCTATGAAAGCAAGCTTTCATAGTTAATTACATAATAAATGAGAATTTTTTAAGAACACTCTTGATTCAAGTAGTCAATAAGTATCTCCAAAGATTTCAAATCTAAACTATCAAAGGATTAGTTACCTTTTAGATATCAAGTAGGAAAGTTCAAATAAAAAGATATATTTATAGATTTCATAAAAATATAAGTAGGGAGCACCCAAGATAGACTATAAAAGAAGTGGATACTTTATGGAGATCAAGTGGGAAGGTTCAAATAGGAAGACTTATTTACATATTCCAAAGGAGAATGAGTAGGAAGCACTAACGATACTAAGAAGCCTAGTGGGTGCTCCGATCTACCGTATAATGAGATTTTATATTTTTGAAAGTGAGATTTTACTTTTATTTAAGTTGGGAATCTTATTAGAATGTTAGCTCTTATATTCCAACAACACAAGATTGTGGAAGCGCCTAAGAGGTGAGGATTTATACTCATAGCTCGAAGAAAATAAGTAGCCTCATAAGTTATACCTAAAATGCTTTAACATAAGCTATCAGCATGACCTAAGTCTAATCGGGAAGATAAAATATAATGGTTCACCTCCACAAGAGAGAATGAACATATCTCAACTTTTCTAGACTTACAACTGCTTAGAGTGGCTACTAGCTATCACCTCTTATGCTTTAAAGACATGTAGGTCGGTTGCATGTAGATGCATGATAGTTAGGCTATTATTTAATTATAAAAGAAGCTAGAATCTAAACTCACTCTCTAAGAAACTAAATAATATTTGGTATGCAAAGATGACTTAGATTAATGTTAAAAATTTTCAAGTTTTTGAATCATTTTAACACATTTATGTTGGACAAAAGCTTAGGAAAACTTTGCATATATGCATAATGAAATTAAGTCATTGGTTAAATCAATTAGAAAAGGTATCTTCCACTATAAGGGATTGCTCTCAAATGTCAAACATATCCCCTATCATGCAAGAGTGGAGACCTTCCTTATTCAAGAGTGGCACAATTATGCTTATATGCATGATGAAATTAAGTCATAGGCTAAATCAATTAAAAGAGGTATCATCCACTACAGGAGAATGCTCTCAAAAGACAAATATATCCCCTATCATGTAAGAGTGGAGACCCTCCTTATTCAAGAGTGACATAATATGATATGCATGTTGTTTTAGCATATAGTCATAGGAATTGCTAAATCTTTTATTATCTTGATTAAGAGCCTATACTTTAAAATAAGGTTATGAGTTGTATTAAAAGTTAGTTATCAATTATTTAATGAAGATAGAAAATTTAATTTTGATCTAAAGATCCTACCACATCCAGGTCACACATCAAATCACCACACTTTAAGAAACATATGAAAAGCATTCCATTTCTATTGCACAAACTAAACATAACAATCAAACATTTGAATTTCATAAAAGAATAAGAGGCTGATGCTGCAAGATACCACCGTACACCCCAGAAAAGAGGTAAAGTTGAGTAGCCGAGCTCTACCATTATACAACCCAAATTATAATAAAATCTTACAATTATAATGAATGTTATGGGGGTCTTCAATCTCTTAACTTTCTTTCCTTCTTTTGGATTTATTTGCTCCAAGCTTCACAGGGCCTCCCAAGTCTTTGCCTTCTAGCTACTGCTCATCTTAAATCCCATAACACTAATCCTAATTCTATTACAAAAATTACATATTTATAAAAAGTGGAATTTAACTACACTGCAAAGCAGACGTTAACCAAACAAGCATACAAGACAAACAATTATATTTTGCATATTTAGACTTAACACCTCGCACTTGGGTAGCCAAGCTTACCTGTCTTAATTGGATTATGTTTAGGGGAATAAACAGCACCTGCAAGCAAGAACATCTCTATTTATTTATTATTACACCAACACGTTTAGCACAATCCCCTACATAAAATATCATTAGGCTACCAATGACCTAACATCCAGTCTACGCACAAACAATCCTAACATCCGGTCTAAAATATTATATCATAAAATAAAACACATCAATATAACATATACCGGCCTAACTTAATACTAGGATCGGTGACTTAGCATTTTAATGTGTGTGATAAGGCTTTAGTGTGGTATAAGCCTTGGAAGTATAATTATCTAAAATTTTAAAATTATTTAAATTAATTATTAATGATGGTTTCACTTCAAGTATTTTAGTAGATTAATTGATTTTAATTTACATGTTCTCATTTTATTTAATACTCACTTAATATTTAACTATTATAAAGAGAAGAAAAAGGCTTAGCATCTTCATTCTTATCCTAAGTTATTTTTTAAAGGGTAAATTATCATAGCTTTAATTCTTTTAGTGAAACACTTCAAACATGAGAGACGTCTTAGGATTACCAAAATTAAGTCACCATCACATGAGTAATATTCCACTATTTCCTTTCATTACCAATAACATTCATATTCTTTAACCTTTAGTCTTTTAATATTTAATTTAACATATATGCATGTAATATAGTCATATTTTTGCACACTTAAAGAATGTTAATACATGAAATTGATAGAAAAAAATATTTCGTCTCATAGCTAAGCATATGTAAACATATATTAGAAATTTAAACAAGTATGTGTCGTCATTGTTAAAGCAGGGAAGTGAGATTATCTAATACCTCCTTGGGACTACTTAAAGTCTCGTATTTTTAGGATGTTCAGACTATATACTTGTTAATTTAATACATATAAAAATACACATAAGTATAGAAACAAAATCATACAAATGTTATATAAAAACTTTTATTCATGTAAAGTTCAAAGACATGAAGAAAAAAGTTTTATCCTATATTTTAGCACATGTATACACATAAATGAAATTAAGTATATGTCATTGTTAAACCAAGAAAGTGAGATTATCTAAGACCTTTTTGGAGCTACATAAAGCCCCGTATTCTTAGGATGTCCAAACTATATACTTTTTAACTCAAATACATATAAACATGCATACGAAATATAAAGATAAAATAATATGTTACTATCTTTACGTTACAACTAAATGGAAACTACATTAAGTATTTATAACAAACATCAACATAAACTTCACACTTTTTTATTCATTATTACCTTATAATTTCAAAAATAATTTGAAATTTATTAGAGATAATAGTCACACCAAATAATAATATTTATTCAACAAATGCAACTTAAATGCAATCATATTCTTTTAATTCTCTTTTTTAAAATATGAACACATGAAATAAATGGCATGCACATTTATGATAATTCAAAGGAAGTAATCAAATGTCACCAATAACATACTTAATTTCATTGAATCCTAAGGACAATCAAGCCAAATAAACATTATTTAATACTAACCAAAACTTTTATAAGATTTAATTTCAATGTTTAAGTTATTAAAACCTAAAAAGGAGAAATGATACTTAGGATGCACTCCATCCTATGTTGGTTATTTAACATATTTAAAGAAGGAAATTAAATAAGCTTTATGAATTGATTAAGTTCAAGCCATTAATCACATTGACTTAATCACCCTTCCACAAACTTCTTTAATTTAATCAACTACTTGATCATGAGCTTTCAATGATATGCTTTGAAAAAAAATAAAATCAACAATGCATCTAAAAAAGTCTAATATAATTAGGTTCATGCTTAAGAGTTAATTAAATTTAAAGAGAAAAATATTTAAGTTAAATACTCTTATCATTTCCCCACACCTATGGGATAATCATAATTTTTTAATGACTTTATGCTATTAAACACATAAAAGGATTAATAGGCTATATTTGAGTTATCTAAATCAATTTTTATTTTTTATTTTTATTTTATCATTAATTTTTTCTTAATTAACCCTTAATTATTAAACATATTAATTAACCCTCTTAAGAAAATATACTTGAAAAAATAATTAGGAAAGTCATACCCACAATTCACATTAATTAATTAACAATAATTGTTTAATTTTTACTATTCATAAATTTTAATAATCATTTAATTAATTAAAGACGGTGTTTAGGGTTAAAATTCTAAAACTTTTAACTACATAGAAAAAAATTTCAAGAAAATTATGGGAGGTAGAGAACTTCCCATATAATCATCCAACCAAATTTGAAATTAATTAGCTAAGTAATTTAGCTTTAATTAAGATAATTAGCCTGAGCTTCAAATCTTAATTAAGCACAATTCATTTCATTGGGTGTTAATTAGGAATTTTATTTTATTAAATTCTTTTATGTCTAAGCTTTCCAAAATAGGTTTATTTGTATTTTTTGAACTTTTTTTTTACAATTAGTTATAATTTTTGAAATTCTGACCATTTAATTATACTATTAAACCTTAATTAATCCTTTAAACCATCGGCGCCACGTGAATGCTGACGCGGCAGCGCTTTCTACATGCCACCAAAATCGATCCTTAAGAGAAAATGGGTTATAGCTTTTTGAAGAAAACTTGCATCTCGTGTGATCTTAACCGTTGGATCACTTCCGATCGATGTCGTGGAGGTGTGGGATTTTTTTGGAGTTGATCCGAGCTCAGGTAAGCTCAGATCAAGTGAGCAATGGCAGATGAGCTCCATTCTCCCACACGTATGTGACATTAGATCATGCACCATCTGTTCTGCATGATCGAAACGGACGGTCATGATAAGATCCGCTAGATCAATCTGATTTAATCTTATTAAGCTGTTTGATTAATCATAGCTATTCGATAAATGCCATTCATGTCAATCCCGAAATGAGACACTCCCTTTTTTACCTAGCTTCCCCATTTCTTCATCAAACTCAAATTAACATTGCACGTACCCTCCCTAGGCCTCATCGAGAAAGAACGAATCATCTCCCAAGCTTCCCAAGCATCAGAGGTAGGACTTTGATCAAAGTTAAGCTCCAAATTGTTTGTTTATGGCCTTATGAGTGAACATCAAGGAATTGATCCAATTACTGGTCAAAAGGGCTTCGTCTCCACTAAATGAAACTTCCTCAATTGTTTAAGCAATTGATCTTGAGCTTCGGTGAGGTATGCTTCCAAAATCGATCCTTAAGAGAAAATGGGTTAGAGCTTTTTGAAGAAAACTTGCATCTCGTGTGATCTTAACCGTTGGATCACTTCGATCGATGTCGTGGAGGTGTGGGATTTTTTTGGAGTTGATCTGAGCTCGAGTAAGCTCAGATCAAGTGAGCAATGGCAGATGACCTCCATTCTCCCACACGTATGTGACATTAGATCATGCACCATCTGTTCTGCATGATCAAAACGGATGGTCATGATAAGATCTGCTAGATCAATCTGATTTAATCTTATTAAGCAGTGGGATTAATCCTTTAAACCGTCGGTCGCCACGCGAATGCTGACACGGCAGCGCTTTCCACATGCCACTGCAGTATTGGCTACATAAATCATTAGAAGCGACAATTGACTCAGTGACGGCGGATGCGATTTCATCTCTATCGTCCGATCTCGGATTGGATAGTCAAGATTAATCCCGTAATTTCAAAGGGATTAAATCGAGATTTCTAACATGATTAATCACAGTTGTCCATTCTAACACGTAACGACAGATGATCGTTGGCGAAGCGCCGAAAGCCGGATACTGTCCGCTTTCCATCGCTCAATCTAGGCTTACCGGAGCTCGTTCAATGGTGGAATCCACTCCAAAATAAGCAGGGAATGAATCTAGGGAGATCCTGTAGTAGAGGTCGAACAAAATCACAATTCACTTCAAAAAAGACCAACACGTAGAGGCCAAGACTACAGTTGTTAGATTTTACTTCGTTGAAGTTATAGACCACCGGTCTCGATAAAGGTAGCTTTGTCTTAAAGAGACAAAGCCCTGCTAAGAAGATCTCGAGCTGCCTCCCAACCATTCAATATGTCGACCAAACATTGCCTCAAAGCTCGACGGAGTTGGTCTAGGAGCGTCTTTCGGTGATCAAATCGCTTGGAAAATGATTCATTTTGGCTTGTCGAAGTGAGGTGAAGGTGTGGAAATAGTTAATTTGAGTTTGGTGAATATTTGAAAAGTTTGAACGGATGGAGCTCTCGAGTCCGATCAAGTGCTGGTCTTGCCGATGGTGGAGCGCACAAGGAGATCGAGAAAGGGTATGAGTGTGTGGAATGCTCTAGAGAAGCTCTCCATTGAGTTTGAATGGATGGGAAAGAGTATACCCTTCTACCCAACTAAACTAAGGGCTGGGATTAGTTCAGCATTTGGCAACTGTCCGACCAGAGTAGGTGGCTAAAAATGGTAGAGGACTGTTGATGTGGATGAGGATGAGATGCTGAGGGAGTGTAATGGGCAACCATGAGGTGTGCACTCCTCCTTAGGTGGACCAATGGTTGCCCATGGGTGAGCTCACTCACTTTTGGCCAAAGGCTGAACCCAATAGCCTTAAATTAGGTTGGGTCAATGGTCCTTTGTCCAAGAAAGGCCAAAGGTGATTATTAAGGGGTGGGGAGTGGAAGAACCCTTCCAAATGGGGGATTTTATCCATTTGGAGGGCTTGGTTCAATGGGTTTGACCCAAACTGGGTTCACTAAGGGTTGGACCCACTTGGGCAAGCCCATGATGACCCAAGATGATTCATGCCAAGTTCGATTGGGTTTGGGCTTAGTTTAGTTGGGTTTGGCTCAATTTAACCCATGTAGCCCAAATGGGTCATGTTAGGCTAAGTTGACTATTTTGACCAAATTGGGTCAAAGTAAGGATTTGGGTAAGTTTAATAGATCATTTAGAATGAGTGAGTGTAATTAGTTTGATTCAATTTGGGTTAGATTTAGATTTGGTTCATTTGGTTCAATTTGAGTCAAATGGGTCATGTAGACTATTTGACCAAATTGGCTAAATTGGTTTGAGCATGAGTTGTCTATGTTCAATTGGCTATTTGTAATTGATTGAAGAGTTTATTTGAATTATAGAATGATTTGGTTCAATTTGACTCTTTAACTAAGCAGACTAATTAGGTTGGATTGATCAAATTGGGCCCAATTGAAGGTTGGATCTTGTTTAATATTGAATTGGTGATTAGTTAGAAGCATTGATTTCAACCAATTTGGTCTAAGATTTGATTTGATCCAATTTGACCATTTATGTCAAATTGGGTCAACTTAGGTCAAAGGGTCAAATTGATATGATTAGTTCCAATTGATTGTAGTGAAATGCTCAATAATGACCTACAATCATCAGTGAAGGAATTGGATGGCTTAGTTTGATCAAATGGGAGTTTGATTAAAGTTTGGCTTTATTACCCTTTTAAGGTCACTTTGGGTCAAGTGACTTGGTCATGTCAACTTGGGCCAATTAGAGTTATGGATGGTTGAGATGTGTTCAACGATGAATTTGATGTTGATTGGTGGTGTTGATTGCAATTTATTTGGGCTTGATTAGGTTTTGACTCATTTGAACCTTTTAGGTAAAATGGGCTAACTTAGGTTGATCAAATTCACTAGTTTCAATGAGCTTGATTGCAAATGTTGGACTAAGTTGAAATGATCTATTGAATATTTAGAGTGATTGAGAAAATCAAATTGGATTTAATTTACTTTAATGGGGTTTAAATGGAGTTATAGGATTACGATGGGTTAACTTGGGTTAAGATCCAAGTTAATTTGGCTTGAAGCTTGGATTGGAAACCAAATTCAATTAAGATTAATTGAATAAGTTTGAGTTATTTGAGCTCCAACCATATGAGATGGGTATGATTTTGGTTTAAGTCTTGGGGTAGGTGAAACCTACTTGTCCTAAGGTAAACTTTAGGCTTAAAGTTATGCCATATAAGTGTCTAAGTCTAAGTTTAGTGTTCTCTTAATCACTAGAAGTGTCCTAGCATTAAGGAAGTCAAAGTGTTTAGAAGACTCCTAGATCTAAAATGAAAGGGATCAATCCTCACTCTGAAAGTGAGGTCAACAGATATCCTCCTAAGATCATAGGACCATCGATCAAGTATGCCGTCAATAAGTGCATAGGGCAATGCTCTTTGCTTAACCTGATAAGCTTCAGATTTCTCTTGAGGTAGTTTGCCTTAATACAAGTAATCGATGAATGGATGTCTCCAATCAACCTCTTCATCTTTAGTAAGGACAACCTCCCCTTCAGGGGTTGTTTATCAAAAAGTTTCATATCTACAAGGACTAAAACCTAACAATTATGTACTTCTATTAATATGGAGTCACCATCCGACAAGTCATTCATTACTGAGGTTTGTGAAAGAATATGCTATGGAACTTTCTCTTAGAAGAATTCAATATAGGCTAACATTCAGAATTTGTTTTAGCAACTCCATTGTATATTTATGGTATTAATGGAGTTTAGACTTGAGGACTATGTAAGTTCTGGCAATTTGATTCAATGATCGAGTGAGGTCAACATTAAGAGCATTGCATACACACATGTAGTTTAGATTTAATGATCGAGTCTACGCCCAATAAATAAAAACCTTAACTATCTTATATTCATATGAGACAAGACTTCATGGTTTTAAAGTAATAAGGTGGGTTAGCTAATAATCATTCAGGCAAGTTTGTAAGTTCAGTAAAGTTAGACCTATTTTTTCTTTAAGTTGAAACCTATAAATCCTATTGCATATTATTAGACTAGGTTCAGGTGACTACTTTGAGTGGTCCTTACCTTAGTTTAGGTTATGAGGCTGATTGATTCTTCGGGCAACTTTATAAGTTTTCATCTCTTGGGATTATTCTTAGTCATGTGCTAGTGAATTATAAGTCTCAAATTTTTAATAAAATGATCAACTCAAAAAATAATTAAATTTGTATATTAAAATATAAAGCCCAGCCTTAGGACAGTTGGAGCATTATTGAGTTTCAAAGTATTGTGTGCTTCCCACTTTCTTTCTCTCTTTTTCCCTCTGAAAAGAACTCTTTCTCAAATTGAGTCAATCCCAATTGATAT
This sequence comes from Cymbidium sinense, assembly GCA_021442155.1. Taxonomy (NCBI): domain Eukaryota; kingdom Viridiplantae; phylum Streptophyta; class Magnoliopsida; order Asparagales; family Orchidaceae; genus Cymbidium; species Cymbidium sinense. The sequence continues at coordinate 32,467,284 of CM038224.1, forward strand.
TCTAAATGGTCAACTCCTTGGATTTAAAAATTAATTAAATTATTATTATTATTATTATTCACCACCACTTTATTTGAGGGTATGCTTAAGAGTTTAAGCTCTTAAGATGTAATTAACTATAAAGACTTGTCTTTATAGAGAACTTGTACCTCTAAAATCTTAACAAAATTTTAATTGAAATCAATGAAATTTCTTGGAAAGGCAAACTAGAAAAACTTTGAAATTATTTTCTATTAATTTATTTGAATCCATAATTGAATGATATTCCTAGCTCTCGAGATACTATGGTATTCTTTATGCCATATTTAGATACAATAATAAGAATTTTTTTATTTTGTTTTCTAAATTTATTGTAGAATAGTATTTCTATCTGACAAGTTATATATTACTCTCGATATTATATTCGATCACTAAAATAAAGTTAATTTCAAAGTTTGTTTCACATAATTTTTTCCCACATCACTTTTATGAAAGACTAAGACATATTAGGTTAATACATATTATTCTTTAAGTTTATGTATGAATACATGCATGCGCGCGCACACACACACACACACACACATGCGACTAATATGCAATCAAAAAGTTGTTTGGATTTTGTAGTTGTGGCAGCCTACAAAGGGAATCATCAAGATCACAAACAATGACCTTAATTCTATTTCAAAATAAGAGTTAGTGGATTGCTGCATTTGTGGCTCTTAGATGGATGCCTTCATATTCATCATGAATAATGACCTAACAACTATGACTAATTATCCTTAAATTGGCATCAAATGACTTTGCAATATTGAGATATTCCTTTTTAATGTCTCACTCACCAATATGAAGTTTAAGACTGTTGCGCCAAATGATGAGTTATCTCATATTAAGTTAGTAGTGAATCAATATTTGTAAGTTGTGATCCAAAATAGAGATAGCTTCAAAAATTACTATTTATATTTTCTGAGGGTGGACTATGAAACACTTAAATCACGCTATGACGATTGCAGAACTTAGGATGGATGAATATGAAGGTGATTACTAGCTTATGAAAACTCATGGGAGACGTAATGAGGAAGAGGCTATATTTGAATGCAAAGAAATGTTGAGGATGCTAACATTTCTTTACATTCGAATATAACTTTCCTCCCCCGATTGTGCCCCCCATGAATTTTCCTATACGTGTCTTACATCCTACAATCATTCACAATATGATTTATGTGTTTATCACACTATCCCTAAAAAATAATGTTGGTGTAATTCTTGAAATCATCACTACTTTGAATAATAACTAACATAATTTGATTTGTCACCTCCTTCATTAAGGATAACTCATTGTTTGATGCAACAGACTTAAATTTTATAATGTTTGCAACTACTTAAAAATAATTTCTCCATATCGCAAATTCCTTTGGTGTCAATGTAGGGATGATTGATCTCATTTGTGATACCATTATTTATGATGAATACAAAAACATCTATCTGAGAACCACTATTACAGTAGTCCACCAGCTCCTATTCTGAAAGAGAAATAAGATTATTGATTGTGATCTTTAATAATTCCCTCCATGGTTGCAACAACTGTGAAAGCCCAACAACTTCCTTGTTGCAGAATATAAATATATAATTTGGTATCACTTAGTGGTGTGTAGTGTGTGTGTGTAATTGTGTGTATTATACATAAACTTAATGAAAATTTTGTATGAACATAATCTGCCTTGATTTTTTAACATGTCCAATCTTATTGTGTGCATTACCGACTTGCTTTTTGCAGCAAGTGAAGGAGGTGGTGCTATCATGTGTGGCGGGCGTTGGATGGGATTGAAAATTTGGATTGAACTCCAATGCCTCCTTAAAGAATTACAGTCCTCCCTCTCTCCAAAGAGAAAACACATCTACTATAGCTCTTATATATAAACCTACTTTTAATGTCTAGCCCAATCATTGCATTGCAATTTCTATTAAAAATTTTCTTTCTTTAGGATTCACATGTACAACACATATATCTACTAGATATAGTTTAATATTTATTTATTACACCTAAATCTATAATATTATATTCAAAAAAGTATAATTTCTAATGAAAGTTTTTTTTTTATTTCTTACTTTGGTAGTACAAACGTTATACTCATTTTGTTGCATAACAATTATAATAATTTCATGTGTAAAGCTAATCTGAATTACTTTGATAGGATGTAATTTAGGTCTATTAGTTCATTTTTCACTTATTTATTTATTACAGCTAAATCTATTAGTTCATTTTTCACTTATTTGCGATGTAATGTTTATTATCAGAAATTCTATTTAAAATTCTGTTGAAAGCCAACTTCAAATCGACACATAACCCTTCCCCCATTTTTTCTTCTTTTTCCCATTTTTTCTTCCTTCTTGAGCTTCCTCTCGAGTAGAGAAAGGAATGGTATAACCTAGATCTCCAAATCTTTATAGAATGTTTCAATTTCTTCGATTTCACTGTAGAATTAAAGATAAAACTCTTCCACTAATTTTTGAAAAGGTTTATTTGTGATGTCATCTCTCTCTCTCTCTCTCTCTCTCTCTCTCTCTCACACACACACACACACACATAATTTCACACAATTAAGCTTAAATCAAAAGATATTTTTATATGAGTATACTAATTGTTTAAAAACAAATATAACAAATTAACTTGCGGTAATTGTTAGAAATTTTATAATAGATTATTAGAAAGTTTAATATAGGAATATGGCTTAGTCTCACTTCTCTTATAAAACATACACATAAGTTTTTACATAAAAACAATCTTTTTTATTCAAATAAAATTAATTAAATTCTATAGAAGGATTTATACATATGAGCTACTTGTTAGTATTTTATATCGAATGTTTATAAGTAAAAAATTAGACATTTAGGCACTTATGCCACATTTGGGCTTAATTATCTAATTAATTAATTTAATAATTTACCTAACTTAGAAATTTCGTTCTCACTATCTTCGATGAAATTTAGGAAATCATGTATTTCTTCGATTCCTCTCTTAAGGGTTTAAATATGTAATTAATTCTTTTTTAGATTTTTTTAAATTAGAAATGGAAAATGAAGAATAGCAACATATACATGGAGAAAAGGTTTAAGTTTATTGATTTTAAAATATTTTTTATTCTCATGCAACATATGGATATCCCCAATGAAATATCATTGATGTATATAATAAGTTACAGATAAGCTTAAAAATTCTATGACTCATTGAATGAAACACAGTGGTTATTATGAGAATGTTACAAGAATCACTTTGAATTGTTTATGACTATAAGAATGTTGAGCATTAAAATTGAATAAAAAATGTCATGAGCATATTTTAATCAATTTGTAGAGTTGCTTAAAGACACTAACCTTGAATGTGTTTGCAAATTAAATAAAGCTTTGTATGGACTAAAATAATCACCAATGGTCTAATACAACAAATTGTCTTCTTGCCTACAACAACTCAATTTTACAAATTAAATAAAGCTTTGTATATGTTAACGGCATTATAATCACACGTTGATCAAGCTCTCATTTAGCAAAGTTGATTACTAACTTAGCTTTATTGGACCTCTTTCTTAACCATCTTATATTTATGACTTGCTTACAGATTCTATTATGCTTGATTGTAAACCAGTTATTAGTCTAATGGCTTTCTCCATCAAGCTTTCCAAAGCAATTGATACACCATTAACAGACCCAACAACCTATCGCAGCATTGTTGGAGCTCCTCAATATTTGTCTCTTATTTGATCGGATCTTTCATACGGCATTAATAAAGTTTGTAAATTCATGAACTCACCAACTACTGAACACTGGGTATCAGTAAAATGAATACTCTACCACTTAAAAGACACTATTTACTATGGCATCCATATTACCCTTTCTAAACAGCCACATTGCAAGCCCTAAGTGACGTTGATTAGGCCAGCTCCATAGATGAAAAAACAAGTGTACAACTAGGTTTCTTGTCTTTCTTGGCTCTACACCTATCTCATGGGATTCCCAAAACAACCCATTGTTGCTCATTACAACATAGAAGTAGAATGCAAAGCTGTTGCCAATACCACCAGTGAACTTTTGTGGATAATTCTCTTTCTCAAGATTTGAATTCTTCTCACAATACCACCATGCATAAAATGTGATAATATTGGCGTTACATACTTCGCACAAAATGCTATTTTCCATAGCCAAATGAAGCATTTCAAGTTGATAATCACTTCATCCGGAACTTCACAGCAAACCAACAACTTCTAGTAACTTATGTCTCGGCACCTAAACAACTGGCAGATGTTCTCAAAGTCCCTTCCTCCACGGTGATTTAATCAACGGGTATCCAAGTTCATCTCCGCTTCAATGGAGTTCCACTTGTTGGGGTGTGTTAAGCATACCAAATGGTGATCATATTCTCAAACTAACTAAGCTAATCTCAGCCACTTGAGTAAAACAAACCTATCGGTAGCCAATGAACTGTAATAAACTCTGCCTACATAAATTGTACTCATAATTACCGTTTACATATACTTCTTCAAGCTTGCGTTGCTTACCGTAAATTCCTTGCAGGTCATGAAAACTCTGTGTGTTCTAACACGGACAACAATGATTTATTCATTTTTAATTATTTATTTTATAAGCCTAAAAACTATCAAGTGAAATGAATAAAAAACTTTTCATACAGCTTTCTTGCATATCATAAACCCTGTACTGCAAAATTTAAAGAAAACTGAAAAAACATTCAAAGATCCTTTGAAGGTTCGCACATACCTTTGTGCTGCCTAAATAAGGTTTCGAGCAGGTAAATCTTTGGCTAGATGCTCGTCGGCGGAGGGCGACGTCAGCGAAGGCTGCAGCGCCTGCTCGCCGGAAGCTTGGTGGAAGGAAACTATTGCCTCCAAACTGGAGAAGATCAGCCCACCGTTTTTCGCAGAAGATGAAAATCTTCCTTCCAGAAACGAGAGAGCTCTGCTTCTCTAGTTTTCGGCTCTGAGATTCTCCTGAGATGGAGAAGTTGTTTGGCGTGCAGGGAGGAAGTTCCGACTACGGGATCATAGGCGATACGGATGAGATGGCGTGCTATTTTTAAGCAGCTTATAACCGTTCGGGCCAAAAATCATTTTATTCAAATATAAGTAACTTTCTATGTTTATTTTCAAAATAAAGTATTACAAGGCTGAAATTACAGAAAGAGATAGGCTGTAAATTATGAATTTATATACCAACTCTAACACAATAGTTTAGGGGTTGGTTGGGATCACTTTTACTTTTATTTTTATTTTTTATTTTTTATTTTTTATTTTTATTTTTTATTTTGTTTGTTTATATTTTATTTCAAAATAAAACATATTTTTTTTATAATTATTATTTTTAAAAACATTCAAAATATTTAAATATTATTTTGAATGTTTTTTTCAAATAATATTATTTATTTTTAAAAAAAATAAAAATACATAAAAAACACTAAAGGAGTAGATTAATATGGGTTGTTCGCATTTTTTTTTTATTCTATAGAGGAGCGGGCCCAGCGCGCCGCAATTGCGGCGTTATGCGAGGATATTTTTTGTCTTTCTTTATTATTATTATTTTTATTCTAACATTTTATGGTCCAAATGTTTTATTTGAAAATGTTATTCTTTTCATCTAATATGAGCAACTAAAATCATAAAATACTCTGTGATTTCTGTAATTTTGTGTTATAATTTCTACATTAAGTTATCATTATTGAAATTTATAAGAAATTAATTTATGCTTTTAAGTAAATATTATTTTACTTTTCTATATTTCATTTACTTATAATCTGATCAATTGTGATGCTAATATTTATTTTTATCAAGAGATATTAAAAAAGTCCTAATAAAATAATATAAATGATATTTAGATTTACTAAATATACGTAGGCATATGATATTTTGATCCAAAATCATTAAAGAAAAATATTGGTAATGCAATTACTTAAAATTCAATGTGATTATAAGAATATAGCAAATTAAAGGAAATGATTTGATTATGTTGATCTAAGTATAGACAATATAATAATTAAGTTCCTAATTCATAATGATAATTTTGAAAAAAAATGAAATATTAACTTAGTGCGAGGGTTCAATCAAAATCTACATAACCCCAGGGTATTATTTCATATTTATTATCAACATAAATATTTTCTCCTATTAATTATCACATCTTTTTTTTAGAATTTATTCTTAAAAGAATTAAATATTTAAAAATTGTTGGATAAATTATATATTAGCAAAAGATTAGTAGATAACTTAATTTTAATTTTTATAAGTGTTGCGTGCTAGAAAACCGCATGTAGAGTAAAAGTTTACCTTTGAAATCCAAAGACACACACACATGTATTTAAAGAGAATAATAAAACTCAATTTTACATGAAAAATCTCAAAAGAGAGAAAAACGGGCCTAGCCCAATAAAAGCTTCCACTATGTAAGCTTCGAGTACAACATCTTCCGAGGATTACATAATCAGAGATATGAGAAAGTGACAATGTTGTGTAACGACAATGTTGACGACGATGTTGACGACGATGTTGACGATAATGTTGACGATGATGTCAACGATAGTGGTCGATGATGATGACCGACAACAGTGGTCGACGACGAGGATCAGCGGTGGCGGCTGATGGCGGCGGCCGACGGCGGTGGTTGACAACCGTCGAGTGGTGGCACGATTGGAGGACCTTTAGAGCTCTCCTCTCTCGCTTGACTCCTCATACGTATAAGGAGGAATGATAGATGGGAGTGGCGCCTCAGAATTCATGCAAAACAACCACTCCTCTCCATCGGATGGCTCATGATGATTCCCCGATCATATAATGTATTTTGTGTATTTGAATGCTCAAATGAAGTCGGAATTCTAAGATCTTTGGCTTGTTGGAACCGGCTCGTCGAGACGCTCGATATGACTATAAACACTCTATATTTGAGAGCTTTTTAGGAATTTAACTAATGTCTCAAACTTTTCAATGATATTTTAAGTGCTTGATTTCGATTAGTTTCAATTTCTGATTAGCTTACTTTCGGCATCAAGATTCGTGCTTCGACTAGAGGAATTTTCAGGGTCATATCAGTTGCCCCCCTATTTTTGGATGACATTATCTCAATCATTCAAAAATATATGTCAAATACTTGAAAATAGCAAATTCTTTAATGAAATTTGAGGGTCCATTAACTGCACATTTTGAGAGAATAGATCTTCATGGGAGCACAATATTATGACTACGAACCGATGCGGGCCAAATGCGTGTAGATATGCGAAAAGCGAGATTGAGGTTACCATCCCGCGAACGGAGTCATGGGCGTGGTTCATCGCGAAGTCGAGAACTGACGCATGAACGGGTCAATGCTGGTCGCGGAAGATCGGTCACGCGGAACGGGAGCGGTGGGCGCCGAAGCTATGGCGGTCGAACGGGTCGCGGGTCGCGAAAGCGGCACGCTGAGCGAACGCCGGTCGGTTAAACCCGAGCCACGCGGGGAAGGCGGTCGCGTACCACGCCACATACCGGGCATCGCGGCCGGGTTCTGCTGAATGCGGAGCGGCTGTCGGCAGTCTGTGGTCGAGCGGTTGCGCGACGGCCGGCGCGGCCATGGCGCTGGCCACGGTGGCATGCCGGCAGCGCCGCGGGCACGGCAAGGGCCGGGACGCATGGCATCGCCATGGCTGACCGAGCTGCCGCAACCCGGGGACCGGCGCCACGCTTTGAACGGGCCCCACGGCTCAAATGACTGCTTTTGATTCGGGCCGCTATTTTTGGCGATTTTACCTTTTGCCCCTAAAGGTCTATAAAACCCCTAGGAAGGAGAAGACACCTTCTTCTTCTTGAGAGAAGGTCATTTGAGGGCCAAGGCCCGTAGTTTCCTGAAGGCTCCGCTCGAAAGAGGTGTATCGCCCTTGTCGACCGACCGGGAGGCGATCAAGACCCGTAGTTCATACGGCGAGGCTCCGATTTTCCCTCGAAAGAGGCGTTGACTGCCCTTGTCTGGACCGACCAAATTTTGAGGCGATCAAGACCCGTAGTTCATACGGTGAGGCTCCAGTTTTTCCTCGAAAGAGGCGTTGACTGTCCTTGTCGGACCGACCGGGTTTGGAGGCGATCAAGACTGAAGTTCATACGGCGAGGCTCCGTTTTCCCTCGAAAGAGGCGTGATCGCCTTGTCGACCGACCGGTTCGGAGATATTAAGACCGTAGTTCCCAAGGCTCCAATTTTCCCTCGAAAGAGCGTTGACCTTGGACCAATTGAGCGATCAAAACCCGATATTGCGAGCCCGTTTCCTTGAAAGAGGCGTGATCGCTTTGTCGGACCGAGGGTTGAGGTGATCAAGACCGTAGTTCATCTACGAGCTGTTTTCCAAAGAGGCGATTGTCGTGACGCTCGGAGGGTGATCGAGACGATAACCGAGATGGGGTACGCAATGCTCGACGATGGCCGGCGACGGCACGGGCGATAACCGATGGTGGTGACCGGCATGTCGCTTATGGTCGAAGCGGATCGAATGACGGTAGCGGTGACGGTGGTTGACCACGGGGGTCGCAAGAATCGGCGACCGGAGATAGTCGACGCGGGCAAGGCATCGATAGTGAAGATGCCGGGCGATGGTCAATGCGAAGGACAATTAGCCGCACGGGTGACCGCTATGTGGTTGCACCGATAGGGTTTTCGCGAATGGCACCTGCAGTCGACGGTACCGCGCCGAAGTCGACGGGATGACCAACGACGCTTCGGTGATCACGAAAATTACCGCGGATGGTCACCGGTCGGCGTCGATGGGGTCGGTCGGCAACCGGCTTCCGAGTGGCTGGGCGGACCGACACAATGGTGACCACGGATCCCATAGTCGCATGGCGACCGACGATAGTAGCAGACGAAAAAGAAATCGGCGTGACCGCATGATTGTTGGCCGACGGGCGGTCGACGCAATGGGCGACGAGTTAATAGTGGCAATGACGCCGAGTAGTCGCGGGATGACCGACGCTGTTAGTGAAGCGAAGATTGCCGATGGTCTGCGACCGATGGTGATGGTGATACCACGAATGGTTACGCCGACCGGGTGGTCGACGCCCGACGATAGTCAATGATGGCGATCGAATTAGTCGCAGGATGACCGACGATGAGGATTTTGACCTATCCGGATGTTTGTGAGTGTTACGATGACGCAACTGTGTGGAAGATGTTGAATTGAATCCGCCGGGATTTTGACCCATCCGGTTGTTGTTTGTCGAGTGTACCCGATGACGTTAACTGTGGAAGAGGTTGAATTGAATCCGAGGATTTTGACCCAGGAGGTTGTTTCGAGTGTTACCCATGACGCGTTAACTCGTATGGAAGAGGTTCAATTGAATCCGAGATTTTGACCTATCCGAGGTTGTTTATCGAGTCTTGCTCTGACGCTAATCTATATGGAAGAGGTTGAATTGAATCACCGAGATTTTGACCTATCCGGAGGTTGTTGTCGAGTCTTTGCTCGATGACGTTAACCTGTGTGGAAGAGGTTGAATCAATCTGAGGATTTTTGACCTATCCGAGGTTGTTTGTGTTACCCGGCGACGCAACTGTATGGAAGAGGTCGAATTGAATCCGCTGAGGATTTTTGACCTATCCGAGGTTGTTTGTCAGGGTCTTTGGTCGATGACGTTAACCTGTATGGAAGAGGTCGTAGGAAGTCCACCAAGGACCTTTTGATCTATCCTAGGTTGTTTGTCAGAGTCTTTGCTCGATGACGTTAACCTGTGTGGAGTAGGTACAAAGTTTTGACCTATCTCGAGGTTGTTTGTCAGAGTTTTTGCTCGATGACGTTAACCTGTGTGGAAGAGGTCGTAGGAAGTCCACCAATGACCTTTTGACCCATCCTAGGTTGTTTGTCAAAGTCTTTGCTCGATGACGCCGCTGTATGGAAGAGGTCGAGAAGTCCACCAAGGACCTTTTGACCCATCCTAGGTTGTTTGTCGAGTATTTGCTCGATGACGCGTTAACCTAGTGGGAAGAGGTCGAAGTCCACCAAGGACCTTTTGACCCATCCTAGGTTGTTTGTCGAGTCTTTGCTCGATGACGCTAACATGGAAGAGGTCGTAAGTCCACCAAGGACATTTTGACCCATCCTAGGTTATTTGTCGAGTCTTTGATGACGCTAACCTATGGAAGAGGTCGATTAAAACATCCATTTTGTGGTTGTTGGTCCTTAACCTTGGCCTTTTTTTCCATGAGTATGATTGGAAAATCATAATTTGCAAAGCTATATCTCTTCTCAATGTTGAAATATCCTCCAACTTTAACTTGTTTCTTGGGATGGTAATCAATTAGATGCTTAACATGGGTGATCTTCTGAGATTAAGAGTTGCCCCGCCTTGACGAATCAAGGAACAAAGTTTGATGAATTTTCATTCTTCGCCATGCTCTTAAAGCTTGAAATGATCCACCTCGATGGTGGTTTTGATCTTGTTGGAAAACTTGGTCATCATACAATAAATCGCCTACCACGGCGCCAAACTATTGTGTGCTAGAAAACCATGGGTAGAGTAAAAGTTTTCGCTTTATTTCTCCAAAGACACACACATGTATTTAAAGAGAATAATAAAACTAATTTTACCAAAAATCTCAAAAGAGGGAAAACCATGAGCCCAATAAAAGCTTCCACTATGTATCTCAGAGTACAAGATCTTCCGATACCGGATTACATAATTGTAAGAGAGAAATAAAGCAGAAGTAATAACAATATTAATGACGATGTTGACGACGAATGTTGACGGCAATGTTGACGATGATGTCAACGATAGTGGTCGATGATGGCAACGGTCGACGACGGCGAGGATCGGTGGCGGCACATGGTTGACAACCGTCGAGTGGTGGCACGATTGTGCTTGGAGGATCTTTAGAACTCTCTCCTCTCACTTGCTTGGCCTCCTCTCATATGAGGAATGAGGGGCTATTTATAGATTGGAGGAGTGGCATCTCTGTAAATACATGCAAAATTTAAACCACTCCTCTCCATCGGACGGCTCATGATGATTCCCTCGATCATATAATGTATTTTGTGTATTTGAATGCTCAAATGAAGTCGGAATTCTAAGATCTTTGGCTTGTTGGAACCGGCTCGTCGAGACGCTCGATTTGACTATAAACACTCTATATTTGAGAGCTTTTTAAGAATTTAACTGATGTCTCAAAGTTTCCAATGATATTTTAAGTGCTTGATCTCGATCAGTTTCAATTTCTGATTAGCTTGCTTTCGACATAAAGATTCGTGCTTCGACTAGAGGAATTTTCAGGGTCATATCAATAAGAGATCCCCATGAGAATAGTACTCTATTCATTATTATATTATTTGAACTTGTGTACACCATTTTAAGCTAGTCATAGAAGATAATTTTTAATTAGTTTATGTAAAGTTTGGTGTAAAAGAGTTTTTGTTGAAGGGCCAAAATATGAAAATTAGGATGTTGGATGTAATGATGAAGAAAAGGTATAAAAATGTAATGATTAAAGTTAAGGTGGGAGGATAAAAGGAAGAGTTAGCCTTTTTGGCTTTAAAGGTTTAAGAATAGATGTTGAAGCTAAGAACTTATAGAGCAATAATCAATTTTAAATTTGAGTTGAAAAGTAAGAAGATTAATTGGCTTCTAAGTAATTAATATTAATTGGCTTCAATTAATCACATCTACTCTTAAATCTAATTTAAAGGCTTGAAGTCCCATAAATCTGTTATTTATTTATAACTATAAAATATGTTTTCTTGGTAAATTTTTAATCAATTTAAACTAGCGTCACACTTCACCAGTCCATTAGTACTTGTTTGCGATCAATTTCATTTTGCTTTTCCTTTTTATTTTTACATTAACTTTAAAAATTACATTTAGTTGATGTACTTTTATTTTTAAAATTTTAAAATAAAATTTGGATGTTTTGAGTGTTTTAAAAAATAACTAACATCAATAAATATATTTTATTTAAAAAAATAAAAAAATAAAAACTAAAATAAAAAAGCAAAATGATCTCATACAACTCTTTAGATTTTGTCAAAAGGAATCAAGTGTAAAAGAAATACAGTGTAAAGTGAATACAGTGAATTCTGAATATTTTATAGTTGTTTGGTTGTATTTAAGTAAATATATGAAAACTATATTTTCTATTTAGTTGGATATATGTAAAGTAAAGTAAATACATGTATTCTGAATATTGTTGTATGTAGAATATTTACATGATTTTTTTAATTAATTGAATTATTAAATTAATAAATTAAACATATATTAAAATATAAATAAATTATAAATAAAAAGTTACTACTTGGTTAAAAAAGGATTACAATATATTTATTTTAAAATTAATAGTAGAAACCTGAACACTATGGAGGACTTCTATGTTGCTTCAACAAATAAATGAATTTATTTTAATTATATCTGTTATGTAACATAAAATATTTTTTATTATATTATATTATATTATATATATATATATATATATATATATTAAAAACTACATAAAAGTATTATTTTTGATATGTTGATTAATTTTACAACTTGAACCCTAAACCCTAATTGATAAAAATAAGATGCACACATAAATCAATTATCTACATAATAATAATATTAACTTTTTAAGCCAAAACATTCTTGAACCATCAAATTAATTTCTTGACAATAGCACTCCGACATGTTTCTTCGACACGTTGAATTAATTTATTTTTTATCAATTACAAATAGTTTATTATATAGTGTTCAAATTGTTCTTGAAAGTAAAATATAGATGTAATTATAATTTGTTATAATTTTAAACCTATCAATCATCTCCTTATCACAAGAATATTAACTCCACTAATGCATTGTTAAGTACACAATATTACCTAATTATGCAACAATCATAATAATATTAACTATACTAAATTATGCAATATCTAGTAACAAGAAAAAATCATGTATGGCTTGTAGAGAAATCTCACAGTCTAATGTATTATGATAAACAAAGTAACTAATGCAAAAAATAAATAGAGATTTTATTTTGAAATCATAAAGCACTATGTAATAATAGACGGGCTTCAAACATTGTAATGAAGAGCCAACTGCCAATTAGAAAACTTCACTAAACAACTCAAGATCTACTTAGCACAATGTTGAACTCAGAGACACAACAATGTCAATTACCATGTCAAGGGGATGGGCCATAACTTTCATATTCTACATTAACGTGAGTAATGAAGTCCACAAGATAAGCATAATGAAAGTTTATAGCACACTTAGATGAAAGTTAATTACTTCTTATTAAAAATTGATTTCCCAAAACATCAGAATTAACATTGAATAAGCCATGCAGAATTTGATAAACTATGAATAAAAAATAAAAATATATATTCAATTGTTTAAGTGAGTGATTGGTAGATTATATCAATAAAAATACTGTTAATTATATTGGCAAAATTTTTCACTCGAAACATAAGCCATACAAGTTTTGAGAGGCTCTTAGCCTAAAATGAAATGATTTGGGCTGACTTCACATGTCAAAAATAAAAAAGAAAATTTACATGCATATCATACAATGCCAATGCATTTACACATCTAACAAATAACGTTTATACTTACATATATACGACACTTTCCTATATATGAAAAAGTGCATTTTAGGTTAAGAAAGTGGTGTGATAATCATTTCAAAAAATATTTCTTCATTAAAATAGGAATTTTCTCAAAGTAGCATTACCAACTCCTTAAATACCTTCTTTTTTTTAACAAAGATATATAAACATCATTACTAATGCATCTAACTTAACCAAATATCTAAATTCATTATCTTTTGTCTTAGCTACTTTAGATCTCTTTTTTTTTTCTTCCTTACTCCTTAGTAGTTATCATATCATATAAATTATGATAAATTTTAACATATACTTCGCTTATTCCCCTCCCTACAAGGCTTCTAGCTTCCTTATAATGATTATAAGCCCTAATACTACTTAACTTTAGCCACTCATTAGGCGGACACCTTATTTCATGTTTGGCTCAAATAAACAATCCTAATTTGCCACTATTAGCAACCTACCATGAAAGATTAATGATTTTTTTTACCTTTTAAGTTTCATATAATTTCATCTATGACTAACTATTTATTTTCATTAGTTTTCCATAGTTCTATATGTCTTTATAACTAATATTTTATGTTGTATGATCAAACTTTCTTATAGAATCACCATATAATCTTTACCTAAAAAAATATTTTATCTTTTCAATTAAAAAAAGTCTAACTATAATTTCATAGCTCAATTTTTAAAAGTAACCAAGAGTTCTTCTCATTTATTTATAAATACTTATTCTATACTGCAAGATCATATGCTAACATGAAATCAAATGTAGTTTCTTTCATTGTAGTTCTATGTTCTATTCTAAACCAACCATGAATCCTCTAATAGTTCAATTTATTGGAACCTACATGCATAATGAGTCAATTACAATATTACATTTTCTTCCTCAAACATATGTTATAATAGTTCTTCTATATCTTCCTAAAATTGTGTTATAAAAGTATCTTGTAATACAACTTTGAGAAACATAAGTATAAACTACAGATAATGTTCTCACCAATAATTAACTTAATAGAAACTCCCTACCATTAATAATATTCACCTCAACAATTGGTATCTTTCAATTCTATATCCACTTCTATTCTACCTTATTCATATTATTAATCTCACCAACAGACAATAGTTATAACATTCCAGAATGTCATTAAATCTTTCCCTTAAAAATTAGTTTCTTGCAAACAAATCACATATTTATTTTTATCATCAAGTTAACTTATTATATGTCTTCACCTCCAAAGAACACAAATTCCATATAGCAAATTCAATCTTAATTTTAAACCAAATCAACTCTTACCCATTTCACCAAAATTAGGTTATGTTGATGCATCACTTATAGGTTAAACCTAAGATTTCCCTTGCCTTTTTTTTTTTTTTACCATCATTGGGCTAAGCTATGGAGCATCACTTGTTAGTTAACGCCCTAGCAAATTATTGCCAACATTTTACTGAAATAGAGATAAGTCAAAGCGCATTCCTCCTAGAGGATGCACTAAAAGAAAATTCAAATTTCAATTCATCTTCATGAATTTTTACATAAGATATATCTTTAATTTTCAGCCTAACTAAACATCAATATTTCTTAAATGGCTTTGGACAAATGATAGTTTTACATAATTATTCTAATAGAAGCCAAGCTATTTTTTTCACCCTTGGACTTAAATTAAAGGGCTCAAATAATCTCAACATCATGAGCAACACTAGCATCATCTCCAAGCTCTCCCCATTGTTGCTAATATCCCCATATCATCATCATTGCTAAACACTCCCTAAATCCACACAATGGTGATCCTCATAAAAAAGTCACTTTTTTATCACCTATTCAACTAGATGTAACCAATGCACCCATCCATCCCCAACAACATCAACATTAAGTCCAACCCAATCTCCACCATCAACTCATTTGGAATGGCTACTAACTTCTTGTTTATGTTAAAAGGGCATGAATAAATATTAATTTTTTTACAAATATTTTATGTACAAACCTAAAACATTGAGTTAATCATTCATAGTTACTTTGTTTTATATTGTGCACATGATTTTATGTAGAATTTCTTTTATCTTTCCATAAAATTTGTATAATATTTTGTCAATGTTTTAATAAATGTTTGTGTTTCCATGAATCCTTCTAGTATTTTTTTCCCTTGTATTTCCAAAAGGGTGTTTGCTAGTTAAAAATGTCTATAACCATAATAGATAAATCTTTAATTGACTTGTAAAAAAATGTACATATAAAGATATGTATATATATGTATGTATGGATGTATGTATATATATATGTATGTATTATATCTATGTGTGTTTATATATTGTATGTATACATATACATATATATATATATATATATATATATATATATATATATATATATATATATATATATATATATATATATATATATATATATATATATATATATATATATATATATATAGTATAAATGAATTAACTAAAAATTTGTATTAATATTAAGTAAATCAATTAAAATCAAATCAATTTTGACCAATAGAATCAAGCTCAAATTGAAATTAATGAGTCACGTATAAGATCAAAATCATTTGATCAATGATAATTGACCCAACTTAGCTAGAGATTAAATCAAATGATATTGAGTAATCTTATGCCAAAGTCAAATTGGCTTTAGTTTGAAAAAAAAAATAAAAATAAAAAGGTGCAACACATACACAAATTCTACAACTCAAATCCATCGATGTTTCTTAAATAAAATACAATTCAAAATAATCTAAAAGTCAAAGAGTAGATACTCACGATCGATTGTAGAAATCGGAAAACTGACTTCAATTAATTCAAGATCCTTTTTCCTATCACTCAACCAGAATTTCCTAATTGGAAGATTCTTACTCTCAGCTGAGATATGTATTTGAACATCGAATCCAATACCTAGAACAAAATGAATGGATTACAAAGTGAATGGACAAATTACTATTGAGCAACCACAATAAGTATTTATGAGATTTCCATGACATCCTGCTAAATTTAAACCTATAGAAATTTAGTGTAAATAAGTGAAAATTTACCTTTCACCCACCCAACAGTATTAATAATTAGAGGTAACAAGATTTTCTATGACTATCATGGTCATTTGACTAATGAAACTTCTCAAGGAAGTAGTCATATAGTCGGAATATGTAATTTATATAAGCTTCTGGGTCTCTTTTTGAAGATATATCACCAAAGAAAAAGCACCTAAAAAAGTAAAAGCAAATTAGTAAATTAATAGGTTTGAAAATGGTATAAAGACAGCTCAAAAGAGGACATTATTCATATGTCTAATAATCACCCTTAGCCCTATGGACTCACAGGTTTTGACCTTAGCCCCATTATAAATGCATGTTTCTTCAAGCTTATGTATAAATCAAAGATTTTAACTCCAATATGGTCTCCAAACATATAATGATATAATCTATTTTAATAAAGAATGTAGAGAAAATTATCATAAGTTAATCTGGACACAATGATTCTGTTGGAAAATAACAATTAAAATAAAGTAGTTTAAACAGTCCCTCTAAGTAATTACACGCATCCTTACCATGTTTTCTAGGAAAGGCCAGCTGACAGCCAATAACCCCTCTACATCCTTTTTTCAAGTAAGCAATCGTTATTATTTCTCTAAAATGGATGTTCTGGACCAACACCCTCAAAGAGATCATTTTTGATAACCATTGCCCTTAGAAGTTTCAACCTAATAAGAATTGAAGAACATAGTGCATGATAAAATTATGTGCAGCAAAAGGGTACTAATGTGAATAGATGATTGATTGTCTAGAGAGTGGACAAAAAAGCATCCATTCCTTATCATCATTCTACATTTTGGCAATTTAAAACAAGAGAAATAAAAAAACAAAAATTACTTCCTCATATAGTATGTAAGACCTGCAAGGAATTCATGCCCTTCTCTCTATAACCAAAGAGGTAAGAAACCAAGAAATCTACAAATATGTAAAAACTAAAATAAACATTTTTCTCAGGGAAATAAACAATGAAGAAAACTTTATAATTTGCAAGTTATGCATATTGTACCAACACAAAACATATGAGCATACAAGTGATGACCAACCATGTTAGCCATGAAGTAAATGAATCCATTAAAGTTACAATCCATGCATGTCACTCTAGTTTCCTAATTCACCATATTAAACCTTATAACTAATTCCATATTCTCATAATCACTAATGAACATGCCTACAAACATTAGATACACCTTTTAAAGTTTTAATAAAGGTCCTTGATCAAATATGACTTAATACAAAGAAAATGGAATAATATGCTTTGGTGCTTGTAAAGAAATGCTTGGAAGAAGGCTAAGAAGATTTGACTCAAATCCATGAAAACTCTATCTAGAGTTTTTTGTTTAACATGATTTGCATGAGTAAGCAATGTTATCAACAATATGAAGATGTAATACAACGTATCATATATTTTAACACATTAAACCAAAGCCATTTAGAGAAACAAGGAACTCCTTAGTCTACCTACAATTCCTAATAAAAATCATTGCTCCATCATTCTAATTTTCAATAACTCCATCACGCCTTCTACAAAAACCTTCGTCAATACCCACCAAACAAACTCCCGTTATACTCAATCACATGCATTTTAAGGTCTATATAAATCATAGGAAGGCCATTTTAATGTTCACTAAATTTTTCCTTAATTTCCCAATCCATTCATCCAAGATAAACCAAATTTTGTCAGACCAAAATTAAAATATTAAGTGCCTACCAATTTGCATAAGTGTATAGACACAAATCAAACTAAGCAAAATCAAACACTAATAAATATTCGGATGTGTTGCAAATTCGGTGGCATTGAAGGTGTTGTAAATCAATCTAATATAGTATTAGATTATTCGGATTAATATTTAATTGATTTCCATTTAGCCTACGCAGCCTTTTTAGACATTAAAATTTGCACTTTAAATATCTGTCTCAGCACATGTAGGTGTTTATAGTTTAGATAATTTTACCTACTTAGTGATTTCATTGATTTTGAAATTCATAATTATAATGAAATTCCTTAATTTTTGTATTGAAGGAAAGCTCCTTCATTTGTGCAGCATTTAGTTTAGTGTCGCATTCTATCTGCTTATACAAAGAATTGCAGATCCGGTAGCGTTACATGTTTTGAAGCTATAAATTTAAAAGACAATTTAATTTATTATTTTAAAAGAAGATTTACCACCACCCCCCCCCCTAAGTTACTTCTGTGAATCAATAGAGTGTAATATTTAAGTTGATTTCTCCTTTTTTTGAAGGTCCTCATTTGACTTGTTTCTTATTTTCACAGATAAGATTATGGGTTTATGTACCTTTTTTTTATGAAAGATCTTTAGATATTTCAAGCTTACAAGTAGATCGACCCATATTATAAATATAGATATCTTTTCTCTTTTCAATTCAACCTTCAAATCCATAGGATTCCTCCATGCAAATGCTTGCATTTAATTAGGTATTAAAGCTAAAACTTCAAATATCAAACTTTTAAGTGCTTGCATTGAAGTTAGTTATGCTATGACATGGGACTTATTCAAACTCTCTACATTCATTTTCCCCCTCCTTTTTTTTGAAAGTGGGTCTTCACTACCCCTCTTTAATAAATAAGGCTAAGAGGTCTTACATTCCATTCCATTTTATTTAAGAGTTAGAGTGTTTGAAGAGAAGGTTAAAAATTTTAGTGGGCATTCAACTCTACTTAGATAAATTTTTTAAGTGCTTTTCACCTTTTTTTTTACTTTTGTGTTTGTTGTATGTTATTTTCCCTCCCCTTTTTTTGTTTGGAGTTTTTTTATTTGAATTTTAGCTTTAGGTTTCCTTGCTTAACATTCTTAATTTGATTCTTTTATTTTTCTATTTTTCTAAGTTACAAGATTTTTGACAGGGGAGTGACATCTAACGGATGTTGGCTTCGGTATACTAATGAGCGTCTTGGTGTCTTAACCACTAATTTTTCATCTCATCCCTAATGAGCATGAGGCCTTCAAACCTGCAAAATAAACATATACATATACATCACACATTGATCCATATTCGATTTTTGTGTGTTGCAATGTTCAAAAGGAGGTTGGATATAGAAAACTAAGAGGAACCCGCTAATGACGATGTTCCCTCTTGATTCTTGAAACAAAGTCGAAGGAGAGATAGAAAGAATAAAGAGAGAAGAACCACTAATGGGATGTTCTCTATCTGGTTTGAAAGAAATGGAAAGGTAATGAGGTGAGAAAGAAGAACCTAATGGGGTCTTCTCAGTTTGAAAGATTGGAAATGAAAATCGAAAAGAATAATTTAAAATGGTGTTCTTCTCGGTTGTGAAATGAAATAGAGAATTGGAAAGGTGTATTTTGGTTTTGGAAGGAGAAAATGGAGAAGATTTTCAAAAGAATTCAGAAATCTGAGGAAAAATAAATTTTGGATTAATGTGAGGGAAAAAGAGGGAAGATATTTTGTTTTGGAGAAGAAGAAGATAAGAAGGAAGAAAGGAGGAGGAGAAAAAAGAAGAAACTTTTTTCGATTTGGGAGGAAGTGGAAAATGGAGAGAAGCGGGAAAAAAAGAGTCGATTTCTTCATTTTGGAGGAAGGAGAACGTTTAGAGGGAGTTCTTGTGCATGAAGTGGGAGATCTGCGTTCTATGCATGGAGGGGAGGAATCAGTGAATGGGAGCTTCGAGGTGTCGTCGACATGAAGGGAAGAGATATGAAGAAGAATAGGGAGGAATGGTGGTCATCGTGAAAAGGATAGAATTCGGATTTGGGAATTTAGGGCTAGAATCATATATATGTTTTCTAAATTGATTTTTAAATTAATTAATCGACTTTAATGTGAACTTTAGATAAAATCACATGATCAATATATATATATATATATATATATATATATATATATATATATATATATATATATATATATATCAATCTTAATTTCAATTTTGAATATGCGCAGTCCATTTTACAATGAGGCCATTTGGCTCAAATTAAGTCAAATTGGGTCAATTTCAACTCAAAATGTGTGTCGCCATTTTCGACCACTCGATATTCATGCAGAATCATATGAATTGAGTGTGAACAGTCTTACTTGATAGATTTTGATATTTAAGCTAATCAATCAATTTCATGAGCGGTCATTTGACTTATGCGTCTCGACTTGATATCTGCAAAGCACATTGATGACTTGATGTTGATCATCAAGTTGTACAATATTTATATTCGACCAATTTTGACTTCTAAATGTGATGGCAAGTCGTTCATGATCGAGGTCATTTGAGTTAATTTTGGTGACGTGTATTTTGCGATTGTTTGATCGCCGATTATTTGACATTTACACTTGTCCAAATTGAAGTCTTATTTGATAGTTTTGATGTTTGAGCGATATTAATTTTGAGCGAAGGTCATTTGGAATTCTTCCACTCGATATGCACATCGATGATATCTTGATTCTTGATGGTTGATCGTTAGATTGTGCAATATTTATATTATCAATTTTGATATTAAATATGATGAATGAGTGATCAGGTCATTTTGACATTTTTGATGACGTCTGTGCATTTTGAGCCTCGATTTGTATCACTTCGTCCATCAATTTGACTTGACTTGGAGACTTATGACACATATGTGGAGGTCAACAAATGCCCCAAACAAATGATTCGTGCATGAGTGAGTCACATTTGTTGAAAAGGTTGACTCTTTTTTTTTTTTCTTTCTTTTTTCTCTTTTTTTTCTTGCCGCTTCTTAGTATAACTCCCCCTTTTTTGTTGGATTTTTATGTGTCATTTCTCTAACTATTTGACAGGAGAATGTTCTGCTGGAGGAGACATCATCTACTGAGCATAGTGAGGAGGCTATTTGGTTAGAGATTGACAAGCATGATCCTCATGGAGATGTTGATATCAGGGATAGGATTGACCTGCGATATATTGAGGACATGATTTTTTACGGTTTCTTTACGCACTTCCATACTTTTTGACTGTACTTCAAATTCTTTTGCCTTTTGAGGATCTTCTGATTGGTGGTACCATTAAGTGAAGTCGGGACTACAATCCTTTGGATATACAGTATTCCAGTTAGTTATGGATATTGTGATGTCTTACGGCCCACGATAGCATTGCGGTGAGATAGTCTAAACTCACGAGCCACCATTAGCTATAGCTCATTAGAGACTTGAGATTCCTCCATTGGTGGATTCCTACTCTTCCACATGGATATGTCACATGGAGTATGTTTCTGAGCTCATAGAATACTATGACAGCATTTATGAGGTATATGTGTCTTTATTTGATTTTGGGGTATGCCTTCTTCTTGGGCTCGTGGAGTAGTGGAGTTAGGATCTTAGTAACACTTGTTGGATTGGGAGGAGAGTTGGATCACCCTTTTGGACTTATGTCATGTATTTCGTATTTGGTTACGAGGAATGTGTTCCACGAGGAGTTATTTCATGAGACTTTATGATTGTGTGATCGAGGTGAATAGCTATATTCTGTTTATATTGATCTTGAACCATTATCACACCATACTTTTAGGGCATGATGTTAGATGATCAGTTGCTTATGAATACATGGATTTGAGCTATAGGATTATGCTCTATCAGAGGCGGCACTACATGACCCTTTTGATTGGATGTCGATGAGTTACTTATCAGGAGGCGGGAACTTTAGCGGGGAGGACTTCTCAACTAGGGATTGGCGAGGATTTATTCTTAAGGATTTATAGTGGCATGGCTTTGCATTTTGTACTCCCCATTCTGAGGGCTTAGTTCATAGTTTATTAGCAATAGGATCTCTCAGGTAGTGAGTTTCTAGCCGGCGTTAGCCAGATTTATAGGATATTGGGGTGATTTTTTGGGGTATTCTTTACATGAGATGTGACTCTACCTTGAGTACTTATATGCTTGGGTTCATCTCCATACATGGTGCTTTGCTTATTTTGAGTATCCACATTCTTTTTTAGAGTGGATATCTGATCTTAGTTATACGAGCATCCTCTACTTTGGAGATGGAGAGGATTCACATGCTCTTCTTTGCTCTCATTTGGTCGAGATATTAATTTTTTGTTGGTTCACCGGGATATACTCGTTACCATCGACTTGATAGGGTTGATCTTATTGGCCTCTTGATGAGAATGGCGGATATTCCTTCTTCATGGATCATCGACAGAGTAGTACCTTTTGATATACATTGATGGTTATGTTATCGATTTGGGTGTGGTTGTTATAGAGGGCTATCATTGTCAGTTGCATGATTTCTTCTTTTTGCTTCGTGATGGTAGGCCATTCATCCCGTGTAGTGGATTTGAGGATCGGGATGATTCCCTTGAGACACATTACTTCTTTGCTTAGTTTATTTACATTTAGGCAGGCTTGGTGCTCTTTCATAGTTCCTCCTCAGTCACAGGGTTAGTTATACTTACCTCACCTAGATGCACTATCTTTTGGTCCTTTTAGGCGTGGTTCGGAGATATGAAGCGTGGGATGAGGTCTTTGGAGTTCCTCGATCAAAGGACCCATCGTCGGTTACCATTGGCAGGAGATAACAACGCTAGAGGTATAATCACTATCTCCTCTCTTTAATACTTCTCTCTCCTCTTTTTTATCAAAATATATTTCGGTGTATCGATACTCTTGATTCTTGACATATGCAGGTTGGCGGTTAGAGGATACCACTTCTTATGGCAGAGTTAGAGCTAGGGATTCTACTCCTAACTACACTGATGTTTCTTCATCGGCTCACAAATGTAGGTGTAGTCAACTTACAGAGCTTGTGTGGGCTTCGGTTGATTGTTCCATGCTCTCCACTAGTTTATGACTTGATGAAGTGCCATAGGTGTCGTAACAGCAAGAGATATTATTGAGGACTCAGTTGGGCATGCGTGTGCACTTTGATACTACCACTTTGATTTTACTACTTCTTACGGGCCACTTTCTTTTCTTGACGACTCTTACTTGGGGAGACGAGGTGAGGGATCTCATGCTAGTGAGGCTCTGTTGAGCCACATAATACAGCTTATCGGATAGTGAGGGTCCTCGAGGATTACATATTACGATACACCGTTATGATTCATCATGTTGTACTTTCTCCCTCTTTTTATTCTTTAGTTGCACTTCTTTACATTCTTGCTCTACTTTATCTTGATTATTTTCATTTGTTCCTTGCGGTTCGATGTAGGTTATGAGTCGAGATCCATCTATCCTATGAAATCCACGGAGCATGTGGCTTGGTGTTTTTGAGGGATGTGGTTTCTCAGCTTACTTTGGATTCACTAGAGTCACTAGACAGCTTCACATCTTATGCGAACACCATTTTGGATCTTTTAGCTCATACTGGCTTGGAAGAGCGGTTCAGTATCGAGACTCTTTGTAGAGGCAGAGTTCTTGATCCACGGATGAGATGATTGCACTCTAGCACAAAGCTTTAGGGCGTCGCTTAGGAGGAGTGACCTAGCACATGATGAGTTTGAAGAGTGTTGAGGCTCTATGACCATCGAGTTTGATAGATGCTTCTTAAGTTAGCAGATTGATTGCTAGATCAGAGCTTCGAGTTGAGCGGGAGCTCGGCTATAGAAGGGGACACCATTATCGCTACATCCGGCTATGGTAGATCTTGGTGCTTTGATCGAGCTATTATGCTTTTACCTTGGTGAGAGTGAGCGGTGTCTTTAGCGACTTATTTAGCAACTTAGAGCTACAGTCTAGGCTCCATGATGTACTTTTTCTTTTTTTTTTCTTTCCATCATCGTATTATCTTGTTGTATTAGTGAAATCAACATTCCTCATTACTCTTGTGCTTTTTTATCTTTGGGGATTTGATGAAGATCGACTTTGATTATACTTTGGGCTTAATTTGTATGTTGGCTTCTGAACTTGGATCATTTGCTTTGATTGCATAGTTTATGAAGTTTGATAGGATTTATCATTAGTATGATGCCTATTTTGGGCATGCTAAATGGACCGATTTGTCAGAATCGACTTGTTGTCGGATAAAAGAGTTCTTACCTACTCTACTTGATGGCTTTCTTTGAAGATCTCTTTCTTTTATGTCATTGATTTGAGTTTCCTCCAACCCTAGCTTCATGTTTGGATTGGGTTTGTTGGAGGAATTGGTTATTTATTTTGATGAAGGACTTCGGTAGGGGTTTATCGTGCTTTGGTGATTTGAAATTCCTTATCCAGCTTTAAGCTTGATGGACTTGATGAAGGACTGATTTGTCCATATTGACTTGTCAAGTGTATGTATGCCATGAATCATGCTTGCTACTTTGATGATTCATTGAAGGGTACATCTGATGACCACCCACTTATATATATATTGAGTTATGTTAAATATGTGCTTTATGAATAACCATAAATTCTTTTAGTTGGCCATCAACTTTGTATGAACTATGGAATTGCTTCCTCGATCCACGTGCTTTACTTTGGCGACTTGATGAGGATTGGCTTTGATCTATGCTTTGAGCTTGATCGGATCATTTGAATAAATTGAAATATCACCTTACGATATATATAGATTGATTTGAGTAGCCATGAATTGAGAGTTTTCTCGGTGTCTTGATAATCAAGTAGAAAGATCTCTTGGATCTTGTTGCTTGTAATCACTAAGCTAGGATGGTTTGAGATTGAGCACTATCATCATTGGTGAGCGGGGGCTCTTTCCTTGTTTTCTTATGGCTTGTTGAGTGAGGAGAGCATCGGCTCGACATTTGGCTTGTTGAGTTTGACCTTTAGAACTACTCAGTCTTGACTTAAGGCAATAGTGGGTTGGTGGTTTTGTCATCAGTGATGACGGGGCTCTTTCTTGACCTTTTCTTGCGGCTTGTTGAGTGAGGAGAGTGTTCTTCGGCCATTTGTGGGCTTGTTGAGTTTGACCTTTAGAACCCATCTGTGTCAAGACTTCAGGATGGAGAGGTTGATGTTTCTCCAACTTGATTGATTGAAGCTTCCAAAATTGAGTTCTTGACTTGATCTCAATTTGGCAAATAGGAGATAAATTTTTGACATTTAGGTTGTCTTTTCATGCATAGAAATAGATTCTTTTGTTCTGTAAGAACATATAACTTAAGATGATAATTATGGATATATTAGAATTTTTTGGCATAAAGCTTGATGTCAACAAATATATATTGAGGATCTCATCTTATGATGTCAACTCAAATAAACTTACATAAACTAAAAAAAATGCCCCCTTGTGGGGAATTCTAAAGCACATTTAGAAGAACTTTCAAGATGAATTAAACAAATACATCAATATTTGAATTGATATGCTCTTAAGGGTTTTAACATTGATTTCATCATGTATAGAAATCTAAAATGCCCCTAGGGAATTTTCACAAAAGTTTTTCATCGGGTGAGTATATTTATATAAGGATCTCAGCATGAAGCACCATGTCAACCTAAATGGATATACTAAAAAATTCCCCCTGTCTTGCAGGAGGATTTCTATTGTACCCTGAGAATATAGTAATCATGTATAATACTTTTTTAGGTATCCACCATTAATTGGTGGTATTGGTCTTTCACCCTTTAGGTCAATGAGTTGGTATGCTCCTCTTTGGTACACTTTTTCAATGGAAAAAGGGTCTTCCCAATTAGGCTCAAATTTGCCACCAAATTTTTGATTAGAATAATTGGTCTTCTTAACACCAAATTCTCCTTTTGGAATGTTCGAGTTGCACCATATGGTCAAAAGCCACGACATCTTTGCTCTTAGATTTTTTGAGCTTGCAATCTAACTTCATCAAGCGCGTGAGTTCCTCCATTCTCAGGAGCATTTTGATCTTGATTAGATTGTATTGGATGGCTACTGAAGTGAAGGAAACTCAACTTCAGCAAGGCTTATTCAAATACCAATGAATAAGTGGCTTTAGTTGCATCTTGTAGGTGGTTTGATATACCATAGCCTCTAGCTTGGTATGTCATTCTCTTTTATTTTAGTGAGATCTTCTTGAAAGTTTGACCAATGTCTTGTTGAAGGCCTCACCAAACCATTTGCTCTTGGATTATATATTGAAGAGTATATTAATCAATTTTGTGTCGATCATCTATAAATCTTTTGCACTTTTAAAAAGTGTATTATCAAAAAATTATTGGTGACACTCAAATCTATAGACCACATTATGCATGAAGAAGTTGATCACTTCGATCAATACTTCTTTAAATGGGGTAGCTTTAACCCAGAATGAGTGATTAACGATGATGGGTCAATTGGTCCAATTACATGTACCATAATGGCGAGATGCTATATTTGGGTGTAGTGGATTTGGAGGTTGATGGATTATATTCCATGTACTTGACATTCATGACACTTCTTAGCATGATTACATCTCTCACCATAGATGGCCAATAATAGCCATCCTTTTGATCTTTACTACCATCTTGGGACTGGGATGCCACAAGTCCTTCATGAACTTCAACCATCACTTTGGTGTTCATCTATTTAGGCATCATAGCCACATTTGTTCAAAGGATCTATGATATAAAGTGTTGTTAAAAGCATAACATTCTCTTCAATTTGAGCGCGGTGATTTATTATTTGGTAATTTGCCTTCTTTAAAGTAGTCGATGAAGGGTTGCCTCCAATCATGTGGCTCTTCTATAATAAAGGCTTCACACTTTTAAGGCAATGTCATTCTTCTTCTTATTATAACTCCTTGTTGATTTTGGGGAGTATGAGGAGCAACGAGTCACATCTTGTTATTAATTTGAACCCTCTACTGGGGATTGATACTTTGGCTCTAGAACTCATCAGTAAATATCGATCATGACATAATCACCATTCATACTTGTCATTTCCTTAGCTAATTTTGCTAAGCAATCGACTTTTATTCTCGGATCGAGACTCGAGTTAGTGTGATATTTGGTATTTTTCTTCATAAGCTCAACAACTGTGATAAAGCTAACTCAAGCTTGTTGATTTTATAGATGCCAAGTACTTGATTTATAATAAGTGAGAATCGCCAAAAATATGCAAGTTTTGAATGCTATGAAAATAGCTTCTTCAAGACACTAATGCTTCATATTCGACTTCATTATTAGTTCTTGGCTCGGTCAACCCATATGATCATCTCATTATCCCTCCACGGTGTTATGAAGATGATGTCGATTCTGCTCTTGCCCTTGGGAAATTTAGAGGTTGACTTATTTGATCGATGAGGCTCCATCAAAGTATATTTCTGATTTTCTCTTTCATGAATGAGCATAATTTGCTCATTGGGCAAATCATCATTAAGAGAAGAGAGTGAGGATGGGATGTAGCAAAAATATCTAAGACTTGTCCCTTCATTGCTTTTAGCATATGTGATATCAAATTATAAAAGCAATATGCCCATCTTGCCAAGACTTGTCAATTGGTCTTGTCATCAAGTACTTGACGGTCGATCCTTGAGATGAGGGTAATCTTGTGAGATAACATATATAAGAGCTTTTTTGGCAAAGATCAATGCTTCTCTATCGAGTATCTCATTTACGCTCCTATTAATCTTGATTGATATAATAAAGAGCATTCTCTTTACTTTTATTCATTCATTGTGCCAATAATGCTCCAAGGGACTCTTCTAATGTAGTATAGAATGAGGGCTTCCAGTAGGCTGAGGATTGGTGGATTTAACGGTAGCTTTTAATGCTATTAAGGCTTCTTGGCACTCCTTGTCCCATTTGAATGGAGCATCCTTCTTCATTGCAAATGGTTGGATCACGATAGGTTTGAAATATGATATGAATAAAGTTATCCTTGTAAAAGAATGGGCGCAAACTCTTGGTGGAGGCATCTCCAATTGCCTTGATTTTAGCGGATCAATTTTCAATCATGACAATATGTACCAGAAATTTCTTAGAGGATACCCCGAATGCACATTTTAGAGGATTCATCTTTATATCATATTTTATAATTCTCTTTAATACAATTCTCAAGTCTTCAAAAATGATTTTCACGATTTAAGCTTTTCACCATGAAATCATCAACATAACATTCCACCTTCTAGTGAATCAACTCATCAAAAATATGCATCATGGCTCTTTAGTATGTAGCTCCGATTTTCAAACCAAAAGGCATGACTATGTAATAGATACCAATAGGTGTTCTAAGATATATGTCTTTCATCTTGGTGCCATCTTGATTTGATTATATCCGATGATCCATCCATGAATGAGAACATGTCATAGTTGGAAGTTGTCCACTAGTAGTTTTGATGGAAGCGAAGTCATCTTTTGGGCACCTTATTTAGGTCCTAAGTCAATGCAGAGATGGATTTGGTTGCTCCTCTTCCTAACTAGGATAATGTTGGCTATCAAATCTATATACTTCTCCTCTCAGATGAAGCCTACTTTGATCAGCTTCTTAGTTTCTGCAATTACCTATTCTGTAATCTCCAATCTCGTTCTCTTAGGAGCTTGCTTAACAGGTATCACATCTAGTTTAATAAGTTTATATGAATACATCGAGGATAACGGCATTTAGAATATGTCGAGCAAAGCAATCCCAATTCACAAAGTAGCATTTTAGCTCTTCAACTTTCTCATAAGGTAGAGATGAAAGTTGGACGGGGATCATCTTCTACTCCTAGGTTGATTTCTTTGAGTTCATCCATAGTAGCTATTTGTCCACCATCTTCGAGTTCTTCAGGTATAGGCTTGGCTTCTACTTCTTCATCATTTGTGAGAAGAATTTCATGGAGATCATCTTCTTCATCACTTTGATCTCCTTCATATTATAACAACTTTATTTTGATGAGATTTGTGGATGAACCCAAGACCTTTAGTGATAAACTTATCACTTCTTCATGATATGAGGACTTCTTTGGCTCCACATCTGTTAAAGATTTGAGTTCTATGTTTAGTAGTTCAATATGAATTCCAAGCTTATGCATCATTCTTTTCAATTTTTATGGATAGTATATATTCTTGTTGGCACTATCTCATCAAAATTTTCATGTTGAGTAGGTCAAAATTTGTGAGGTGAGACTCTTGATTTATAAAATAGAGTTCTATTCGCCACTCTCTCACTCAGCGACACATAGAATGTTATCAATTCTTCAATGTTATGAACCTCGGTGGTGATTTCTTTGAAGCACTTGATTATGGGTATAATTTTGAGTGAGTCATCGACTGTAAGTTATCCTTCTTGATACGACCATTTGAACTCTATTTCCATAAGTAGATTCAAAATCATATTCAATCGAATCACTTATTTCATACTGCCTTTCTTGAAAGCTTATAAGTTCCTTAGGTTTGACAGAATATCTTCTCCCAAATGAGGATCTTCTTGATTTAGATGTAGTGGTGCTTTAGGGAGAGTCGCATTGCCTTTCTTTCTTCCTCTTTGCTTACGCTCTTTCACTTATGAAATTGCTTTTTTAGTTCTGAAGTGGATGCTACTTCAAGAGGCTGTTGGCTTAGGCTCTTTAGGATGAAATATTTTGCATCTTCATAAATCTTTGCTTCATAGACAAAAAATGGTTATAGGTTACTAGGAATTCTGAATTCTTCTATTTCTTTTAAGTACTTCATACACTAATGCATATTTGATGGGACATGCCATACTCATGCAGCCATGCCCAGCCTAAAATAGCTCTAAATGATGCATCATCATTGATTACATGAAATTTACTTACGTATATAAATCTAAAACTTGGCGGAGAATAAAGAAGATTTTTCTTCCTTTTTCATTGAAACCATGAACCATCGACTTCTCTCCCAAGATGTTGGATATCAAGTGATAATCCTCTTAATACCATTAGACTCATAAGATTGATAGAAGAACTTGGATCAATTAATATTCGACTGATCGAGATGCCATCACTCTCTACGGTAACATATAGAGAATGGTTTTGATCTACTGTTCCCAACATAAGATCTTCTTCAGAGAATATGATTACTGGGAGATCTTGAGTTTGCAATGCTTCAATCATGCAGCAAAGTAAGCTTCATAACTCTCTAGATCTTTGAGAGCCATCAAAGTTCTCAGGTCTTTTGACATTAGAGAGCCTCATACACACTATTGTGGATCTTTCTGGTGATAGAATATTATAATCTATCTTTTCTTGATTTAGGCTTTATCCTATGAATTTTGAGAATGATATCTTCGTTGACTTCAATTTGTTTGACTTTATCTTTATTTTCATTTCCCTTCTTTGATGAAGGTTGTAAGACTTTATCACTTCTCAACTGAACTTGAATCACTTTGTATTGCTCAGATTCTTCTGAAGAGGAGGTTTCTTCAAATTCACTTCTTATTTGAGATAATCGACCAAAAGAGTTAAACTCACTTTTCAACTTCATATGTTTCATGCGTGATGATATTGATGAGTCTGACTCTTCTCCATCGGAAAAACATAGATCTTCATCTGAAATATTATCATCTTGTTGAGTCATTAAACAAAATTTAGATGTTAACTCTTCGCTCTTCTTTCTTTCCGATAAGAATTTTGATGGGTTGGTGAGTCTGTCGACTACCCTTTATCATTTTAGAGCGATGTTGAAGAACATCGATATCACATAGATGATTCAGCATGTCTCTACTGGAAAAGATTCACAGTTATCTTCTTCATCGGATTCAATAATGCTAAGTTTAGGCATAAAGTCTACAAGCCTAAATGGTTATCTTTCCATCTACTGATACTCTTCTAAATTATTAATAATCTTTTGAGTTGTAGTTCTCTCCTTGATCTTATTTTTCTTAGCCAGCTTCTTTGACTTATGAATCCTATGTTTAGTAGACTGTTCCTCATGTTGTGATGAACCTTATCAAAATGCGCTAAGCCCAAATACTTGGTTTAGGCATCTCTCTTAAGTCCAATATAGGTTCAAGTGGTGATTTCACTTAACACTAGGACAGCTTTTAGATGCTTCAGCATTTTCATGGTCTTGTTGGAGATTACAATTTCTCATTCTTCAGTCTGAACTGATTTCTCCTTCTTTTTGTCTTTGATGGATGAAACGGAAGCTGATGTAATCATCCTTGTAGACTCTCTTTTAGGGTTGACTAGAACACTGTTGAATAATATAAATTCACCTCACTAATACTTCCTTTCTAGCCATTCTTTGAAGACATAACAATCTTCGATAGGATGACTAATCATCCGATGATAGGGATGGTAATTTGGATTCTTGATTAGTTCTTGCCTTTTAATTTCTAATTGTAACTTTGACTACTTGAAATAATTTTGCCACACTATCTCTTTTAAAAGGAATATTTGTTCATCTTTTCTTAAGAGATGGCATTCTCATCATCTCTTGTTGCTTATTTTGGATGCTCCACCACTTGGAAAAGTCTAAGGTTTATCATTGCCTCCCCAATAATTTTGGTGATTAGAATAGACAAGCTTCTTTCCTTATCATCATTGTACATTGGTTGTTTTCCTTTATCCATATTATATATCACCACTTTTCACCATTTGAGCTATAGGAGCGCATGAGTTTCATTTCTTCTTGAGTGAAGGTTTTTTTTCTCTTTGCTTTATCTAGATTTAGACTTAGGGCGATTCACTTTTCAAATTTAGCCACCCTATCGAGCAAGTCTTGGAATGTTGTAATTGATCATACATAGAAATGGTGTCATTTTATCATCCATATTGCCCATTAGCAATTGGATCGCATGTTCTTCTTCCAATTATTGCTTCATACTTAGGTTACTGACTTATGAATTTTATCATGACTCATCTTTTCTTCTTTTAGCAAGGCAAGGTCGCGATTATGATTTTCTATTTGCAGAACCTCTTCATGAAAATTATCTATAATTCAAAGTTTTAACTAAATCATTGATAATTTTGCATACCATTCAAAGTGGTAAGGTTTTGATGAGAAAAGCGTATCATTCCTCTATGTTACCACAAGTAGCCTTAAATTGGGCTAGATGTTGCTTTGGGTTACCAAGCCCAAAGTATTAAATTTTGGCACCTAACCTTTGGGTATGACACTTGATCATATTTGGTAAGGGTGACCTTACTCGACTTTTCAACTTCCGAGGCTATAATGTCTTTATCTTTTCATTGATTATATTTTAAGTTGATTGTTATCGTTCGTGTATAGCCATATTTTGAATTATCGACTAAAGAGGTAGTTGGTTAACTTCATTCCTTGAGTGTATAATGTGAGCTTGAGGTACCGAGAGTGATTAGTGGTATAGGTTGCATTATTAACTATGTTGATTAGCAACAAAATAGGTGCTACACTTGATGATATTCTTCTATCTCCAATATCATATATTCATTTTACCATCATGTCATTCATCTTGGTACGTGCAATTTCTTATCTTTGACTTCCATTTTGACTGCATTTATCTTTGCTCTCTAGCTAGCGCCATGTCAAAAGTGCTCTTCTTCTTCTCTATTTCTTGTTTATTATTGCTCTCTTCTTAGGGAAAGAACTTCCTTCTCCTTGTGCATTTAATTGATGCGATGACATGATTATAAAAGTGTACCGGTGATCATTTCTTGGTTCAACCATATAGATAACTTCACACCCATGATCTCTTTCTCATTTCTATCTTCTTCTTCTTCATCTTAGCGATTGAAGATCCATCTTCTTCTACTCTTCTTCAAATCTTTGAATTGAGTTCCCACATCCATGTTATTTGATGTTGGCGGAAAGTTCATCTATATCTCGACCATATAGACAACTTTCACTTTCCTCTTCATTATCTTCTTCTTGCACAAGAATTTCGATTGTTTCTAGTGGATCTCTAGTTCAATGTATGGAACAAACACTTCTTATTAAGGACTACAATCAAGTCAACCTTCTTGTGGGGGGTGAATCGATGGGATCCCCCTGATTCTCCAGTGTCGACCATCATATCTTTCATCGATATCCCTTCTTTTGGGTATATCCCGATGAGTTATTTTTTTTTAGGTGGATTTTGAGTATATGTATCAGATGTCACTCTTCCATTCTTTAGATTTCATGGGGCCTTGGCCTCCATATTACCCCTAGACCTTTTGATGATTCCTGGACATGCGGTTTGAGTGTCATGTTTCGATGCTCACCGTGCAAAGCATACTGGGCTCGATGACTGGTTATCATAAGAGATGGCAACCTCCTTGGTGGAGCTTCAATATTTTCAATCACCACGGGCCTTTAAAATCTTCTTTTCATTAATCCTCTATCCTTGGCTACTTTGAGAATTTTATGTATCCTGGCAAACAATGTTTTAGGTTGTCTCCTCTGTGATGGTGGAGCTTGATGTGATTGGTTCCAAAAGGAATGCTTTATTTCACTAGTAGAGCTATTCCTCTTTACCCACTTTAGGTTGTCAAAGTTGTTGTGGGTAGGAATACTCACCGGTTATATTGTTCTAGGTCGTTCAAAGGGGATCTATGAGTCCTCGCATTTCTTCTTCTTCTCTGCCTTCTGAATTTGCTTCCTGATGATAAAGCTTCATGATCATGCTTTCAATGTACAAAAGGTTTAATCGGTGGAGTTGACGTACTACGAGGCATTAAATACATAGTTTTCCCACTGATGGTTCTTTTTTGTCAGGGGCTTGATTGACTAGCCTTTTAAAGCGAAGTTCTCAGGAGAACTCCTTGATAGCGGTTATTGGCTGGGGCATGCATGGTAGGAGCTTGATAACTTGAGGCCTTCCGATGGCCTTGGATGAGTGTACCATGGTGGGTACTAGAGTTTGCATATGATAGAAATTCAATCTAAATTGAATGGTAGCCCAACATCTCTTGATGATGGCGTTAGGCGGATGTTCATTTGATGAAAGGAGTTTGTAGATCCATTCTTAAAAGTGAAAGATGGGGATTAGTAATTAGTAATTATTATTTCACCCATACTTTCAAATGCAAAACTAATAAAATAATAGTGTAATAAAAATACTCTACATAATAATTCATTCAATAGTATCATATATTAGTAATTTGAATTTATTACACATTTAAATCACCATTTTTATTTTGAATTTTCAAAAAAATTTTATTCTTCTTATAGCACACATATGATTAGTCAAATATGGAAGAATCAAAGTCATAAAAATGCACGAATTTCAAAATTTCTTCTCAGATATTGAATTGAAGAGTATGATTTAAAGTGTGTCTGTAATTTTTTGAAGAGATGGAATAGTAGATAAGACACTGAGATTTCATCCTCATTTGAGGACTTTAGATCTAGTTCGGGTTTCTATAGCAAGAATATAGTTAATTACCTCCCAATAAGTGAGAGAACTTTCGATTAAGGGTTAGTCATTAGATCTCAAATGCATGTATAGTAGTAACATATGAGTTTTATTTAAGATGAAATTCATCATTTTAGCTTAAACGGATGGTTGGGGAATGATGATGTGCGATCTAGATCCCATGGTTTTGATCCCGGTAGTGGTCCGTCTACTTAGTAGGAGGTAATTGACCAGCGATTGATGGATCCATCGACACATGGGTTACGTTGTCCAAGAAATCCTTGTACTGGGTGGTGTTTGTCAGGAGATACAATCTTAAGTTTATAGCGACAAGGGGTTGTTTGACTATCAAGTATACCCATGATTCACAACTCAAAGGCGAGAGCCATTGGGAGCATACGGGCTATGTGATCATAATATAATGGAGCCCCCAACCACCCGTCGAGGACTGGTAACTACATCATTTGTGGAGCTCTTGGCCAAACCATGAAGAGGGGACGTCCTTAGCAGAGATTGATTAAGTGAACATAGTAGAACACTTGATTTGACATTGGCTCCTTTGTGAGCTAGAGTTTTCTTAATTTGTCTCAGATAAATAGTATGAAGGTGGATAGATTGAGTTTTTTCTTTAAGCTTTTAATGATAAATTTTATTTAAGCATTTTTTAGATTGATAATTTGAGTTAATTTGATTTGAAATTAAATTTGATGAAGTATCCCCTCGGTTGAAATCACCATTCAACACATCTATAGATTATTGATTGACTTGAATATTTGAGAACTTTAAATCTTATAGTATTTGGCTCTAATAGAGATCATCTGTCACATTAATTAGTCTCAAATATTTTTGAGTTAATTCTAATAGATTTTAGGTTTTGTTAACCAGTCTAAGACTAACGAAGCAACCGGCATCCTCCAGACACTTGAATTTAAACATTCGATATAGTGTTGGACCATGCGTGTATTTAGAATGTTAAGCCTTATGTTTATTGTTTGAATTATTGAGATTAATTATTAATATCTTATTAGATTATTAATTAAATTTAATTGATTTATTTAATTTAATTTTAGACTTTAAATCTCTGTAGAGCACATGTAGGTGTTTATAAACATAATTTCACTAATTAGATTTCATTGATTTTGAAAATAATAATTAGAATGAAATTCCTTTTGTATTGAAGTTCCTTCATTGTAGATTTCATTTAGTGCCTTACATGCATGCTTGTACAAAAGAATTTATCATGGTGTTACATATTTTGAAGCTATAAATTCAAAAGACAGTTTAATTTGTTATTTTAAAAGAAGATTTACCTCCCCCCGGAGTTACTTCTATGAATCATTAGAGTGTAATATTTAAGTTGATTTCTCCTCTTTTTGAAGGTTCCTCATTTTACATGTTTCTTATTTTCACAGATAAGATTATGGGTTTATGTATCTTTTTTTTTTATGAGACATCTTTAGATATTTGAAGCTTACAAGTAGATTGACCCATATTATGAATATAGATATATCTCTTTCAAACTTCAATCCATTGATCCCACAAACTTGCTTTTAATTGTATTAAAGCTAAAACTTCAAATATCAAAATTTTAAGTGCTTGCATTGAAGTTAGTTATGTATGGCATAAGACTTATTCAAACTCTCTACATTCATTTTCCCTCTCCTTTTTTTGAAAGTGGTCCTTCACTACTAATTTCTATAAATAAGGCTAGAGGGGTCTTATTCCATTTATTTGAAGTTAGAGTATTTGAAAGAGAATGGTTAAAATTTTAGTGGGCTTTCAACTTTTTTTAGATAAATTTTTGTAAATTACTTTTTTATTTACTTTTGTATTTGTTATATGTTATTTTCCCTCCCTTTTTTTGTTTAAAGTTTTTTTTTTAATTTGAATTTTAGTTTTAGGTTTCCTTGTTTAACATTCTTAAGCCAATTCTTTTATTTTCCATTTTTTTTCTAAGTTACAAGATTTTGGCAAAATTTTTTTATGGGGCATCATTGATGTTCTTTTCTATGCAATGGTATTGATGGTGTCTTTCTCATTAGCTCAATATCTGTGAGACCTTCAAACCTAAAAATACAAGCGTATATCAATTGATCTCACATGTTATGATAATTTCTGTGTGCAATGTTAGAAAGAGATTTGGGTATCAGAGGAACCAACTTGATGATGTTCCTCTCTATGTAAGGAATTGGAGAGGGAGATAAAGAGCATTAAAATGAAAGAAGAACACTATTGATATTCTTCTTCAGTTCTGACAAAGAAATGGAAGTATCTAAGGCTGATCAGAAACAATCATTTGTTCTTCTCTGATTCAAATGAAATAGGAAATTGGTTGGAAAATATTTTTCAATTTTGGAAGAAAGAGAAGAAAATATCTTTGTAAAACGAGGGAATTTTTCGACTGGAAAATAAAATTTCGGATTAGCTTTGTAGGAAAAGATGGAAGATATTTTCGTTTTTTGGCTGATGGGAATGAAAATGAAGAACTGCCTTCGGTTTGGAGGAAGGATGAGGAGAAACTCTTTCTTTAGGAGGAAGTGGAAAATCAGAGGAAAAGGAAAAAAAGAGTCGTGCAGTTTTATTGTTTCACTGAGCAAGGAGGAACATTTTACAGAGTGGTTAACATGAAAGGGAGACAGGCAGTTCCGTGCGTGGAGGCCGATCAGTCCAGAGCTTCTGCTGTGACCGAGCGAGTGTGAAGAGAAGAAGGGGTCGCGTGAGGTAGAATCCATGGGTCGGGTCATGTGAAGAGGCATAGAGGCCAGTTATATAATATTTTTATTTTGAGCGCTATAATTACTCAAAATAAAAATCGACTCCTCGAGTGGGTCAAAATTTTGAGTTAGAGTCATTGAATCGAGCTCAGCCTTCGTTCTTCGTAAACAAGATCAAATCATTTGTGATGCGAAATGCAATGCTCGTTCGCTCAAAATGAAATCCATTTTAATAGCAAATTTTTTGGCATATGTAATAATATAAATTGCAATTAATAGAACTATAATTTTATAAATTACAAATACAAATCTAGAAAATGATACAATTATAACATTTAAAATAAATAAAAAAACAAAATATGAAAATATCTTTTGTTTGTGGGACTCAGTCGAGAAAGTAATATCCATCTTCAAGCATTCAATTAGTGAAAATTTGTAATTTATATTTTACTTCAATAATTGTATGCTCCAACCTCAGTTACCAAAGCCATCCATTAGAGCCTTAAGATGAAAAATAAATCCCTAACAAAGTGACAAAATCTCACAAATCAAAATATCATTTTTAGTAGGAATAGAAAGCGAATAAAGGCTCTAGGTTGCGCCATCCAATGAGAGGCTTGATAGACCAATAATGAAGCAAAACAAATGAATTTAAAATTACAAATATATTCTCTTCTCATCATCGAAAATTAAAAGTAAAATTCTCCATGATGATAAGCCCACTTGATTGAGGTTGATGGTCTACCAGAGTTGTCGTGATAAGTAGTCTGATCCAAAATAGTAGAAGATAAGTAGCATTAGGAGAGAAAAGCCATAGTAAAAGAGAGATGAAAGGATCCAGTACCATTAAAACCACCACTAAGTCAAAAGGAAGAAAATCCACCACCAGGCACCAACCAAGAGACAAATATTATAAAATAAGTAGAGCTAACTAAACCAAATGGAGTCAATAATGCTAACAAAATTCTCAAAACACCAAGCCATGGAATAAGCATCCAAAGCAAGATAGCGACTACAAAAACCCCACAAAAGACCACTAGATCTCATATCCTCCACGGCTCCACCACCAACAAAATAACAAATAAAACCACCACCACACTAATAGCATGAATAGAAGAAGAAGCAAGCTAAGCGGATCAGCGGATCACAACCCAAAATTTAAACACATCCACCCAAACCAAGTACCAAACAATAAAATAGCCAAAGTGAACCAACACAACAAAATAGCCAACCACCATCTCGTTGGTTAGCCAACAAATCTAACCAGTAGATAGAGCATATAGAGCCCTAAAGAAAGAAAAAATAATAGCACAAAGCCATTACACCCACACTGATCTCAAAATAACCAACCAAAGAACAAGGTTAGCAAACAACAAAACCCAAATTCCCAAAGAAAGACTATCAACAAAAGGGAAAATGCAAGACAAACAACCATGTAAGAATGTAGAAATCTCAAGCCAAACCAGAAAGAGAATAACAACCACCAAAATCCAATTGAAAAGGCCACCAAAATAGCAACAACCAATAGAATCAACCATAGTATGCAAAATCCAAAAGCCACAACAAGATAAAACCATTAGACAAATTTGCGACAACTCTTGAGTTGATATAAGTCTAAATAAAGACAACCACATATGATCGAAGATAGGATACACATGGTTGGCTCACATAATCTTGAATGAAACTTGGCTAAAGCATTTGCTACAATATTCTCCTCAAGAAATCTTATAAATGGTAACCTCTACGACTTGTGCCCTCAAAAAATTGAGTTGAGTTCTTTATTTTTAGGGTGACTAACTAAGCAAGCAAAATGCCAAAATAAGGTAAGAATGTAAGTAGAATGCATCAGTACATAAAATATAGTAAGAATGTAAGTATGTAACTATGTAAGATGACAAGATGAAGCAAATAGGTTTGTAAAGTCAAAATAAAATTTCAAACCAAAATTTTTATATTCTAATATTTGCATGTAGATAAAATATAGTAAGAATGTAAGATGAAACAATATGTTTGTAATGTCAAACCAAAATTTCAAATCTAGATAGAAACTTACACAATATCAAGTAATATAATATATGTCCCAAATGATGAAATGGCCTCAAAGTTAGATCATCGACCAAATCATTCACTATTAATATAAAAAATCAATCTCCATTAATCAATCTCAGTTCAATTTTATCATTGGGCATCATATAGCCATCGCCACACTAACATAAAATATTAAAGCACAAAGTAGCAAAAAAATATAATGTGATGCTACATAGCCTACATTCTTTGAAAGAAAATAGTCTCCAAAATATATACAAAGCGTATAGTCACATAAAAATGATAAAATAGTCTTCGATAGAAAAGTCTCCAAAAAAAGAGATAACAAATGATATCACCGATTTTCATATTTGATTTAGTGGATAAGCTTTGGTACATTTATAACCAAGTTCTCTTCCACAAGAACATCAAACTGAAATTGCAATAGATAAAAATGAAACTCATATATGAATAGAAGAGAATTGTACTATAAAATAAAAAGTAAGATAATATTACCAATGGATCTTTTGATGATTTATATTCGAATCCAGTTTCTACACACTAAAGCATCTAATGTTCTTGGTGAAATTGAACTTCTATAATCTTGCACAACCAACTAAAAGCGATTGAAACAAGTGGTTCTTGGGATGGTAAAATATCTTTGGCCATCTTTGAGAGAGTCTTATATTTCATAGGACATTTTCCACCATTCCAAAATGTCAAATTCGAATGGGCATTTCACACATGCTTCAAGGTATATCTCCGGATCACTGGTACTAAGAGGCCGGTAGAATCTATGAAGTCATACAAACCCAAATCATCATGTGAAGCATTACCACCTTCAATTGTGTTTCTTTTCAGTTGAGGTGGATGCTTGATGTTTCTTTGCGTAGGTGCATATCAACAGTAATAAGAGTATAGCTCAAAAGTTTTTGTTTTACGTTCCTTCTTCTCATTCACAATGTGAACATCATATTTGTGGGTAGTAATAATTGATAGCAAAAAGTTTCATTCTAGGATCTAAAATGCAAGCAATCGAAAATAACAATGAACACTCTGTCCAGTACTTATCAAATTTAGTCTTCATGCTGCCATGTTTGAAATAAAAAAGTACTAGATAGCATTCTCGATCCAATATTCTCTTGATCGAACTAGATTGGGAAGCAACCTATTCTGTAGGATAGGATGAACGAAAAATTTGCATCACGATGACTTACTTTCTCAAAATTAATCTTCTTGAGAGGGCAACCATATATAATTGGATCATGCAAAGCATATTATTCGGAAATACATTCTTATAATAAAAAAGTCTAACATCTTGTATGTGGAGTTCCAGAGTGGCACATCAATGCAAAGTGCCTTTGATGTGGATAAGCCAATCAAATTTATATGGCGACACGAGATCTTTTATAAATAAAATAGACTCTCTTACCCTTTCAATTATTGAACTTCTTTCATCCATCCACACCATTAAGTTTAAAATATGGCTCGAACATGAAAGAAATCACCCATCAATAGAAAACCGGATCTTCTAATGAATAAAGCTTTGATTTCTTCGCTACATCATTAGATGATGCATTGTCAAAGTTATACTAACTTTGTTGTAGACCCATTGCAATAAACTTTCAGAAATTGCCTAAATCACAACTATGAGGAGGATCCAAATCAACTAATTATCCTAGATTGTAATTTCCAATCGTAACTAATGTAATGCACAGACACATATAACCAATGGTTTGATTTGATGTCCCGTCATAGTAATCAAACTCTCTCAAAAACTTTCAAACTTTTTTTCAACTTATCTTTTTCAGCTTCATAAACTTTCATACACTCCTCTTTGATGCCAAATCTTGAAATTTTATGATAATTTGGATTCATCGATTTCATCAGAATATTGAACCATAAATGTTCAACTATCATAAATGGATATTCATGAACAATAATCATCTTACCCAATATTCTTTATTCTAGAATGATCATAGGTGACGAAACACAACTAGATATTGAACCGGTTTCCTCTAAATCCTCGCTCTGGATCAAATAGTTTTGCTTCTTTCCTTTGTTATCAACCTTGCTATAGTGATTTGATTTGAAGTGTCTTAAGCGAGATGTGGTTCCAATTTTTTTGTATGATTTGACACAATAATTACATTTAAACTTCGCACCATTTTCCTTTTACGTTATAGTAATTTCACGAGTGTTGCCAAACTTTTCGTTGTCTTTTACCCTTGATCTTAACGGCTATTTCACACTCTCATTTTGAGTTGTTGCATTATCTCAATAGGTAGGCTTGATTCTTGAACAACTAATAGATTTACTTTGAGAAGGACTTGCCATTGTGTCTATAAGAAATGAAACAAAAGTGATAGAATCACTCAAAAGCATAAATACCATATCAATAACTATTAATTTGAACAACAAATCATGCTAAAATTAATTAAAGACTAGATTAGAAGAAAGATCAAAATCAACCAAGAAATCTTAAAATGGATTATACATAAAAGATCCCCATATATTTACCAAGAAATCATCAACATCTACCAATCAGCAACAAAGTTACAAAGCAAAGGCATGTGAACATCATAACATGTCCCATGAATGCACAACACCAAAAACAAGTAAACAACCTTTAGCAACAAATAACCTCCAGAGCATGAGGGTAAGCAATCGACAAAGTACCAACTAACTAGTCGTGAGGCACATTCAACAGGTAGAGCCCGTAGTGAAACAAATACAATTAGGAAATGAAACAATGGCCAATGGAGGAAGTATTTTATTCATAATTACAAAGTTTCGAACCAGGAGAGAAGAAGTGAAGAGGGCAAAGCGAGTTCTGAGCTTGAGATCAAAACAACATCATCCAGACATCCACAACATTCAGCTACAAGTTACAAACACTAACCAGATGGGCGGAGCAAAACACCAACATGTTAACTAAAATAGTGAAATAATGTAGACAATTGAAACCCATAAATTGCAAATTGCAAAACAAAAAAACATAGATACATGAATGATTAAAGAACCGAAATATCCCCAAATCAAGCACAGAAACATCCCAAATCCATTGGGAACCTCAAATAATGGAATAAAAATAATTGAAATAACCAACATAATGATTCCATGAAATACTTGAATCGGAAATGAAAAAATCGAAAGTATTTACGGAAGGAAGCAAACCAAGCACATATGATACAGACCACTCAAAATCAAAACAAACCAAACACTCAGCGATCGGCCATATCTAGCCGGCCGCATCTCAGAAGTAGGGCATGGCAGAGAAGTGAGAATGGGAGAAAGAGAAGTGGAAGGAGAAGCGAGAAGTGAAGTGAGAAGAGTCAGTCGGGGTCGTTATGTGAATAAGGATTTTAGGAATTAATCTCACGTCAATTAATGGACGGCGATCGCTTTCAGACTCGCGGCTGTCCAGTTGCTTGAGACCCGCGATTGAGCTAATTTTAGGTTAATTTTGTCGTCACAAAAAAAAATCAAAATCTAAGTTAATTTTTATTTTTTATAAACAAATGCCATTATAAATAACCCAATTACCTAACCCTAAGATAACTCAACATCCTCACTCCAAAACTTGGCACTCACTCTCTTAGTTCTTTAAGTAGCGACTCCCTCTGCCGAGACCTCCTCTTCAATCCCCTCTGTCCATCCCTCTTGCGATGAGTTCAGGATTGAGCAGAGCCTCCTCCTTTTTCTTCCTCCAATGACTCATCTGTGCGGTATTTCTCTTTCTTTCCTCTCTCAACATCATGATAGAAAGGGAGGAGGTGACGGTTTACTTCGATGGAAAGCTACAGTTATGGATTTAAGGATGAAATGAAGCGTGAGAGGCTCATGCGCTAAGGTGGTCTCCATATGCTAGGACTCAAGTATATCAAGCCAAATTGATAGACTTCTTCATGAGAGGAGCTGAAGCTCAACAAAAAACATCAAGATGATAATGATCGAAATGGAATAGTGGTAGTCTCGAGTTCCTTATTGAGGATGAGATGGGAGTGGTTGAAGTCCATGAAGATGAGATGTTGGAGGCCTCCCCTCTTCTAGGGAGATGG
This sequence comes from Cymbidium sinense, assembly GCA_021442155.1. Classification (NCBI taxonomy): domain Eukaryota; kingdom Viridiplantae; phylum Streptophyta; class Magnoliopsida; order Asparagales; family Orchidaceae; genus Cymbidium; species Cymbidium sinense. Next base: position 32,510,744 of record CM038224.1, read on the forward strand.
ATTTGGGGCATCAGAGGGAAGGCCCATGAAGCGGACTATTAGTGGAGGCTAATCGTCTTCCTGTGTCATTTCAAGTGAGGATTCCTGGTCATTGGAGATTAGCGCCTTGTTTGTGCTTCTTGGTGTTAAGATGTTGATGCTAAATGGATTGGATGGGGTGTAAATGTGCGGTTAGTTGGGCAAAAGGCACTTATAAAGGCAAGAAGAGATGCATTTCGGTTTTTTTCTTGATGAAGAAATAGTACACCAATATAACAATGGAAACAATATCCTATGACCACTTTTCATTATCTTGGACTTCCTCAAGAAGATAGAGTTGCAATGACTTGACTTCCAATCTCAGTTTGATCATATAAAGGCCAACCGGATGTTTCTCTTTAGTGAATCGACACTATGAAGGAGCTTGTATGGTGCCATGATTACCATCTTATGTTTCTTCCAAAATGTCTTAAGGACTATAACAGAAAGATGAAGGTTGGTTGGTTTCTTCACACCCCTTTTCCTTCATCAAAAATTCACAAAACCCTGCCATCTCGATCAAAGCTTCTTAAATATGTTCTTGCTACTGATTTGGTTGGATTTCACACATATGACTATGCAAGACATTTTGTAAGTGAACTTCAATTCTTGGACTTGAAGGTATACAGGAGTGGAAGACCAAGGCAAATTGACCTGTGCATTTCCTATCTGGATAGACTTTCCGCAGTGAGCACTTGAACTTCCAATAAAGATCACATCAATGAATCGACACAAAGATTTGCTTGGTCTTGAGATTGATGATTCCTCAAAATGATTGCATTTGAGAAGTTCCTTGAAGAAATCTTGTCTGGCGTGATAAAGTAATCTTGTTGCAAATTGTAGTTCCAACAAGAACTGACATTCTTGAATATATTTGCTAGATATAAGTACTTGTGCATGTTGCTTCAGCATGTCGAAGAAATCAGGATGGTTTTCATACAGGTTTGAAGGCCTATGCGATACTTTTCATAAGCGTGGTAGGTGCAATAAAATCACTCGGTCGCAGTGTCGCAAGACACCTACCATGCACGCTTTCCATAAGCGTGGTGGGAAGGCCAACACTCGATGCAGCCCCCTACACGGGGATGACGCCGGGAGGTTGCCGGATTTCATTTCAAACCCATGTACATATGCTTTCCGGGCATATTAAATTTATGTACTTACTATTTCAATGTAATTACAAATATTTATTAGATATAAGTACTCGTGCATGTTATTTCAGCATGTCGAGGAAATCAGGATGATTTTCATACATGTTTAAAGGCCTATGTGACGCTTTTCATAAGCGTGGTAGGTGCAAGAAAATCACTTGATCGGTGTCACAAGACATCTACCATGCATGCTTAAGTGTGTGGGAAGGCCTCAAGATTCCGATGTAACCCCCTACATAGGGATGACGTCGGGAGGTTGCCAAATTTTATTTCAAACATAGATATTAAAGGCCTATGCATGCTTTCCTAAGCGTGGTGGACTTAGAAGATTCTAAGCTGCAGTGTTGCAAGACACTGACTATGCATGCTTTCTTAAGCAAGAAGGCTCGACTCCTCGCACCTATGTGGGAACGATATCGGTAAGCTGTCAAAATTTCATCAAAATAAAGATTAATAATTAATAAAAATGAAATAGTTAAGGAATAATATTTGAATATTAAACGAGTAATAAGATCAATAATCAAACTAAGTACAATGTACTAAGCTACTGAGACAAATTGAACTTTCAATTATCTAACTAACAATACACAATTAGATGAAATTCCGTATAAAACATTCAAAAGGTTTAAAGTTGATATGAATGAAACCTACAACATATGCCACGGATTAAAACACATCATACAAGCGAACATAAGACGTTAATTAAGACTTCAATTAAACTCTTGTACACATTATAAAGTATGATTAAAACTCAAATTTAATACCTCAAAAGTGTGCAAGCATTCTTAAATACACCCGCATGGGCCCTACACTAATAATGCTTAAACTTAGTGAGAGGATGTGCTGGTTGAATCTATGGGTCTTAGGACCAAGTTTGTGTTAACAAAACCTAAAAATGTAATAAAGCTATTATAATATTTTCAACTTATTAAAATATCTGAGAAGCTAATTCTATCATATGATAGTAGATCTAATCCTCTATTATTAAACTAATAGAGTCGATAGAATCTAAAATAATAAATTAAATGATCAAATAATATATATACCCCATGATGGTTGAATGAAGATTTCAATCAAAGGGGATATTTTCATTGAAATGTTATTATTATTTCAACTCAAATTAATATAAGTTAAATATAAATCCAAATGAGAATTCTAATGAATTATTAAGCTCAAAATGAATAAATGGAAATAATCAAGTTAAAAGACTTAAAATAAAATTCAATTAATCCACCTTCCACAACTATTTATCGGAGGTGACAAATTAAGAAAATTCTAGCTCACAAAGAAGCCAAAGTCAAATCAAGTGTTATACTATGTTCACTCTCAATCAATCTCATGCTAGTAAGAATGTGACGTCCTCTAACTGTGTGTGGTTTGACCAAGTAGGCTCCACATATGATGTAGTTACACCATACCCTCCGACGTGGTTACCGCCAAATGACACCATTATATTACGATCACGACAGTTCAGTCCCCAACAATGGCTCGCCTTTGAGTTGTGAACCATAGAGTATAGATAGCAAAACTCGTTAGCTGTAGACTAAGCTTATCTCCTTTGATAAACACCACCCCAAGTCTATAAAGTTTCCTTCAACGATGCAACCCATGGTTCTTCATAAGATCCTTCTACAAGTTGTTACCTCCGAACGACTGTAGGACCATGACAACTAATGATTGAACCATGGGATCTTAATCTTGCGCATCATCGTTCCCCACAACCAACTCCTTTAAATTAATATGATGAATTTCATAAGCTTTATTTTTAAACTCCACATGCTGCTACTATGCACTGCACATTTAGCAATCTAACGACTAGCCTTAATTGAAAGTTCTCTCATATTAGAGTAATTAATTATAGGTGCTTCGTCATAGAAACACGGAACGGATCTAAAGTCCTCATAAAATGAGGTGAAATCTCGGTAGTGTCTTATCTACTATTCCATCTTCCTTCTGAAAATTACACACATTTAATCTACTCTTTTCATTGAGAGGTCGGTGGTGAATTTTTGGAGCCCACAGATTTTTGGAGACTCCGCTGGGGACATGTTTCTCTTTTCATTTTTGGCTAGTCGAATCAAAGCTATAATAGTAGCGGAGTATAGTAAAATGAAGAACTTAAAGTTATTTATAAAGTTAAATTGATTGAAACTCATAATTATTTTTATAATAAACATAGTTCTGAAGTTTTAAAAATCTTATTTATACATGACTTATTTTCATATTTTATCATGTTTGTTCCATTATATCTCTGTATCATGAAAGTGTGGGATGATATATCAATTACTGATTATTAATCCTTATATTTTATTTCAGATGGATCTTCAAAACCCACCGTTCTTGTCGTTGGGTTGTTGTGGAGCCAAACATCCACCTTGCTAATGCTCATCAACACCGGGATCTGGACTATACAATTTGGTAGCTTGGATTTCTCAGCGATCAATGCTCGAACTATAGCTAGGCCATGAGATAATCATGCTCAATTTGCACATCAATTTGTGCAACAGGCCAAGTCTACCAAAGCTCATATCACTACTGCTGTTAAGGTTCCTCGAAAGAGAGCCTCTGTATTTGAAAGGTTGGGACATGCTGAAGCTCAGCCATGAAGAGAATTATAACTTGGTAGACAATTTCATTGGTGCATCCGAACGCTACTTCCCTACCGACCTTGCCCTTTGCGCAAGACCAACATGATGCTAAAGCTTTCTCATTTAGAGGAAAGTTAACTAGAAGGCAGAGGAGAAGAAGGAATGCTGAGCTGTGAGCCCATCAACTCTGACTTGACCCCTCTATTACACAACCAATCTTACAACCAGAAGCGAGTGTTCTCACTCACAACAAGTTTGAAAATCTCAAGTGGGTGAAAAGGAACAGCTCTACTGGTGATATTAAGCAATCATTATGGGAGCAATGGTACCAAGCTCCAACCCCACAAAGAAGGTATCCTAGGGCTCTATTCTCTAGAGTGCATAGGGTGTTGAAAGTTGTAAAGAGCAAGGTTTTATGAAGAAGAGATATCAAAGGCCAATTATTAGAGAAGCCAACAATGCTCCACTACAGAAGCTACCATCAAAGGTAGTAAGAATTCAAGAGCGTTACAAATAAACCCTACACAATGAACATCGAGGCGTGACACCTGAACCACGTGTTTGGGAATCCACTGCCGAAAGGTCCCGATAGAAGGGAAAACAAGTCTGGAAGCCGAAGCTTCAAGAAGAAGCTGCCACAGAAAGGCAAAAAGGTGTGACATTTGGTTTGCATATTTGGTGATCCGCTGATGATAGGGCCCAATAGGAATGGATTCCTAAAAAGAATGTTATAATTAATAAGGCTCGTGGTGGTTGACACCCTGGAGAATCCTCTTGGGAATCCCATCATCAACCTAAATGATCTTCCCTTGATTTTGATAGTAGCCCTCTGATCGAGGAGACATTCATCCCATACTTTGAGCCTAAAATCAGATGGAGACATCGATCGAGATAATGCTGTAAGAAGAACAAGAAGATGAAGAAGATATCATGGGGTGGATGTGGTGTATATGGTATAACACGTCGGAGAACCTTCTGGTGTATGATAGTATGATCCGGGTCATGGCGCCACACCTCCTATCCACATCGAAGGACCAACACCAGGTCAAACGGAAGTAAAATTGTGGTGTTTATTTCTCAAACTCCAAGTGAATTTGAAAATAAAATTATGTTGTGTATATTAGGACACCACGTAGATCTGTAGATGTACTTATTAGGATGATCAGGTATGACATTGAGGAATGATGTATTATCTCAAGAGACAGAAGTCACCATCATACAATGGACCTAATCACCTAATAAGGACTCTAAGGATAATGGGTATTCGAATATACCAGAGATTCTTCCCCTACTTTACATGAAAAAGTAAAATATGATTTATTTTAAATTGGGTTCGTTAAGTTCCCTATGGAGGCAAGCCCCCATAGTTAATTACATCTTATGGAATGAGATTCCTTAAGAATACTCTCGATTAAGGTAAATGATTATTGTCTCCAAATATTTCAAAGATAGGACTATCAACAAATTGGTTATCTTTGGAAAATCAAGTGGGATTGATCAAAAGGAGGGAGTTATTATTATAACCAAAAAGAGATGAGTAGGAGATGCTCATGATACTAGGAAGCCTAGTAAGCATCCCAAACTATCCTATGGTTAGGCTTTATATTTTTGAAATTTGAAGAGGATTATATGTTTGAGTTGAATTTTTATTAGAAATCTAGGGCTTACAATTTCATAATACAAGGTCATAGAAATGCCTAAGAGGGGAGGATTTATGCTTGCAGCCTGCAAAGGGAAACAATAACCTCAGATCCTAAATCTAGGGAGCTTTGGCAAGGGCTAAAGCACAACCTAAATCTAAGGCAAAAATAGGTATATGGTTTACCTCTACAAGAGAGGATAAACCACCCAACTATTGAACTTACAACCGCCTAGAGTGGCCACCAACTAACTCCTTTAATGATTTTAAATACATGTAGGCAAGCCTTATGCTTTGCAAGATAGCTAAGTTGTTGTTTATTTAGAAAGGAGACTAAGTCCTTAAACACACTCCCTAAGAGACTAGATCATGTAGGACATGAATAATGACCTAAATCTAATACAAAATTTGTTAAGTTTTATTTTGATTTTTGGATAATTTATTTGACACAAGCTTTGGGATTCCATATGCCTAATGCATGAGAAAGTTGGTTATAGGCCAAAATTAGAAAGAAGGAGGTGTGTTTCCACCATGGTTCTCAAAGGTCAAGCCATTTTCTCTAGCAAAGGTGGAAGCCCTCCATTAGCAAGAGTGAAGCAAGATGATTTTTAAGCATGATGTGAGACATACAACATCCAGCTGAGGGGTTGCTAAATATTTTATTATCTTGATTTATGTCCTAGGCTTTAGGTTAGGTTATCAATTGTTTAATTTAGTTTTTGAGTTGATTAATTGGATAGAAAATTTATTTTTTCCTAAGAACCTAATCGCATCCAGGCCATTCATCAATCAATGAAGAAACTAAGAAAATCATGTCATCCTAATTGTGTAATCATAAATAAAACATCAATCAATTTATAAAATTAGCAAAAGAATAAGAGGTCGATGTGGTCGGGCTCCACCGCACAAACCCAAAAAGGAAAATGGGTAGCTGTGGGAAAAATATTTCTATCTTCATCTATCTTTTTTTTTAATAAATGAAAATAGAAAATAATACTTATTTTATTGGACACCACAAGATCTACAGATGTTCTTATTAGGGTGATCAGGCATGACATTAAGAAATGATGTACTATCTTGAGAGATAGAAGTCACCATCCCACAATAGACCTAATCACTTTAATAAGGACTCCTAAGGACTATAGGTCTTTGTATGTACCAGAGATTCTTCCTTAATTTATATGAAAAGTATAGTATAGTTTATTTTAAATTGAGTTCGTTAAGTTCCCTATGGAGGCAAGCCCCATAGTTAATTACATCTTAAGGAATGAGATTCTTAAGAATACTCTATTAAGGTAAATGATCATTTCCAAAGATTTCAAGGTAGGTTAATCAATTGGTTATTTTTGGAAAGATCAAATGGGATTGATCAAAAGGATGGAGTTAATATGGAAGCCAAAAGGTAAGAGATACTGATGCTAGAAACTAGAAGCATCCCAAACTATCTTATAGTTGGGCTTTATATTTTTTTGAAGAGACTTATTTATTTGAGTTGAAATTTTATCTAACTTACAATTCCATGATACAAGATCATGAAAATGCCTAAGAGGTGAGGATTTATGCTTGTAGCCCAAAAAGGAAACAACGACCTCAGATCCTAAATCTAGGGAGCCTTGGCGAGGGCCAAAACATGACCTAAATCTAATGCAAAAATGGGCATATGGTTTACCTCCACAAGAGAGGATAAACTACTCGACTGTAAGACTTACAACCGCCCGGGGGTGGCTGCCAACTAACTCTTCCTACGATTTTAAATACATGTAGGTAAGTCTTATGCATTTGCAAGATAGCAAGGTTTTTGTTTATTTAGAAAGAATACTAAGTCCTTAAACTCACTCCCTAAGTGACTAGATAATGTCGGGTATGAATTCTTGACTTAATCTAATGCAAATTTTTGGTAAGTTTATTTTCATTTTTGGACAATTAGTTTGACACAAGCCAAAATTGGTTATGAGCCAAAATCAACAAGAAGGAGGTGTGTTTCCATAAGCCATGTTCTCTGGCAAAGGTGGAAGCCCTCCATAAGCAAGAGTAAAGCAAGATGATTTTATGCATGATGTGAAACAGACAACATCCTGCTAAGAGGTTGCTAAATCTTTTATTTCATGATTTATATCCTTAGCTTTAGGTGAGGTTATGAGTTATTAATTTTTAATTTTGAGTTATTTAATTGGATAGAAATTTTATTTTTTCCTAGGAGCCTAATCGCATCTAGACCATTCATCAAAGCAAAGAAGAAACTATAAAAATATGTCATCTTAAATGCACAAGCTAAACAAACATCAAATAATTTTATAAAGTTGGCACAAAAGAATAACAGACATTTGTGGTCTGGCTCTACCGCACAAATCCAAAAAAGAAATGTGGGTAGTCGAGCTCTACCCTTATACATCCGAGATTGCAGATGAATAATTATAATTTAGAAGGAATTTATGTTATGGTGGTCTTCATTCTTCATTTCTTCTTTCTTTATGTTTGATTTTCTTCATTCCTTTCTTTCTTTTTGGATTGGTTGGAATGTTGTTGCTCCAAAGACTTCACATGGTACATAAGACATAGTCTTATGATCAATATTCACCTTTACTTTTCCATAACATTTATTCCAAATCCTAATTGCAAAAATTACATGAAAAATGAGAAAAGTAAATCTAACTAAAACCTACAAAATAGAGATTAGCTAAACACACCACACATCCCAAGCATGTATATGAATAAATTGAACTTAGCACCCCACACATGCATAACCAAGTCCACCTGGCCTATTTTTGGATTATGCTACATGCATAATAAAAATATTTATTATTTTATTATGAGCTTTAAGCATAACCGTAAGACAATGATGATTAAGATCATCCTACCATTCGCCATGACACATCCTAACATCTAGTCTAAAACATTACATCATAAAATAAAATTAGGCATCAAACTATGCACCACCCTAATATAGGATTAGAAATGGTGACTTAACCTAATGTGTGTGCCATTTATGGCTTATGTGTTATGTCTTAGCTAGGCTTTAAGGTTGAAGTTTTCTAAGTGTGAAATAGTTCAACATAGAGGGTGGTTTCATTTTAAGTGATTTAGTTGATTTGGTTATTTTTATTTAATGATTTGATTTTGTTTGAATGAGCCTACATTTAATTACTTAAAGAGAAGAAAGAGAAGAAGAGAACTTCTATTTCATCACTATCTTAAGTAATTTCTAAGGTAGATTCATTAATGATTTTTCTTTAGTGAATGTTTTATTATGTGTTTTAATTAACCCTAAGTTTAGATTTGCTCTAAGTAAACCTATTCAATAAGAAATGCATCTTAGTACTAACTCAGGTGAATTAATATCATGTATACCATAACACAACCCTTTATTCTTTTTCCAACTTGTATGCATATGAATGTATCCTAAGCATAGCTATACATGCAATGCAACACTTTAGCACCTTAATGATGAATGGAAAGAGATGTTGTTTAAGAAAATTTGGATATTTTAATGAATACATGATTTTGTTAAATAGAAAAGAGAGTGATTCTTTTATCCATTAATCAAATGCACATTTACATGTATGAAAGACATAAGTGAGTACGGTGCTATTATTTTCTATCACTAGGGGTGTAAGGTACAAGACCTACTTGGGGCTACTTAAAGCCTCACAACCCGGATGTCTGACTAATATACACTTTTCTTAAATACATGTGCATGTACAAAAGCAAATGAATGGATGAAGAATCATGCAAAAGATTTTGTGTTTGTTTATTTGGTATATATATATATATATATATATATATATATATATATATATATATATATATATATATATATATATATATATATATATATATATATATATATATATATATATATATATAAGATCCTTCTTAATTCATGACATGTGCAAATGAACTTAAGTAAGTGTTATGTTCTTTTCAAATAAACTATACACTTTGCAAATCCTGTGCAAACTCGTATTAAGAAAAGAGAAGAAGACCATATAAAACACATTTCTAAATTATAACTACATGCAAGTTTATAAATTTTATAAGTAGCATGCTTTCATTTATGATCTTTGATTTATAGATTTTGAAAATAATTTTTGATTTAGTAGTGATAATATCCATTCATATTCTTACTTTAGCCAAATAAAATATTTCATTTTAATTTGATTTTTGTAAAGGTATGAACGCATGAACATTTAACATGCTTGGAAAGAGATAAATTGATGTAAGCATGTAATTTCATTCACCCTAATTAAATCCTAAAGACAATCCTAGGAAATAAGATTATTTAAAGTGAATCAAAATTATTTTAAAGAGATTTTTGTTTTAATTTTGAATTTGATTTAATTTAGGAAATGTGAGAAGAGTTGTAACCCATTATTCTCATATGTGAGTTAGTTTATTTTAATTTTAGAATTATTAGATTGATTTTTTTTTGTTCATGTTAAGGAATAAATTAAATCCATTAATTGCCTTACCTACACCACTTTAACATAATTAACCAACTAATTATGAACCAACATATGATATATAATCGCATGGAATTTAAATCAACATTGCACCTAAGAAAGAAAGGGGCCTAATGTACTTGGCTCACAATTAATGATTAAGCTAAAGGGTTTAATTATGTACTTTCATAACCCTTCCCACACATGTGGGTGATTTGATTTTAAGTTCACCTTAGCTTTTGAACACCTAAGGATCTACCCAGTAAGAGATTGATTAAGTTCAGATTGATTTTTAAAATTTGATTAAGCTAATTAACAAGATCATTAGTGGATTAATCCTTAATTAGATTTGGATTAAGGAAGAAAGGGGGTTTAAGGAATTGCTTGGGGTAAATATCCCAAAACCATTCCATAAACCTTCTATTCACTTAAACAATGTTTAATTATCTTAATTAAGTGATCAAACCCCCTACTCATATGTGTAAGTGCTCTTAATTTCATTAAGGGATAATTAGGGATTTATTAATTGATTTTCTTAATTATCTAATTAATAAATTTCAAGAAAATTAGGGGAGGTGGAAGTCATCCCACCAAACATGTCTCAAAAGTTTTCAATTAAACCCTAATTAAAGAAAATACACTATTCAAAATTAATGAGAAATTATTTTATTGGATTCTCCTCTAAATTATCTTTTAAATGAGCTCTCATTTATATTTTTCTGATTTTTCTACATTTAGTTATATATTTGTTGACCTCATTTTTAGGCGGAGCTCTCAACCCGCTCCATCTTTGACATATGACTCCTCTTAGAATTTAAGAGTTCCTTAGTCTTAAGACACATCTGGTGATTAGGTGGATACTCAAACCTAGTCTTAGAGACTTAGAAGAGTTAACCATAGGAATAGGTCATGCCTTAGGGGTGTTAGGAAAATTTTCTACCCTTAGCTTGAACCATTCCTCACTTTTCTTCATTCAAGTCAAACTCCATATTAATTCTATTTGATTTTCTCCAAATTCAAATCAACTTCATATGATTCAAATCCATGATTGAAATCTATGATTGAAACCCATGATCAAAATCCAAGAAATTTTTTTTTGCCTAAGTCCAAAATCAAATCTAAACCAAATAATTTTGAGATTTTCATAATTCATTTATATTCTCATTTATTTACACATATATAAATGAAATATAAATTCAAACCCATCAAATCAAACTCAAAATTCCAAATTTAAAATCCTTGAAATGTTTCTTAAGTCCTTAAATTTCCATTAATGGACTTAGCCAAATCATGATCAAAATCAATTCAAATCCTTGGGATTTTCTCAAAACTAATTTATATTCTTATTCATATTCACATATATAAATAAAATATAAATATAAATCAATCAAATCAAAATCTCAAATTAAATTCCTAATTTAAAATCCTTGAAATTTTCCTTTAAGTCCTTAATTTTTCATTAATGGACTTAGCCAAAGTCATGATCAAATCAATTCAAACTCATGATATTTTCTCAAAAATCATTTATATTCTCATTTATATTCACATATATAAATGAAATATAAATATAAATCTATAAAATCAAATCCTCAAATTAAATTCTCAATTTAAAATCTCCTTAAGTCATTAATTTTTCATTAATGAACTTAAACTTAGCTTAATTCTTGATCAAACTAATTCAAAGTCATGAGATTTTCTCATAATATTTATATATTTATATATATATATATATATATATATATATATATATATATATATATATATATATATATATATATATATATATATATATATATATATATAAATATAAATTCAAAATTCAAATTCAAATTCCAAACTTCAAAACTCTTTAAGTCTTTTAATTCTCTTAAAATCATGATTAAACCCCTTCAAATCCTTGAAATTTTCTGAGATATTCACATTTATATTCATAAATGAAAATATAAATTCAACCAATCCAAAAATCAAACTCAAACCAACTCAAAATCCAACCTAAGCCTTTCCAAGTCAAAATCTTGAACTTAGCTAAATCAATTTAAAATCAAGACAAACTCTTGATTTTCTCATGATTCAATCAACCCTACAATCATGAGCTCATTCATAAATCCAAACTTCAATCAAACAATCAAACCTAAAAAACCAAAGCCAAAACCCTTTTATATTCTTCCTTTGAATATGAAATTGTCAAATGGATCTAAACCTATTTGACTTCAAACCACTTGTAAATGGATTCATATTTCAATCATGAGTCCATATAGAAGATCAACCAACTTAAAAGCAAGCTTTGACCAAGCCATTTGACCCACTTAGGCTCACTTGACCCAAAGTGACCTAAAGTATCCTTATGAGCCAAATTCTAATCTTGACCAATTTGGATTGAACCAAACTCATCTATTCCTCTCATCATGATCAACAATCATCATGGGATGATCAATCAATCAAATTGGGTCAAACCAAGTCAAACCTAAGAGTTGACCAAGTCAACTCTTAACCCAAATAAACAACCAAAATTCCACCATAGGCCAAATTGATTGAAACCATTAATCTAAGTTCACTCATGGCTATGTTTGAACTTGACCAAGCCAACATTTGAGCAGCCTAGCCCAATTGGCTTGAAGTTGACCCATTTTGTCAAAATGTGTCAAAACTTGATCTAAGCCAAATTGATTGAAACCAATGGGTCAAGTCCATCCCAAATCACTCTCGACCAAACACTCAATTCCACCTAACTAGCCCCTGACCTAGACTAACATGACCTAAAGGGGCCATGTTGAGCCAAATTTGAACTTAACCAAAATTGATTGGAAACAAAGATAACAATCCACTCTATATGACCTAACCTAAACCTACCCTTGACCTACCTCAAATAAAGAAATAGGGTCAAATGACCCATCCATTTAACCTAAATGAAGTCATATGAGCCAAATTTAAAACTATACCAAATTGAATCAAACCAAAGCCACCAAAATATTTCAAATGGTCATATGAACCTAACCAACCTTAGTTTCAATTTGATATTGGTCACTTGACATTTTGACCTAAATGGGTCAACATGAGCAAAGCCCTATCAAATGAATTTCAAATCTTATGAAACTTGGCCAAACCTAGTTTCTCCACATACCCAACATATCCGAAAAGATAAGAAATTAAGAAAATAGAAAATTCAAATCAAAACAAAATAAGGAGGGAATATAAATAGATAATATTAAGAAAATATAAATATATAGTAGAAAATATATATATATATATATATATATATATATATATATATATATATATATATATATATATATATATATATATATATATATATATATATATATATATATATATATATATATATATATATTTATATATTAATTTGCATCATGGCCTAGTGATAAGCCGGAGGATTGCAAATCCTTTATCATCACTTCGAATTTGGGTGTCGTTTGATCATCAAAAAAATACTTTGAATTTATTTATCCATCCTTTAAAAAAAATCAAATGTAACACCAAAATAGTAAAATTTAGGGTTGGAGAAATAGTTTGGTTTGGGATTTAAATTTGATTATATTTGTGATTATTAATTATTAATAAATATATAAGCTCCAATAAATTTCAAGAATTTTGCTCAAAATTCAAAATAAAAATATCATATTATTTTCAAAGGAAATCGTTAGATAGAATCGAATATTCAAATCTTATTTTTAATATGAAAAAGAAAATAACTTTATATGCCTCATAATTCACATAATTAATATGCTTATTGTTTCAATATTTGGAGAAATATGCCTAAAAATTTATTCAAATTTAAAATGCTCTCTTCTTGTATTTGTGAATTGTTTATTGAAGCTCATCTCAAATTAATTAGGTTTCAACTAATTTGAAATTGAATCTTAATTTGAACTTCAACAAGAGATCATTAAATGTGATCCAAACATGGTCTGAATCTATCTCAAAATTTTCTTAGATGAGCTATGAACATGATCAAAAAAGTTTTGAGAAAGGTTCAAGCATGGTTTAAGTATGATTTAGTCATGATTCAAATAAGATTTAAGTAAATATGCTTTAAGCATAACTTGAGAAATGATCGAAAGTATGGTTCATATATGATTCAAGATGATTCGAATAAATTATAACATGATATAATTGAGCATTGTTATTGCAGAATGCAATCGTAATAATAATCACGTAGCATAACTGAACTATGATTTACCATAGTATAACCACACCAACTGTAACATGGTAGAAATGGTTGTGACTATATATATATATATATATATATATATATATATATATATATATATATATATATATATATATATATATATATATATATAATCTCTTTCATATTACAACTTATAAGTACAAGCAATGAATGCCTTGAAACTTAAATAACCAAAAATATAACAATACTATTATTGAACATATTATGATTGTGAAGTTGTGGGCTCTAAAAATTCGCTACTGACCTCTCGACCATATTGAATTGAAGAAAGTATGATTTAAAGTGTGTCAGTGTAATTTTCAGAAGGCAAATGGAATAGTAGATGAGACACTACCTAGAGATTTCATCCTCATTTGGTGAGGACTTAGATCCGGTTCTGTCTATAAAGCAAAGCATCTATAGTTAATTACCCTCCCAATAAGTGAGAGAGAACTTTCGATTAAGGTTAGTCATCGTTAAATGCATAGTAGGAAGATATGAGTTTTAGAATTTAAGATTATGAAATTTGTCATTTTAGATTAAACCAGATGGTTAGGATAATGATGACGTGCCCAATCTAGATCCCACGCTTTTGTCATCTCTGGGCCATCGTGATCCCTAGTCTACTTAGTCAGAGGAGGTAGTCGACCCAACCTGACCGAAGGATCTTTATCATCAACACATGGGTTATGTCATCCAAGAAATCCTTATAGACCTGAGGTATTGTTTGTCTAAAGAGACAATCTTAAATCTACCTTAACTGACAGAGGGTTGATTGCTCTATCAAGTATACCTTATGATTCATAAATCAAAGAGTAGAGCCATTGGGGAGCACATGGGCTATGGTCGTGATCGTAATATAATGGAGCCTTACTGGCCAAGCCACCCTCTCGGAGGACTATGATCATAACTGCATCATCTTTGGAGTCTACTAGCCAAACCACCTAGTCAGAGGACACGGGCCACATCCTTACTAACAAGAGATTGATTGAGAGTAAACATAGTAGAATACTTGATTTGGCAATGACTCTTTTATGAGCTAGAGTTTTTTTAATTTGTCACCCTCGACAAATAATTACAGAAAGCAGATAAATTGAGTTTTACTTTAAGCTTTTATTAATAGAGTTTCATTTAAACAGTTTTTTAGATTGACACTAAATTTGAGTTAATTTGATTTGAAATTAAAATCACATTTTTATGGAAGTATCCTCCAAATTGAAACACGACCATCACCGAGATAGTTAATTAATTAACTTGAATATATTTGAGAACTTTATATCCTATCGATTCTTTTAGCCCTAAGAGATCATCTACTATCACATGAAAAAATTTCTAGATATTTCACTAAGTTAAAATTCTCATAATAAATTTTAGTTTTGTTCTGACTAATCCCAAGACTAAATCGAAGTAACCTGCCTCCAAACTTGTAGTCAGGGCCCATGAAAGTATTTAAGAATTAACCATTGTTCTATTTGTGGATGTGTGAATTTGATTGAAGGTGTTGTAAATTGATTTAATATCTTATTAGATTATTTGGATTAATATTTAATTGATTCCTATTTAGCCTATGCAGCCTTTTTAGACATTAAAATTTGCACTTTAAATCTATATGTCCGAGAACATGCAGGTATTTATAGCTTAGATAATTTTACCTAATTAGTGATTTCATTAATTTTAAAATTCATAATTATAATGGAATTCATTAATTTTTGTATTAAAGGAAAGCTCCTTCATTCGTGCAGCATTTAGTTTAGTATCGTCTTCTATCTTCTTGTACAAAGAATTACGATCCGATAGCATTGGTTTTAAGGCTATATAAAAGACAATTTAATTGTTTTAAAGAAGATTTACCCTCCCCTGAAGTTACTTCGTGAATCAATAGTGTGTAATATTTAAGTTGATTTTACCTCTTTGAAGGTTCCTCATTTGACTTGTTTCTTATTTTCATAGATAAGATTATGGGTTTCTGTATTTTTTTTATGAAACATCCTTAGATATTTCCAGCTTACAAATAGATGACCCATATTATGAATATATAGATATATTTTCTCTTTTCAATTCAACCTTCATAGGATTCCTCCATGCAAATGTTTGCTTTTAATTAGGTATTAAAAGCTAAAACTTAAATATCAAAATTTTAAGTGCTTGCATTGAAGTTAGTTATCTATGATAGAGACTTATTCAAACTCTCATTCATTTTCCCCTCTTTTTTTTTGAAAGTGGGTCCTTCACTACCCATTCTAATTTCTATAAATAAGGCCAAGAGGGGGTCTTACATTCCATTCCATTTGTTTGAAGAGTTGGAGTATTTGAAAGAAGTGTTCAAAATTTTAGTGGGCTTTCAACTCTGCTTAGATAAATTTTGTAAGTGCTTTTCACCTCTTTTTTTTACTTGTGTTTGTTGTATGTTATTTTCCCTCCCCCTTTTTTGTTTGGAGTTTTTAATTTGAATTTTAGCTTTAGGTTTCCTTGCTTAACATTCTTAATTTGATTCTTTTATTTTTTCTATTTTTTCTAAGTTACAAGATTTTGGCAAAATTTTGGCTAGGGGGAGCGACATCTAACGGATGTTGGCTTACTCGGTATGCCCTAATGAGCGTAACGAGAGGTGTCTTGCGACACCACTAATTTTTCATCTCATGCTAATGAGCCGCAGGCTTCAAACCTAAAAAAAAAGCATATACATCCACATCATACATGATCCCATGTTACATTTTTTGTTGTTTGCAATTTCAAAAAGATGGGGTTGGATATACCAAAACAAGAGGAACCCGCTAATGATGTTCCTCTTGGTTGTGAGGGAAAAGTGGAAATAGGAAATGCAAAACTAGAAGAACACTAATGATGAGTTCTCGGTGAAAAAAGAATGGAAAGAGATGAAGGGGAAGCAGAAGAACCCCTAATAATGTTCTTCTTATTTGTGAAATGAAATTAATTGATTTGGAAAAAAATTAGTTTTGAAGGAGGAAAAAAAGGAGAAATCAGGAAAAGAAGGAGAAAATGAGGAAAGAAATGAATTTTGGATTAGTGAGGAAGAGGAAGATATTTTTTGATTTAAGGGGAAAAAAAGAAGATAAAGAAAGAAAGAAGAAAACTTAGTTGGAGGAGAAGGAAAAAGGAGAAGGAGAAACTGGGAGAGGAAGGAAAATCTGGAAGGAAAGAAAAAAAAAGAGGATTTTTCCTTTGTGAGAGGAAGGAGAACAGTTTAGAGGAGAGCTTGCGATGAAGGGGAGGAACGAAATGGATGGAGGGGAAGCGTCGAATCGGAGAGGAGCTTCAATATGAAGTGTGAGAAAGAGAAGGATGGAGGAGAGAATAGAAGAGGGGAGTCATGAAGGGAAGGATTAGATTTAGGTAGATTTATTTAATTTTTAAATTGATTTTTTAAATTAGTTGACTTTAATGTGAAATTTTTAAATCACATATTAATATATATATATATATATATATATATATATATATATATATATATCAATCTTACAATGTTTAATCTGATTTAGTCGAGGAGTTTGGTTAGCATCAATTGAGTCAATTTCGCTCAAAATCATGCGCCACTTTTGACCATTTGATTTGATGCACTTATCTTGAGTGTAAATAGTCTTTGATAGTTTGATGTTTCAGCTAATGATGATCAATTTCAATGTCGTTTTGCTTGATGCCTCGACTCGATATACATGCTCATTGGCGCTTGATCTTGATCGGTTGATCATCAAGTTATGCAATATTTAT
Source organism: Cymbidium sinense (assembly GCA_021442155.1). NCBI lineage: Eukaryota > Viridiplantae > Streptophyta > Magnoliopsida > Asparagales > Orchidaceae > Cymbidium > Cymbidium sinense. The sequence continues at coordinate 32,528,497 of CM038224.1, forward strand.
ATTACCAATTTTTGATATTCTAAATGTGATGGCGAGTCATTCATCGATCGAAGGTCATTTGTTGATTTTGATGTCGATGTATTTACCTCGATTTGCATTTGCCACTTCATTTGACATTTATACTTGTCCAAATTAGCATAGTCTCATTTGATAGTTTTGATATTTTGAAACTAACACATCAATTTCATGAATAGAGGTCATTTAGATCGTAGCTTCGACTCCAATATGCGTCGACACATTATAGCTCGATTGCTTGATCGGTTGATCATTTTAGATTATTTATATTGATCAATTTTCAACATTAAATGTGATGGAAGTCGTTCATCATCGATGTCATTTTGACCATTTTTGATGTATGCATTTTGAGCCTGATTTGCACTATCACTTGGTCATCAAATTTGACTTGTAGGCTTGACTGGGCTTATGGCACATATGTGGTGGTCAACAAAATGCCACCCAACAAATATAGTTCTCATATGAAGTGAGTCGCATTTGTTGAAAACTGGTTGACTATTTTTTTACATTTTTCGCTTTCTCTTTTTTTTCTTGTAGCTTCTTAGTATAACTCCCCCATTTTTTTTTGAATTCTTATATGTCATTTCTCTAATTATTTGACAAAAGAATGTTCCACTAGAGGAGACCTGATGATCTATCATTTGTTGAGCCTACTGAGGAGGCTATTTGGTCGGAGATTGACAAGCATGACCCTCATGGAAATGAGATAGTCTAGACTTCTGAGCCACCGTCAGCTACAATCAGGCTCATTAGACCTGCTTCAAGATTCCTCCGTTGGTAGGATTCCTACTCTTCCACATGGATATGTCACATGGGCTAGGTATGTTTTAGGCTCAGAGATACTTTTACACAACCAATTTATGACACGATATGTGTTTATTTGATTTTGGGGGTATGCCTTCTTCTTGGGCTCGTGAAGTAGTTCCGGGATACTAGTAGTAACACTTGTTGGATTGGCCCGTAGGAGTTGAAAGTCACCCTTTTGGACTTATAGGCTGTGTCAGGTCTTCCTGTATTTAGTTTCCACTATGAGGAATGTGTTCCACTTGATGAGGAGTTATTTCACAGGCAGCTTTCATATGATTGTGATCGACGAGGTAAGCTAGCTATGCCTTATTTATATATTGCTCTTCTGAACCATTATCATCAGACTTTCAAGGCATCAAGATGATCTAGACGATCACGAGCCGCACTGCCTGAGAATATATGGATTCAGAGCTTCTTATAGAATTATGCTCTATTTGAGGAGACTGTAGCATTACATGACCCTTTCTGATTAGACGTGTCTAATGGCAGTTACTTATCTGAGGAGACTACGGAGCCTACTTTACTAGCAGGGAAGACTTCTCCAGCTATATAGAAATTGGGCAAGGATTTGTTCCTAGCTAGATTTATAGTGTCATGGCTTTCCATTTTCGTACTTCCCATTACAGAGGGCTTAGTTCGCCTATGAGCTTTATTAGCAGCCAACAGGATCTCTTGAGATAAGCGAGTTTCTCTGGCCCCAGTAGCATTAATCAGGATTTATAGGATATTGGGGGTGATTTTCGGGGTAAGTTCTTTAGAACTATGAGATGTGACTCTACCTTGGCAATACTTATATGTTTGGGTTCATCTCCACATACATGGTGCCTTTGCTTATTTTGAGTATCCAACATTCTTTTTAGAGTGAGGATATCCTACAATCTTGTAGCTATACCGAGCATCCTCTACTTTGAAGATGGAGATGATTCACATGCTTCTTCTTTGCTCTCATTTGGTGAGATCAATTTTGTTGGTTCACCAGGATATACTCTTCTATCGACAATAATGGTTGATCTTATTGAGCTTGATGAGAATGGAAAGATATTCCTTCATGGTCTGGACATTTAGAGTAGTTGAGTACCTTTTAAGTATACGTCCCGGATGGTTATATTATCGATTTGGGGTTATAGACCCAACCGAAGCTGTATGATTGGTTTCTTTTCCACGCTTCGTGATGGTAAGCCATTCATTTCTGATGTAGTGCACTTCAAGAGGATCAGGAAGATTCCCTTTGAGACACATTACTTTACTTCTTCAACTGTTTGGCTGCATTTACTGAGGCTTAGTACTAGTGCTCACTTTCGGATAATTCCTCCTCAGGGTCACATAGGGGTTAGTTATACTTACCTCACCTGGGTACAATTATCTTTTGGTCCTTTTTTAGAGCGTGGTTCTAGGAGATATGAACACGGGATGAGGTCTTTGGGAGTTCCTCGAGATCAGAGGACCCATCATCGGTTACCATTTGTAGGAGATAATAGTGCTAGAGGTATAATCACTTTCCTCCTCTCTTTCAATACCTCTGTCCTCTCTCCCTCTTTTTTTATCAAAATATACTCGTATCGATACTCTAATTTGATTCTTAGATGCACCAGTTGGCAGCGGTTAGGTCGAGAATACCACTTCATAGAGTTGAGCTAGGATTCCCTCCACTGTGATGTTTCTTCACCATGAATGTGTAGTCAATCTCTGAGCTGTATTGTTCCACGAAATTCCTCTTCCATAAGAATTTATGACTTCTAATGAAGTGCCAGGTGTCAGGTAGCACTAGAGATATTATTGAGGACTCTGAGTTGAGTCATGTGTGTCATCTTGATACTACCACTGATTTTATTCCTTCTATGGAGCCACCTTTCTCTACTGAGCGACCGCCCATTTCCTGGGGAGACTTCGAGGTGGGATCTCTAGTGAGGCCTCTGAGCCACATAGCCTGAGCTTATCGATAGTGAGGGTCCTCGAGGATTACATCGCTTATGATACACACCGTTCTCATTCATCATGTTCGTGTACTTTCTCCTTATTTTTATTCTTTATTGTACTTTACATTTACCTCTACTTTATGCGATTATTTTCATTTGTTCCTTATAGTGCCTGATGTAGGTTATGAGTCCGAGATCTACCATCATCCCTATAAAATCCACGGACAGGCATGTAGGATTGCGACTTGGTGTTTTGAGGGATGTGGTTTCTCACTTACTTTGGATCACCGAGTCACTGACAGTCTTCACATCCTATGATTATCTTTATCTTTGATCTTCTTGTATCTGAGACTCTTTGTAGAGATGTATAGAGTTCTTGATCCACCGGATGAGATCACTAGTATTGTCCATCTAGCACTTATTGATGAAGCGTGGAGCAGGTCGCTTCATGGGAGAGGCCGACCTAGCATGATGAGTTTGAGAGAGAGAAGGCTCTACACATGACTGCCATAGTTTGATAGATGCTTCTTTAAGATTGATAACCGCCGTGATTAGAGAGTCGGGTTGGAGCTGAGAAGCACCAAGTATCACCGCATCATTAGGGCTATGGTGATGATGAGGCTACTTTGATCGAGCTAAATGCTTTACGCTAAGTGAGTGAGCAGTCTTTAGCAGCTTATTTAGCACATCTTTAGGAGCTATAGACTAGGCTCCCGTGATGTACTTCTTTCATTTTTTTATTTATCTTTCCATCAATCATGTATTATCTTATTATATTAATGAAATTAACATTCCTCTATTACTCTTGTGCTTTTTATCTTTGGGGGATTTGGTGAAAGATCAGCTTTGATTTATACTTTGGGCTTAATTTGTGTGTTGGCTATAGAACTTGGATCATTTTAGCTTTGATTGCACATATATGAGTTTTGATAGATAATGCCTCATTTAGACATGCTAAATGATGGAATTGACCGATTTATCAATCAACTTCTCGGATAGATAAGAGTTCTTACACTATCTCTGCTTCAATGGCTTTGTCAAGATCTCTTCTTTATGTCCAGATTTGAGTTTTCTCCAAACCTAGCTTTGTGTTTGATTGAGTTTATTGGAGGAATTGGTTTATTTGTTTTGATGAAGGACTATGCTTGGTTGGATTTGTAATTCCTTCTATCCTAGCTTTAAGCTTGATGGACTTGATGAAGGACTAACCTGATTTGTCCATATTGACTTGTCAGGAAGTGTATGTATGCCATGAATCATGTGCTTGCCGCTTTGACGGATTCATTGAAGGGTACAGATGACCCAACCTCGCTTATATAGGTCAATGTTGAGTTATTATCTAGCAATGTGTGCTTTAACGATCAATAACCAAAATTCTTTAGTTCGCCATCTTTTGTATGAACTATGGAATTGCTTCCTCGGTCCGCTTTTGCTTTGACTTGATGAGAGATTGGCTTGACCGTGCTTTGAGCTTGATCGATCATTGAGAATAAGTTGAAATATCACCCTAAGTAATATATAGATTGATTGGTACCCTCAATTGAGAGTTTTCTCGATTGTCTTGATCTATCGATCAAGTAGAAAGATCTCTTGATCTTGCTTGTAATCACTCGATCCGGTTTGAGATTGAAATCATCATCATTGGACACGAGGCTCTTTCTTATCTACACGCTTGTTGAGTGAGGAGAGCAACAACGCCACAGGGCTTGTTGAGTTGACCTTTAGAACCTATTTGAGTCTTCAACTTAATGGGTTGGTGGTTTTCATCATGAGTGATGAATGAGGGCTCTTTCTATGGCCTTTTCTTGTGTTGGAGAGAAAGCATCAACCGCCATTTGTGGGCTTGTTGAGTTTGACCTTTAGAACCCATCCGTCCTAGACTGATGTAGAGGTTGATCTTTTCTCAACTTAATTAAAGCTTCCAAATTGGGAGTTCTTTTGACTTGATCCAAAATTTGGCAAATGGGAGATAACTTTTTGACATTTAGGGTTATCTTTTCATGCGTAGAAATGGATTCTTTTTATTCCTTTAAGAATCTGCAACTTAATAGTGATAATTATGGGTATATTCAAGGATTTTGACATAAAGCTTGATGTTAACCTGAATTAGAATATATTCGAAGATCTCATCTTATAGCATAACATCAACTCAAATAAACTTAACATAAACTAAAAAAATACCCTCTGTCTTGTAAGGGGAATTCTAAAGCACATTTAGAAGAACTTTCAATATGAAATTACGCAAATACATTAATAATTGAATTGATATGCTCTTATGGGGGTTTTAACATGCAACATTGATTTCATCTATGTATAGAAATCTAAAATGCCCCCCGTGTAACATGGGAGTTTTCACTGAAGAGTTTTTTCATTTGGAGTGAGTATATTTATTTAGGGATCCCGTCATGAAGCACCATGTCGACCTAAATAGATATACTAAAAAATGCCCCTGTAGGGGATTTCTATTATACTCGAGAATGTCATCATGTATAATTTTTTTTTCAAGTATCGACCATTAATTGGTTGGTCTTTCACCCTTTGTCATGATGAGTTGGTCCCTTTGGTACACTTTTCAATGACAAAGGGCCCAATTAGGCTCAAATTTGTCACCAAATTTTTGATTGGGGATAATTGGTCTTCTCAGCACCAGGACCAATTCTTTTTTGGAATGTTCGAGGTCGCACCGTATGGTCAAAAGCCCTGGACATCTTTGCTCGATAGACTTCCAAATTTTGATGAGCTTGTAATCTTTCATCAAGCACATCGAGTTCCTCCATTCTCAAAAGCATTTTGATCTTCTTAGATTGTATTGGATGGCTACTAAGTGAAGGCAACTCAACTGAAAAAGAACTTCGCCCAAATATCAATGAATAAGGAGTGGCTTTAGTCAGCATCTTGTAGGTGGTTTGATATTCCCATAGTGCCTCTATTAGCTTGGTATGTCATTCTCTTTTACTTTTAGTGAGTATCTTCTTGAGCAATTTGACCAATATATTTTTGAAGGCCTCCGCCAAACCATTTGCTCTTGGATTGTATATTGAAGAGTATCGCCAATCAATTTTGTGTCGATCAATGAATCTATAAATCTTTGCACTTTTGAAAGTTGTGCCATTATCAAAAAATTATTCGACACTCCAAATCTATAGACCACATTATGCATGAAGAAGTTGATCACTGATTAGTAGTAACTTCTTTAAATGGGTAGCTTCAGCCCACTTAGAGAAATAATCAGTCGCTAGGATGAAGTTGTCCAAATGATGATTGATCAGGTACATATCTGTACCCAACATTCAAAATGGTCGATGCTATTGTTGGGTGTAGTGGATTTGGAGGTTGATGGATTATATTCATGTACACATGACACTCTTAGCATGATTGATATCTCTCACCATAGATGGCCAATAATAGCCCATCCTTTTGATCTTTACCGCCATCTTGGGACTTAAGATGTGCACCACAAAGTCCTTCATGAACTTCAACCATCACTTTGCTCATTTATTTAGGCATCGTACATTTGTTCAAAAGATCTACAATATAAAGTGTTGTTAATGAAAGCATAACGCAACATTCTCTTCTCGATTTGAACTGCCAGTGATTTATTATTTGGTAATTTGCCTTCTTTAAAGTAATCGATGAAGGGTTGCCTCCAATCATGTGGCTCTTCTACAATAAAAGCTTCACACTATTTTGAATGTCATTCTTAGCTATTCTTATTATAACTTCTTGTTGATTTTGGGAGAGTATGAGCAATGAAGATCCATCTGCGGTCAAATTTAACCCCTACTGTGGGATTGATACTTTAGCTCTAGAACTCATCGAGTAAATATCGATCATGACATAATCACCATTCATACTTATCATCTCCTTATTCTAAGCTAAATTGACTTTACTATTCTGGATCGAGAGACTCATGATAGTGTGACATTTGGTACTTACTTCATAAGCTCAAGAACCATCTTGTGATAGAAAGCTGACTCAAGCTTGTTGATTTTATAGATGCCAAGTACTTGATTTATAATAAGCGAGACACCAAAAATATGCAATGCCTATGAAAATAGCTTCTTCAAGACCCGCCACTAATGCTTCATACTCTTTCATTATTAGTTCTTGGTCAACCCATATGATCATCTCATTATCCCTCCTTCTGGTGTTATGAAGACGATGTTGATTCCTGCTCTTACCCTTGGGAAATTTAGAGGTTTGACTTGTTTGATCGATGAGGCTCCATCAAAGTACATTTCCCAAATTTATGATTTTTTTCTTTCATGAATGAGCATAATATACTCGTCAAGCAAATCATCATTAAGAGAAGAGTCCATAAGAATGAGATGTACTACTAGAAAATCTACTAAGACTTGTCCATTTGTTGCTTTCTATGAAATGTATGTGATATCAAATTGTAAAAGCAATACTGCCCATCTTGCCAAGTGACCTATCAACGTTGGTCTTGTCATCAAGTACTTCAGTGGATCGATCCTTGAGATGAGTGTAATCTTGTGAGATAACATATAGATGAGCTTTTGGACCGCAAAAGATCAATGCCAAACATGCTTCTATTGAGAGTATCTCATTTGCTATTAATCTTTGATTGATATAATAAAGAATTCTCTTTGCTTTCTTCATTGTGTTGTGCCAATAATGCTCCAAGGGACTCTTCTAATACAATTGTGTATAGAATGAGGGGCTTCCCGAGTAAGCATGATGGATTTAATGTAGCTTTTAATGCTATTGAAGGCTTCTTGGCACTCCTTATTCCATTTGAATGGAGCATCCTTCTTCATCAACCTTGCAAATGGTTGACAACGTCCTGATAGTTTGATATAAATTGATGGATGAATGCAAGCTATCCTTGTAAAGAATGCTAACAAACTCTTCTGGAGGCATCTCCACCCTTGATTTTAGTCGATTTCAATACCTCTATGATGTATAATGTACCTAAGAAATTTCCTAGAAGGTACCTCAAATGTACATTTTAGAGGATTCATCTTGATATCATATTTTTCTAATTTTCTCCAATACAATTCTCAAGTCTTCAAAGTGATTTTCATGATTTAAGCTTTTCACCACCAAATTGTCAACATAACATTCCACCTTCTCGTGAATCAACTCATCAAAAATATGCATCATGGCTCTTTGGTATGTAGCTCCAGTATTTTAAACCAAAGGGCATGACTATGTAATAGTATATACCAATAGGTGTTCTAAACGATATATGTCTTTCATCTTCAGGTGCCATCTTGATTTGATTATATCCCGATGATCCATCCATGAATGAGAACATGTCATAGTTGGAAGTATTGTCCACTAGTAGTTCTGATATTGTGAAAAGTCATCTTTTGGGCATGCCTTATTTAGAAGTCAATGTAGATGGATTTGGCCATTCTCTTCCTAACTAGGGATAATGTTGGCTATCCAATACATACTTCTCTGGATGAAGCCTACTTTGATCATAGTTTTCTCAATTCTTCAATCTTCAATCTCAGAGCTTGAGCATTGCATCAGTTTAATATGGTTTATGTGGATAAGCCGCATTTTAATATGTCGCAAAGTAATCCCCGAATTCATAAAGTAGTATTTTAGCTCTTCAACTTTCTCATCGGGGCACGCGAAAGTTGGATGGGATCATCCTCAACTCCTAGGTTGATTTCTTTGAGTTCATCCATAGTTTTTCCACCATCTTGAGGTGCTTGGCTTCTACTTCTTCATCATTTTAAGAAGAATTTCATGGAGATCATCTTCTTCATCATTATTAGTCTCGATCTCGCTTCTATTATATATATTATAAAGCTTTATTTTGATGAGATTTGTGGATGAACCCAAGACCTTTAGTGATAAACTTATCACTTCTTCATGATGCTTGAGGACTTCTTTGGCTCCACATCTATTAAAGATTTGAGTTCTATTTTAGTAGTTCCAATATGAATTCCAAGCTTATGCATCATTCTTCAATTTTGTGATAATATATTGGTATTCTTGTTGGCACTATCTCATCAATTTTTCATGTTGAGTATATCAAAATTGTAAGGTCAGACTCTTCGATTTGTAAAATAGAGTTATTTTGCCACTCTACCTCACTCATACATAAAAATGTTATCAATTCTTCAATATTATGAACCTCCAAGTGGAGTGATTTCTTTGAAGCATTGAGGGATGGGTATAATTTTGAGTCATCCGACTCACAAGTGAGCTATCCTTCTTGATGCACCATTTGAACTCTATTTCCATAAGTAGATTCAAAATCATATTCGAATCAAAATCACTTATTTCATACTTTCCTTCTTGAAAGCTTGAACTCTATTTCCATAAGCAGATTCAAAATCATATTCTGAATCAAAATCATTTATTTCATACTTTGTCTTCCTTAAAGGCTTATAAGTTCTCTTAGGTTTGGCAAGAATATCTTCTTCTTCTTCTATGTCACTTCCCAAATGAGGAACTGATTTTCTTGATTTAGGTGTAGAATCAAGTGCTTTAGGGAGAGTCAATTACCTTCTTTCTTCCTCTTTGCTTCTGCTCTTTCACTTTGTGAAATTACTTTTTAGTTCCTTAAGTGGATGCTACCATCTCAAGAGGCTCTTAGGCTCTTTAGGGATGAAATATTTTGCATCTTCATAAATCTTGCTTCATATTGAATGGTTGGTTAGAATTCTGAATTCTTCTCCATCTTTTAGGTATTTCACACATTGATGCATAGTTGATGGGACCATACCATACTCATGTAGCCATGGTTGGCCCAAGAGAACCCTAAATGATGTATCATCATCGATTACATAAAACTTAGCTTCTTTCTATAAATCCTAAAACTTGAGCAGGAGAATAAAAGAGCCAAGAGTTTTCTGTCCTTTTTATTGAAATCATGAACCACAACTTATCCCTCCCAAGATGTTGGATATCAAGTGATAATCCTCTTAATACTTTTATACTCATAAGATTGATAGAAGAACTTGGATCAATCAATATTCAATTGATCGAAATGTCATCACTCTAGTAACATATAGAGATATTGATCTATGTTCCCAACATAAGATCTTCTTAGAATGTGATTACTAGGAGATCTTGAGTTTGCAATGCTATTCATCATGCATTTTTTGGCAAAGTAAGCTTCATAACTTTTGGATCAGATCAAAAGTTTCTGAGAGTCTTTTGACATCAAGAGATCCGTACATACCTAGGCAGGATCTTTCTTATATGTGATAGAATAATCTATCTTTTCACTTGATTTAGGCTTTATCCTAGGAATTTTGGGAATGATATCTTCGTTGACTTCAATTTATATGCCTTTCTCTTTATTTGTATTTTCCTTCTTTAATGAAGGTTGTAAGACTTTACCACTTCTCAACTAAACTTGAATCACTTTGTCTTGCTCAGATTCTTCTGAAGAGGAGGTTTCTTCAAATTCACTTCTTATTTAGGATAATCAACCAAAAGAGTTAAACTCACTTTTCAACTTCATATGCTTCATGCGTGATGATATCGATGAGTCTGACTCTTCTCCGTCAAAAAAATAAAAATCTTCATCTAAATTGTTATCTTCTTCTTGAGTCATTAAACAAAATTCAGATGTTAACTCTTTAGCCTCTTCTTACTTTCCTGATAAGAATTTTTATGAGTTGGTCGAGTCTGTCTGACTACCTTTGTCATTTTGGAGTATCTGATGCTGAAGAATATCTGATATCACATAGATGATTTGGCATGTTTCTACTGGACAAGATTCACCATTATCTTCTTCATCCGATTCGACAATGCTAAGTTTAGGCATAAAATCTACAAGCCTAAATGGTTGTCTTGCCAGCTGGTGATACTCTTCTAAATTATAAATAATCTTTTGCATTGTAGTTCTCTCCTTGATCTTATTTTTTCTTAGACTTCTTTGATTTATGAGGCTATGTTTAGTAGATTCTCTCATGTGATGAAGTAGTCTTATCAAAATGTTGAAGCCCAAATACTTGGTTTAGCATCTCTTTAAGTCTAATATAGATTCAAGTGGTGATTTCTACTTAATACTAGGGACATCTTTTAGCTGTTTAAGCATTTTCATGATCTTTTTGGTGACTATAGTTTATCATTCTTTAGTCTGAACTGATTTCTCTTTCTTTTTATCTTTGATGGATAAATCGGAAGAGAACGTAATCATCCTTGTAGACTCTCTTTTTGGGTTGACTAGAACACTATCGGATAATGTAAATTCACCTCGCCAATACTTCCTTTCTAGCCAATCTTTGAAGACATAACAATCTTCGATAGGATGACTAATCATCCGATGATAAGGACATTAATTTGGATTACTGAATTGATCAGTTTCTTTAGGTCTTTTAATTTCTGGTAATTGTAGGCCAGCTTTGACTACTTTCCAAAATAATTTGGTCATACAGTCTCTTCTGAAGGAATAATCTTTGTTCATCTTTTCCTTAAGAGATAACCGCATTCGCTCCTCACCTCTTATTACTTGTTTTGGATGCTCCCCACCACTTGAAAAGTCCAAGGTTTGTCATTATTGCCTCCTACTAATTAATTTTGGTGGATTAGAATAGATGCTTCTTTCCCTTATCATCATTGTACATCATTTTTTCCTTTATCCACATTATATATCACTCATTTTTCACCATTTTAGCTATAGAGCATTTAGTTTCTTCTTGAGTTTAAAGGCTTGTTCCTCTTTGCTTTATCTGTATATATTTCATACTTAGGGCGATTCAACATTTCAAATTTACCACCCTATCGAGCAAGTCCTGGAATATTGTAATTGATTCCATACATAGAAATGGTATCATTTTATCATCCATATTGTCCATTAGCAATTGGATCGCATGTTCTTCTTCCAATTGTTGCTCACACTTTATACTTAAGTTACTCCAACGACTTATGAATTTTGTCACTGACTCATATTTTCTCCTTTTCAGTAAGGTAAGGTCGGCGATTGTGATTTTCTCGGTTGCACTGGCGAACCTCTTCATGAATATAGTCTCTAATTCAGCAAAGATTTTAACTAAATCATTTGACAAGCATACCATTCAAAAGTAGCGGTTGAATGAACAAAAAAGCAATACATCGCTTCCCTATGTTACCACAAGTAGTCTTAAATTGGGCTAGATGTTACTTTGGGCCCACCGAAAGTATTAAATTTTGATCGAAACCTTTCGGTATGATGCTTGATCATATTCAATTGGGTAAGGGTGACCCTTACTCACCAGCTTTTCAACCTACTATGAGGCTATGACTGTCTTTATCTTTTCATTGATTATCATTTCTAATTGAACAGTCGTTACCGTTCCAAGTGTGCTAGCCATGTTTTGAATTATCGGCTAAAGAGAAAGTTGGTTAACTTTATTCATTCTCGCTTGTGTAGCGTATTATGAGCTTGAGGAGTGACTAGTGGTATAGAGTTGCATTATTAGCTACCTGATTAGCGAAAAATAGTGTTGCACTTGATGTGATATTCTTCTGTAACATCTCTATCATGATATTCATTTGTACCATCATATCATTCATCTTGATACCAAGCTGTGCAATTTTCTTATCTTTGACTTCCATTTAACACTACATTTCTCTTTGCTCTCTAGCTAGCGCAATGGTGTCAACAAGTACAGGCTCTTCTTCTTCCTTTATTCTTGGTTATTGTTCTACTCTCTGCTCATCTTCAAAGGAAGAACTTGACTGCCCTCCTCCTTGTGCATTTGCAGGGGTAGCTATTGATAGGGTTGAACGATAATGCTGATTATAAAAATATGTACCAAGGCTGATCATTTCCTGGTTCAACTATATAGACAACTTCGACACTCATATTATCTTTCTCATTTTGATCCTCTTCTTCTTCATCTTCAGCAGAAGATTGAAGCTTCCATCTTCTATTTGCTTGAAGACTCTTCTTCATATATGTCAATTCGTTCATTCTGATCCATGTTGTATGATGGTGCTAAAAAAGTTTATCTATATCGACCATGACAACTTTCACTAGTGTCCTCTTCATTATCTTCTTCTTGCACGAATTTTATCGTGTTTGTGGATCTCTAGTTCAATGTGTGAAACAAACACTTCTTCTTTTAAAGGACTAAGATCAAAGTCAACCTTCTCTTGTGGGGGTGAATCTGATAGCCGATGGGATCCCCTAGAGGATTCTCCAGGGTGTTGACCGTCATATCTTTCATCAATGATATCCCTTCTTTTGGGTATCCACTTATGATGAGTTATTTTTAGGATTTTGAGTATATGTATCGATGTCACACCTCTTCCATTTTCAAGATTTCATTCGGGCCTTGGATCTTTATCCTTTCGCCGAACCTTTAAGAAGAATTCTTGGACACGCTGAAAGTGTCTCCCGATGCTCATCGCATGAAGCATACTGGATGACTAGTTACCATAAGAAATGGCAACCTCCTTAGTGGAGCTTCAGTATTTTCAATCACCATAGGCCTTTGAAATCCTCTTTCATTAAGCCTCTATCCTTGGCTACTTTGAGAACTTTATGTATCATGGCAAACAGTGTTTCAGGTTGTCTCCTCTGTGGTGGTGGAGTTTGACATGGTTGGTTCCAGAAGGACTATTTTATTTTACTAATAGAGCTATTCCTATTTACCCACTTTAGGTTGTTAAAGTTATTGTGGGTAAGAATACTCGCTTCTGGCAACTGTACCACTTGTTCACTAGGTCACTCAAAGAGGATCTATTGAGCCCTCAGCTCAGCATTTCTTCTTCTTTTCTATCTTCTGGTTAATTTGCTTCTACATGAAGCTTCCATGCTTTGGGCAAAATGGCCACAGGCATTAAAGAACTTTCTAGCATTACGGGTTGAGACCTTTAAAGTTCTCGTGGAAAATTTTGATAGTTGGCTAATTTTCCTGGCCATATGCGGTGGGAGTTGGGGTAAAAATTGAATGGTAGCCACATGTGTTGATGATGGCATCTGGTGGGCAGATGGAAAAGGAAAAGTGCTTGTATCCATTCAAAAGTGAAAGATGGGATTAGTAGTAATTATTATTTCACTTATACTTTCATGAGGCTATTAAACAAAATAATAAAATGTACTCTAATAATAATTCATTCAACATGAGTCTCATATTGGTAATTTGAATTTATTACACATTTAAATCACCATTTTTGTTTTGAATTTATAAAAAAATTTATTGCTACTATAGAACATATATGACTAACCAAAGATGGAAGGGAATCCTGTCCCCAACGGAGTCGCCAGAAATCCATAGGCTCCAAAAATTTTTCACTGACCTCTCGAAAATATTGAATTAAAAAGAGTATGATTTAAAGTGTAATTTTAAGAAAATGGAATAGTAGTAGATAAGACAATACTACCCAGATTTCATCCTCATTTGGTGAGGACTTTAGATCTAGTTTCAAGTTTCCTGCAGGCACAAGCATCTATAGTTAATTACCCATTCTAATAAATAAGAGAGAACTTTCGATTAAGGCTAGTCATTAGATCGCTAAATGCATAGCGTATAGTAGTAGCATATGAGTTTTAGAATTTAAGAATATGAAATTCATCATTTCAGCTTAAACTAGATGGTTGGGGGAATGATGACATGCCCGATCTAGATCCCATGGTTGGTTATCCCCACGGGGGTCCCTAGTCTACTTAGTCAGAGGAGGTAGTCGACCCAACCTGATCGAATGATCCTTATTAACAACACATGGGTTACGTTGTCCAAAAAATACTTATAGAACTAGGATGGTATTTTTCTAAGGAGATAATCTTAATTCTACCTTAGTTGATAGAGAGTTATTTGACCTATCAAGTATACCCTATGATTCACAACTCAAAGAGCGGAGCCATTGGGGAGCATACGGGCTACGATCGTGATCGTAATATAATGAAGCCTTATTGGCCAAACCACCATCGAGGAGGACTCTAGTGTAACGCATCATGAAGCTACAAACCACGAAGAGAACAAGCGCCACGTCCTTATTGGCAAGAGATTGATTGAGAGTGAACATAGTAGAACACTTGATTTGAAATTGGCTCCTCTGTGAGCTAAAGTTTTCTTAATTTGTCACCCCCAACAAATAATTATAGAAAGCGGATAGATTCAGTTTTGCTTTAAGCTTTTAATGATAAAATTTCATTTAAATAGTTTTTTAGATTGATACTTAATTTGAGTTAATTTGATTTGAAATTAAAATAATATTTTGATAGAAATATCCCCTCTTGTTGAAATCACCATTCAACATAACCATCACCTAGAAATTGATATTTGAGAACTTTAGATCTCAATTTTTAGCTCTAAGGATTATCCACATGATAAAATTAGTTTCGATATTTCACTAAGTTGAAATTCTCAAAATAGATTTTAGGTTTTGTTAACTAACAGTCAAGATTAAAGTAGAAAAGATAGCCTCCTACAATTTAAACATTCAAGAGCGTTATGTGTGTATTTAAGAATGCATTAATTAGCCTTCTATTCGTGTATTGTAATTGGCATTGGATAAATTGATCTAATTTTTAGATTATAATTTTTGCACTTTAAATCTCTATCAGCACATGTGTATTTATACTTAGATAATTTCATCTAATTAGTGATTTCAATGACTTTGAAAATCATAATAATTCTTAATTTTATATATTTAAGGAAAGATCATTTTAGTTTTTCTTTCATCTACTCATTAAGATCCGATAATGCTACATGTTTGAAGTTATAAATTCAAAAGACTGTTTAATTAGTTATTTTAAAAGAAGATTTACCCCCGTCCCCCGGAGTTATTTCTGTGAATCAATAAAGTGTAATATTTAAGTTGATTTTTTCCCTTTTTGAAGGTTCCTCATTTGACTTGTTTCTTATTTTCACAAATAAGATTATGGGTTTTTGTATCTTTTTTTTTATGAAACATCTTTAGATATTTCAAGCTTACAAGTAGATCGACCCATATTATAAATATAGATATCTTTTCTCTTTTCAATTCAACCTTCAAATCCATAGGATCCCTCCACGAAATGCTTATTTTAATTAGGTATTAAAGCTAAAACTTCAAATATCAAAATTTTAAGTTTTAAGTATTATATGACATGGGAGACTTATTCAAACTCTTGTACATTCATTTTTGCTCTCCTTTTTTTGAAAGTGTGTCCTTCACTACCCACTCTAATTTCTATAAATAAGGCTAAGAGGGGATCTTACATTCCATTCCATTTATTTAAAGAGTTGGAGTATTTGAAAGAGAATGGTAAAAAATTTTAGTGAGCTTTGAACTCTATTTAGATAAATTTTGTAAGTGTTTTTCACTCTTTTTTTTATTTTTGTATTTTTTGTATGTTATTTTCCCTCCCTGTCTTTTATTTGGAGTTTTATTTATTTGAATTTTAGCTTTAGGTTTCCTTGCTTAATATTCTTAATCCAATTCTTTTATTTTTCATTTTTTTCTAAGTTACAAGATTTTGGCAAAATTTCTGGGGAGCGATCTAACTGATTATCGTCTCTAATGAGCATAGGCGATTACGACACCGCATATTGTTCATCTCCATGCTCAATGAATAGACGAATTTTCAAAGCAAAACACAAGCATATATATATCCACATCACACAATGATCACATTCGACTCATTTCTTATCGTCAATGCAAAGATTTGGATATGCTGAAACTAAGAGAGAACCCTAATGACGATGTTCTTCTCCTGGCAAGGGAAAAGGGGAGAGAGATGAAAGGAGATGAAAAAACAAGAAAGAACTCATAATTAGATGTTTTCTTGGGTTGTAAGAGAAATTAAAGGGTAATCTGGACATAAAACCGAAAAGAAGAACTCATATAATGACGGTTTTCTTCTCTGATTGCGGCAAAATAAAATTGGAAATTCGGATATGAAAAAAAGGACATATTTTCGGTTTTGGAAGAAAGGAGGGAAGAAAATGGAAAAATTCGGTTTTGTGGAAATAAAAGAATTTTCGGATTGAGAAATGTTGAGAAAATGAAATTCGGATTAGCTTTGTGAGGAACAGATGGAAGATATTTTCAATTTTGACTTTTGAAAAAGAAATAAGATGAAGAAGTGAAGAAGAGAAGAAGAAAGAACTATCTTACCCTTTTCAGTTTGGAGGAGGAGAGGAAAAAATGGGAGAGAAAAATCGGAGAGAGCTCTTTTCGGTTTCCAAGGAGGAAGTTGAAAATCAGAGAGGAAGTCCGGAAGAAAAAAAGGAGCCGTGCGATTTTGCCCTTTGTTTCACCGAGAGGAAGGAGGGAACGGTTTGGACGGAGCGGTTGCCGCGCGTGAAGGGGGGAGACGGAGCGGTTCCGTGCATGGAGGAGGTCAGAGCTTCTCGGCCGTGACCGAGCAAGCGTGAAGAGAAGAAGGGGTCACGCGAGGAAGAATAGGGCCGGCTCGAGTCGGGTCGTGCGTGAAGAGGATTTAGATTTTCTAAATTGATTTTTAAATTAATTAATTGATAAAATTATGTGGTTAATATATATATATATATATATATATATATATATATATATATATATATATATATATATATATATATATATATCAATCTTATCTCTTAGCTTTTTTCGATATTACGAACATCAATCAAGTGAAGAAGTTCTACAAGTCCTAAATTCATTTTAACTCAAACGTCGCCATTTTCGACCGCCAATATTCGAATTCATCTAAATTGAATTTTGATATTTTGAAACTAACGCCGCAATCAATTTTGAACAGGTCCTTTACATGCTGAATATTTATATGCCAGATATTGAATGACGGCAAAGTCAATTCATCGAAAGCCATTTTGAGTTGATTTTGTAGCGATTAATCTGATTTCGATTATCACTTCGATTTCTCATTTCGCATGCATAGTCCAAATTAGTGAATAATCTCATTTGGTATTTTTTGACATTTCGAAGCTAACGACGAGATCACTTTTGCAAACGGAAGTCGTTTGGATATCGTCATAACTTTCACTCTATATGCGACGGCATACATTGACCGATCTAATCGTTGAGCGCAATATTTATATTCCGATCAATTTTGACGTTCTGAACGCGATGACGAAGTTTGTTCTTCGATTGGAGATCGTTTTGGCCATTTTCGGTAACATTCAATGCATTTTGGGCATCGATTTATCACCACTTGTCACAAATTCATTTGAGCTGAATTAAAGACACATGTGAAAGTCAAGAGAAGTTTTACTGTAAATTGATCACATGATCTCTAAAATGACAAGAGAGAAGTAATATGCTAAGAAAATGGAAGTTTGCATGACCTTACTTGAGTTTTGTAATTTATTGAAGATTAAAACTTATTTTATATAGCAAAGTTAATTTCATCTGAAAAACATAATTGTCCAATAAAACAAACGGTGTAGTGTGCTATTTGACCAATTAAGACTATTAAGTAGCACATAAAATCAAATTCTCTGAATATAATATAATTTAAAAATAAACTTAATTACAATCCATTCAACAAAACATTCTAGAATTTACCTAAACTTTGAGAATAAAAAACTATACTTTTCTTAAACATTTGAGCTAATTTAATAATAAAGTCACACACATAATACATATGCAAGACTTGAACCCTAAACTTACACTTTCTTATAGTTATTTCACAACTAATTTTACTTGAAAGCTTTTAGCTTATTAATCAGCCTTTATATCCAATTGACTTAAAAGACTCAATTTGAATGTAGCTACAACTATCTAAAAAAATAGTGTTAGAATTGCTATGAAAAATGCCAAGTTTTAAAAAACTATGATAAATATTATAATTTTTTATTTTAAAAAAAATAATATTGTATATTTTTA
Organism: Cymbidium sinense; assembly: GCA_021442155.1. Taxonomy (NCBI): domain Eukaryota; kingdom Viridiplantae; phylum Streptophyta; class Magnoliopsida; order Asparagales; family Orchidaceae; genus Cymbidium; species Cymbidium sinense. Next base: position 32,546,964 of record CM038224.1, read on the forward strand.
CTATAATCATAACACAAGAATGTCGTTAAAACATAACTTTCATCGCACATTTTCAAATATCAAAAAGTATTTCAATACATCCAGCCCCAAAATGCAAAAAAAAACTGCTAAAAAAACATGAAAAAATACATGATGAAAATAAACTGTTGAACTGAAATAAATTATGAATCTGAATCTCTGTTTTCTGGAGCCCTCATCTTGCTGTATATAAACTTTTACCACTAACCTGCCATTCCAACTTTCAGTGAGAATAAAGCTTCCATAAATTAACAAAACTGAAAAAATTAAGGGAGAGTGACAAAAAAAAAACTATGTAAAACATTAAGCAAAAAAATCAATTTAGCTCAATAATGCATTTATTTTATTATCCTGAAAGAAAGAACTGAAAACTAAGTAGTGACTGAATTGGTCACATTTGCCAAAAAAAAAATACAGTAACTTTACAGTGGATCAAACACTAAAAACATAAAGTAGCCAACTCAAGCCAATTAGAAAACTTCAACAAGTGCCTAAATAACTCAAGATCTACTTAGCACAACCTAAGTTGAAGCTCACTAAGACACAATGTCGTCAATTACCATGTCAAGGGGATGGGCCATAACTTTCATATTCTACATTAACGTGAGTAATGAAGTCCACAATATAAGCATAATGAAAGTTTATTGAGCGGATAGTATGATGACTTAGATGAAAGTTTATTACTTTTTATTAAAAATTAATTTCAGCATGTCATGAAAACTCTGTGTTCTAACACGGACAACAATGATTTATTCATTTTTAATTATTTATTTTATATGCCTAAAAACTATCAAGTGAAATGAATAAAAAACTTTGCATACAGCTTTCTTGCATATCATAAACCCTGTACAGCAAAATTTAAAGAATATTGAAAAAAATTCAAAGATCCTTTGAAGGTTCGCACATACCTTTGTGCTGCCTAAATAAGGTTTCGAGCAGGTAAATCTTTGGCTAAATGCTGAACTTCGGCGGAGGGCGACGACAGCGAAGGCTGCAGCGCCTGCTCGCAGGAAGCTTCGTGGAAGGAAAGTATTGCCTCCAAACTGGATAAGATCAGCCTTTTTGGCTTTTAAGGTTTAAGAATAGATGTTGAAACTAAGAGCTTATAGAGCAATAATTAATTTTAAATTTGTGTTGAAAAGTAAGAAGATTAATTGGCTTCTAAGTAGTTAATATTAATTGGCTTCAGTTAATCACATCTACTCTTAAATCTAATTTAAAGGCTTGAAATCTCATAAATCTATTATTTATTTATAACTATGAAATATGTTTTCTTGGTAAATTTTTAATCAATTTAAACTAACGTCACACTTCACCAGTCCATTAGTACTTGTTTGCGATCAATTTCATTTTGCTTTTCCTTTTTATTTTTATGTTAACTTTAAAAACTACATTTAGTTGATGTATTTTTATTTTTAAAATTTTAAAATAAAATTTGGATGTTTTGAATGTTTTAAAAAATAACTAAGATCAATAAATATATTTTATTTAAAATTAAAATAAAAATAAAAACTAAAATCAAAAAGCAAAATGATCTCATACAACTCTTTAGGGGGCTATTTTGTTGGTTGAAAAGAAAAAAAAGTGAATACAATGAATCCTGAATATTTTATAGTTATTTAATTATATATAAAGTAAATATATATATATATATAAAGTAAATACATGTATTCTCAATACGTATGTAGAATAGTTACATGATTTTTTTCATTAATTTAATAATTAAATTAATAATTAAAAATATATTATAATATAAATAAATTATAAATAAAAATTTACTACTCGATTAAAAAAGGATTACAATATATTAATTTTAAATTAAAAGTGAACAATTGGACACTATGAAGGACCTTTATGCAACTTCAACTAATAAATGAATTTATTTTAATGATATGTGTTATATAACTTTAAATATTTTTTATATACTTTCATAAGAAGCTCAATATATATATATATATATATATTAAAAACTACATAAAAGTATTATTTTTGATATGTTGATTAATTTTACAACTTGAACCTTAAACCCTAATTGATAAAAAATAAGATGCACACATAAATCAGTTTACATAATAATAATATTATTAGCTTTTTAAGCCAAAAAAAATTCTTGAACCATCAAATTAATTTCTTGGCAATAGCACTCCGACATGTTTCTTCGACATGTTGAATTAATTTATTTTTTTATCAATTTCAAATAATTTATTATATGGTGTTCAAATTGTTCTTGATAGTAAAATATAGATGTAATTATAATTTGCTATAATTTTAAACCTATCAATCATCTCCTTAAAACAAGGATATTAACTCCATTAATGTATTGTTAAGTACACAATATTACTTAATTATGCAACAATTATAATAATATTAACTATACTAAATTATGCAATATCTAGTAACAAGAAAAAATCATGTATGGCTTATAGAGAAACCTCACAATCTAATGTATTATGATAAGCAAAGTAACTAATGCAAAAAATAAATAGAGATTTTATTTTGAAATCATAAAACACTATGTAATAATAGATGGGCTTCAAACATTGTAACAAAGAGCCAACTCAAGCCAATTAGAAAACTTCAACAAGTGCCTAAACAACTCAAGATCTACTTAGCACAACCTAAGTTGAAGCTCACTGAGACACAACAATGTCGTCAATTACCATGTCAAGGGGATGGGCCATAACTTTCATATTCTACATTAACGTGAGAATAAAGTCCACAATATAAGCGTAATGAAAATTTATTGAGCTAATAGTACAATGACTTCGATGAAAGTTTATTACTTCTTATTAAAAACTGATTTCCCAAAACATCAAAATTAACATTGAATAAGATTCGCAGAATTTGATAAACTATGAATAAAAAAATAAAATTAAAAATAGGAATTTTCTCAAAGTAGCATCACCAACTCCTTAAATACCTTCTTTTTTTAACAAAGATCAATAAATCATTATTAATGCATCTAACTTAACCAAATATCTAAATTCATTATCTTTTGTCTTAGCTACTTTAAATCTATTTTTTTTTCTTCCTTACTCCTTAGTAGTTATCATATCATATAAATTATGATAAATTTTAACATATGCTTTGCTTATTCCCCTCCCTACAAGGCTTCTAGCTTCCTTATAAAGATTATAAGCCCTAATACTACTTAACTTTAGCCACTCATTAGGCGGACACCTTATTTCATGTTTGGCTCAAATAAACAATCCTAATTTGCTACTATTAGCAACCTACCATGAAAGATTAATGATTTTTTTACCTTTTAAGTTTCATAATTTCATCTATGACTAACTATTTATTTTCATTAGTTTCCTATAGTTCTATATGTCTTTATAACTAATTTTTTATGTTGTATGATCAAACTTTCTTATAGAATCACCATATAATCTTTACCTAAAAAAATATTTTATCCTTCCAATTAAAAAAAATCTAAATATAATTTCATAGCTCAATTTTTAAAAGTAACCAAGTATTCTTCTCATTTATTTATAAATACTTATTCTATACTGCAAGATCATATGCTAACATGAAATCAAATGTAGTTTCTTTCATTGTAGTTCTATGTTCTATTCTAAACCAACCATGAATCCTCTAATAGTTCAATTTATTGGAACCTATATGCATAATGAGTCAATTACAATATTACATTTTCTTCCTCAAACATATGTTATAATAGTTTTTCTATATCTTCCTAAAATTGTGTTATAAAAGTATCTTGTAATACAACTTTGAGAAACATAAGTATAAATAACACATAATGTTATCACCAATAATTAACTTAATAGAAAATCCCTACCATTAATAATATTCACCTCAACAATTGGTATCTTGCAATTTTATATCCACTTCTATTCTTCCTTATTAATATTATTAATCTCACCAATAGACAATATCTATAACATTCCAAAATGTCATTAAATATTTCCCTTAAAAATTAGTTTCTTGCAAACAAACCACATATTTATTTTTGTCATCAAGTTAACTTATTATATGTCTTCACCTCCAAAGAACACAAATTCCATATAGCAAATTCAATCTTAATTTTAAACCAAATCAACACTTACCCATTTTCACCAAAATTAGGTTATGTTGATGAATCACTTATAGGTGAAACCTAAGATTTCCCTCGCCTTTTTTTACCATCATTGGGCTAAGCTATGGTGGATCACTTGTTAGTTAATGCCCTAGCAAATTATTGCCAACTTTTATTGAAATAGAGATAAGTCAAAGCGCATTCCTCCAACAGGATGCATTAACACAAAGAAAATTCAAATTTCAATTCATCTTCATGAATTTTTACATAAGATATATGTTTAATTTTCAGCCTAACTAAACATCAATATTTCTTAAATGGCTTCGGGACAAATGACAATTTTACATAATTATTTTAATACAAGCCAAGCTATTTTTTCACCCTTGAATTTAAATCAAAGGGCTCAAGTAATCTCAACAACATGAGCTACACTAGCATCATCTCTCAAGCTCTCCCAGCCATTGCTAATATCCCCATATCATCATCATTGCTAAAACACTCCCTAAATCCACAATGGTGATCCTCATAAAAAAAGTCACTTTTTTTATCACCTATTCAACTAGATGTAACCACCTTATCCATCCCCAACAACATCGACGTCAAGTCCAACCCAATCTCCACCATCAACTCATTTGGAATGGCTACTAACTTCTTGTTTATGTTAAAAGGGCATGAATAACAAAAGCATCATCATAAATATTAATTTTTTTACAAATATTTTACATACAAACCTAAAACATTGAGTTAATCATTCATAGTTACTTTGTTTTATATTGTGCACATGATTTTATCTGTAGAATTTCTTTTATCTTTCCATAAAACTTGTATAATATTTTGTCAATGTTTTAATAAATGTTTGTGTTTCCATGAATCCTTCTAGGTAGTATTTTTTTCCCTTGTATTTCCAAAAGGGTGTTTGCTAGTTAAAAATGTCTATAACCATAATATATAAATTTTTAATTGACTTGTAAAAAAATGTACATATATAGATATGTAAATGTATGTATGTATGTATATATATGTATGTATTATATCATGTGTGTATATATATTCGCATATGTTCATACATATATATGCATGTATGGATGGATGTAGGTTAGACTAAAACTTTGTATTAAGATTAAGTAAATCAGTTAAAATTAAATCAATTTTGACCAACAGAATCAAGCTCAAATTGAAATTAATGAGTCATGTATAAGATCAAATCATCATTTAATCAATCAGCCTATAACTGAACCCAACTTAGCTTGAGATTAAATCAAATGATATTGAGTCAATCTTATGCCAAAGTCAAATTGCCTTTAGATTGAAAAAAAAATAAAAATAAAAAGGTGCAACACATACACAAATTCCTACTTGAACTCAACCAAATCCATACTGATGTTTCCTAAATAAAATACAATTCAAAATAAGTCTAAAATCAAAGAGTAGCTACTCACGATCGATTGTAGAAATCAGTGAAAACTGCTGCAACTTTAATTAATTCTGAAGATCCTTTTTTCGATCAATCAACCAGAATTTTCCAATTGGAAGATTCTTACTCTCAGCTGAGATATGTATTTGAACATCGAATCCAATACCTAGAACAAAATGAACGGATTACGAAGTGAATGGACAAATTACTATTGAGCAATCACAATAAGTAATTATGAGATTTCCATGACATCCTGCTAAATTTAAACCTATAGAAATTTAGTGTAAAACAGTGAAAATTTACCTTACACCCACCCAACAGTATTAATAATTAGAGGTAACAAAGATTTTCTATGACTATCATGGTCATTTGACTAATGAAACTTCTCAAGAAAGTAGTCATATAGTCAGAATATGTAATTTATATAAGCTTCTGGGTCTCTTTTTGAAGATATATCACCAAAGAAAAAGCACCTGAAAAAGAAAAAGCAAATTAGTAAATTAATAAGTTTGAAAATGGTATAATGACAACTCAAAAGAGGACATTATTCATATGTCTAATAATCACCCTTAGCCCTATGGACTTACATGTTTTGGCCTTAGCCCCATTATAAATGCATGTTTCTTCAAGTGATGATTGATTGTCTAGAGAGTGGACAAAAAAGCATCCATACCCTATCTTCATTCTACATTTTGGCAATTTAAAATAAGAGAAATAAAAAAAAATACTTCCTCATATAGTATGTAAGATCTGCAATAAATTCATGCCCTTCTCTCTATAACCAAAGAGATAAGAAACCAAGAAATCTACAAATATGTAACAACTAAAATAAACATTTCTCTCGGGGGGAATAAACAATGAAGAAAACTTTATAATTTGCAAGTTATGCATATTCTACCAACACAAAACATATGAGCATACAAGTGATGACTAACCATGTTAGCCATGAAGTAAATGAATCCATTAAGTTTACAGTCCATGCATGTCGCTCTAGTTTCCTAATTCACCATATTAAACCATATAACAAATGCCATATTCTCATAATCATGCCAAATGAACATGCCTATAAACATTAGATACACTTTTTAAAGTTTTAATAAAGGTCCTTCAGTCAAATATGATAGCTTAATACAAAGAAAATGGAATAATATGCTTTGGTGCTTGTAAAGAAATGCTTGGAAGTAGGCTAAGCAGAAGGTTTGACCCACAAATCAGCATGAAGCTCTATCTAGAGTTTTTTGTTTAACATGATTTGCATGAGTAAGCAATTTTATCAACGCTACGAAGATGTAATACAACGTATCATATATTTTAACACATTAAACCAAAGCCATTTATAGAAATAAGGAACTCCTTAGTCTACCTACAATTCCTAATAAAAATCATTGCTCCATCATTCTAATCTTCAATAACTCCATCATGCCTTCTATGAAAACCTTCATCAATACCCACCAAACAAACTCCCTTTATACTCAAACACATGCATTTTAAGGTCTATATAAATCATAGGAAGGCCATTTCAATGTTCACTAGATTTTCCCTTAACTTCCCAATCTATTTGTCCAAGATAAACCAAATTTTGTCAGTCCAAAAGTAAAATATTAAGTGTCTGCCAATTTGTATAAGTGTATAGACATAAATCAAACTAAGCAAGATCAAACACCAATAAATATTTTTAGTGAGATGATAGACTGAGAAAATAAAATAGCAAATTTTATTTCATGTAAACTTTGTTCAGTTGATGCAAAGCATAAGATGCATATCTTGCTATCTTTCAAAAAAAACTTATATAGATTGTTGGTCAACGGAAAAAGAGATGTAATGTAAATGGACTGCGATATAAAGTGAAAATAATATATTTAAAATACTTTTGATTATTTGGTTAAAAACTCTATAAAAGCAAGAGTTTTTTTTAAGTTAAGTAATGCAAAGTAAAATTGGATAATAGGAGATGGTGATAGCCGGCAGGAAGTGGTGGCTACAAAGTGGGTGGCTACTGGTGTGGAGGTGAGGGCAACAAACGCTTGAGTGGAAGTGATAGGACCCCTGATTTAAATCGGATCATTGGATTGGCTCGGGATGAGTTGCCATGGGAATTAATCACCACCGTCTATGCTTTAATGCATGTCATTCTCTCAGCCGTGCGATGAAGCTTCCAAGGGAAGGAACCCGCAGCTTTTCGAGGAAAGGAGATAAGGGTTTCTCGACACTTGAGTGACAAACACTCGAGAGAAATGAGGGGAGAGTCGAGAACTCTGAGGAAAACTTAGGGTTTTCTCCAAGAAGGGTGCTCCATGAGGAAAGGTGGCAAGATGATGTTGTTAAAGGAAGAAGAAGAAGAAGCTAAGAAAGTGGAGAAGATAAAAGCGACAAAGATCAGTCCCCTTCTGTTTGTCTTTCTAATCCTATTTATACATCTTTTTCTTTAACTATCTTCTAGATCTCAATAATTCTTTACAGTTTTCAAGATTTGCTCTAGGTTTAGTTATTTTTCTGTTATATGGCCGTGATGCCTATCTGTTTTGGCCAGATGTTGGTTCCTTTCTTATTTTTCAGTTATATTGTTGTTGTAGTTTTGTCTGAGCTGGCAAGATCTTTACTTTCTTTCTTATTTTTTAGTTATATTGTTGTTGTAGTTGTCTGAGCTGGTCATGACTGGAAATCTTGTGCTGAATCTTGTTCTTGTAGTTTCTGTCTTGTTATTATGGCAATATTCAGTGATCATTTTTTTGCTAGGCATGCTTTATTTGGTTATTTATTGTAAAATCTCTTCTGAAATGGCTAAGTTCTCTATATTCTTTATTCAACAGTGGCTCATGTATGTAATTTGATTTATTTGATAAAATCTTTTAGCCAGAATGGGGTTTTTCTGTCTCTTGTACTCCTGATGTGTTTTTCTCTATTTGGGTCCATATCATTACCCCCTTCCCAAACATCGACCTTGTCCTCAAGGTCAAAGCTTGGAAAAACTTTCTGGAACTCTTTAATTGATATCCAAGATGCATCATTTGTTAACATTCCATCCCATTGGACTAGTACTTCTTTAATAGGCTTATCTGCTTGCAGTCTTGTCCTTTCTTCTAGAATTCTGATGGGTTTTACCAAAGGCAGACCCTCTATGAATTGTGCTGGGAGAATGGCTGGATGTAGCTTGGAGTCTTGCCTGTATTTCTTGAGTCTAGAGACATGAAATACATTGTGGATCCTTGCTATTTCTAGAAGTTCCACTCTATAGGCTACTGTTCTTATTTTTGTAGAATTCTGAATGGACCATAGTATTGCCTTTGTAATTTTGTGTAAGGGTGCAGTGATACTGAAGTTTGTCTGTAGGGTTGTAATTTGACTAACACCAGATCATTTATCTGAAATTGGAGTTCCCTTCTTTTTCTGTTGGCTAGTTGTTGCATTCTGTTTTGAGCTTCTTGTAAATTTTCTTTAAGTTGTTGAAGTATTTTATCTCTCTTTGTTGATGGTGTCTACCTCTGTGTTGTTACTTGTAGCACCATTGTAAGGTATGATTGTAGGTGAGAGTCTGCCATAGACTATTTGAAAAGGAGTCATTTTTGTGAAAGTGTTATTGATGTATTGTAGGAGAGTTCTGCCCATGGTAGAAACTGGAACCAATTTCTTGGTGACTCTATCACAAAACTTCTAAGGTATTGTTCTAATGTCCTGTTTGTGACTTCTGTTTGGCCATCTGTTTGGGATGATAAGCACTCTGGTGAGTGTTGTTCACTTAACCTAATAACTCTTGCAGAAATTACTCATAAAGATAGGGTCTCTCGTGATACTCTCTGATATGCCATGTAATTTGCCTATATCTGATATGAAAAAATGAGCGATAGATGTTGATGTAAAGTTGGTTTGAAGGCAAAAAATGTGCATACTTAGAGTCTATCTACTACTACTAGGATAGCTTTTTTTTGTGAGATGGGTAATCCTATGATAAATTCCATAGAAAGTTCCTCCCAAATAGATGATGGTATAGGCAAGGGTTGCAGTAGCCCTACAGGTTTCTAACTGTCATACTTTACTTGTTGACATATACGGCATGTTGAAATAAACTGCTGAATGTCTTGCTTCATCTTTTTCCAATAGAACTATTGAGTAATTCTTGCTAATATTATTTTAATTCCACTGTGGCCTCCTACTAGTGTTGAGTGTAGTTCTCTCATAATGGATATTCTTACTTTTGAATCTGTAACTATAGAAATTTTATATTTATAATATATTAATCCATTGGAAACTCTATGCTTTGGAAAGAGTTCTGAGTTTCCAGTTATCTGCTGATAGAGTTGCTGTAATTCTGGAATGGCTTGTGTTTCATCTTTAATTTGCTGTAATAAAGAAGTGAATTGTTGGGTGTAAGCATATAAACTCGATGATAGTAGATAGTTATGTTGTAGGTTGTTGTTCTTGAACTCTAATTTTCTACGGACAAGGCATCAAGCTTTGTTTATGATCCCGGTTTGTATTCTATGGTGTAATCAAAGCCAAGGAGTTTAATTAAGAACCTTCTTTGTTGTTATTGTTTATTGCATGAGTTCTCTAATACTTTTTTGATCTGGTGGTTTGAAAATACTATCTCCATCTCCCAACTGCTTCTGTTATGGCATATAATTCTCTTGCATAAGTTGATGATTTCTGTAAGGTTGGAGATAGTTTCTTGAAATAATAATGACTATTTTGAATTATCGCTCTATTGCATACACATCTGTTTCTATAATAAAAGGTAGAGTAAAATTTAGAAAAGCTAATACAGGTAAAGATACCATAGCTTACTTAAGCTGTATGAATGCTTTTTGAGACTCTTCTGTCCACTAGAATTGCTGTTTAGCAAGCATTGATGTTAATGGTGGAGCAATTGCTGCATACTACTTTACAAAATTTTCTATAATAGCCTGTTAAACCCAGGAATCCTCTTAACTGTTTTTAAGTTGGAAATGGCCATGATTATGCTTGCTTCAATTTTTTTTGATCTACTTCTATCCCTTGTACCGATAATATGTGGCTTAAATATTCTATCCTTTCCTGGATGAATGAGCATTTGGAGGGTTTGATAAACAAGGTATTTTGTTTCAATTTTTTCAATACCTCTTGCAGATGTTGCTGATGTTGTTCCAAGGTGGGGTTGTATATTAGAATATCATCAAAGAATACTAACACAAATCTTCTTAGAAATGGTTTAATCACTATTCATCATGGCTTGGAAGGTTGAGGGTGCATTGGTTAACCCAAATGGCATTCTATTCATAATGCCCTTCATGTGTTACAAGGCTGTTTTGTATATATCTTCTTACGCCATTATTTGATGGTATCACGAATGCATCTAACTTAAAGAAAATAGTTGCTCCATGTAATTCATCCATTAATTCTTGAGTTGGAATGGGGAATCTTCGAGGGGTGGTGATTTTATTTGTGCCTATAATCTACACAAAATCTCCAAGTTTCATCTTTTTTTTTTAGTAAAGTGGTGAGGAGAAAGGGCTAGTACTCTCCTTATTATCCTTGTCATCTCCTTGATTAACTTCTCAATTTTAGTTTCTAAAATGTGGATATCTGTAGGTTTTAACCCGATTGGTTGAGTTCAGGTGGTAATGATGATCTATGTCCCTTTTGGGAGATAAGTCAGAGATGCTTGAAATAATTCTTGGTATTGGTGTAATACCTGTTGTATATTTGTAGGTAAGCTGTTAAATTCCCTTGCTGTGGGCTCTATCAGCATTGATACTTCTCTGATTTGTAGGTAGGATGCTATCTCATCCTTGTTTTGCAGCTTTGTAAACTGATGTAATGTAATGCTTTCCACATTTGTTTGTATCCCCTTGCGGTTGTACTATTGTGTCATTATATTTGAATTTCATGGTTAACTTTTGTAATCATTCTCCCAATTTCTTGCATACTTACGCTGCTCCTTGCATTGTAAGGTAAGATCATTTCGAAAGTATATCCTTGTAGTTTGATGGGTATGTTGGAGCAAACTCTTGAGCATTTTAATGTTTCTCCATTTCCTACTAATACTTTAAAAATTGATGCAGGTGTGACTGTGTGATCTATGAACTTAGCTAGTTTGGATTGAATAAAATTGTGGGTTGAACCACTGTCAATCAGTACTTGTACTGGTTTATTTCCAATCATCCCTTGTAATCTCAATGTTCTTGGGTTTGAGTGACCTGTGAATGCATTGAAACTAATTTCTGGAATATCTTCTTGTATTGACAGGTTTTCTTCTTGATTTTCTTGCTGCAAGTTGTAATCCTGATCCTCATTGACCATCATGAGGGCAAATAACTTTGATTTACATGTGTGACCCCTATGGTATTTCTCATCATGTTAAAACATAATCCCTTTTTCTTTCTTTCTTCTAAGCTGTTGGTGTAAGTCTTTGTATTGGAATAGTTGGCTTGTTAGTATTGCTGTTGTTGTGAATTGGCATGACTGGGGTGGGAAGTAAATGATGTTGTTGTCTTATTATTTGATTGAAACGTGAGCTTCTTGCTATATAAACCTCATCCGCTAGTCTGTCTTCCATTAATTTTGTAAGTTGGAATGCTTGTTGTAGTGAAGTTGGTTGTAATGCTCTGACTTCTCTTTTGATATCTTGTCTTAGACCAGATTCAAAGCAACTTTGGAGGAATTCAAGAGGAATTCTTGAAATTTGGTTAGCCAATTCTTCAAACTCATTGTAAAATTCACATAGTTGTTCTTTTATTGTAATTTGGCTAATTCTCCCCAAATCCACCTGTATAATGAAGGCCCAAATCTACGTATTACTTGTTCTTTGAAATTATCCCAAGAATGTAATTGCTTATTAAGGTGCATCCATTGGAACCAACTTAGAGCGGTCCATCATATACACGATGTAATTATGAACTTGTTCTTCAAATATTATAATACTGAAAAAATTGGTCTGCCTTGAATAGCCATCCTCTAGGGTTTTCTCTATTAAATCGTGGCATATCTACTTTTATAGGTCTTGAATTTTGAGTGTGACACCTATTTTTAGGAGTAATTTCTACAGGATTTGAGTTACATACCTGTGATTCTTTACTTTGTTGCTGATGTTCTTGACAAGATTTATCTAGTTTGTCTTCAATTGCAGATAATCTACGTGATACTTCATTTAATATGATAGTGATTGATGTCATTCGTTCATCAATCTTGTTTAATCTTCCTATACATTCTTCCAAGGTTTTTGTTGTATGTCTTGTGCCATCTGCCATTGTTGCTTGCAGGATCTCAACGAGAGCACCAATGATAGGACCCCTGATTTAAATCGTATTGTTGGTTGGCTCGGGATGAGTTGCCACGGGATTAAATCGCCACCGTCTATGATTTAATGCGCGTCATTCTCTCAGTCGTGCGATGAAGCTTCTGGGGGAAGGAACCTGCGGCTTTTAGAGGAAAGGAGATAAGGGTTTCTCGACTTGACGGTAACACTCGAGAAAATGAGAGAGTCGAGCTTTGGGAAAACTTAGGGTTTTCTCCGAGAAGGGTGCTCCGGTGAGGAAAGGTGGCAAGATGATGCTATTAAAGGAAGAAGAAGAAGAAGCTAAGAAAGTGGAGAAGATCAAAGTGACAAAGATCAGTCCCCTTTTGTTTGTTTTTCTAATCCTATTTATACATCTTTTTCTTTAACTATCTTCTAGATCTCAATAATTCTTTACAGTTTTCAAGATCTGCTCTAGGTTTAGCTATTTTTCTGTTATATGGCCGTGACGTCTGTCTGTTTTGGCCAGATGTTGGTTCCTTTCTTGTTTTTCGGTTATATTGCTATTGTAGTTTTGCCTGAGCTGGCAAGATCTTTACTTTCTTTCTTATTTTTCAATTATATTGCTGTTGTAGTTGTCTGAGCTGGTCATGACTGGAAATCTTGTGCTGAATCTTATTCTTGTAGTTTCTGTCTTGTTATTATGGCAATATTCAGCGGTCATTTTTTTGCTAGACATACTTTATTTGGTTATTTATTGTAAAAATATCTTCTGAAATGGCTAAGTTCTCTGTATTCTTTATTCAACAGTGACTCATGTATGTAATTTGATTTATTTGGTTAAATCTTTTAGCCAGAATGGAGCTTTTCTGTCTCTTGTACTCCTGATATATTTTTCTCTGTTTGGATTCATATCAGGAAGCTAGATTGGTTGATCTCATTTTACACCTAATTGTGTATTTAAAGTTTGCCCAAATTTGGGGAATTCCAAATACACTAGTTTTGAACTAGAGAATGTATTCTAATGCATTCTCAAAATATAATATATTTCAAATGTAACCAACCAAACAATAAAAATTTTAAAACCCAAGAATTTACTTTACACGCAAAATGATGCAGTTGACCAAACAAACCCATAATCAAGATATTTACTAATTCACCTTGCAGGTTCTCTCAAAGACGTGCAATCACATAAAAGCAAACCTCAAAAACTGAAGTAGCAATAATTCAAACAATTTATAAAATATTTGAGCAGCTCATTTAGTCACTTGAAGATCAAAAATACGTTTCATGTATGAAAAAGAAATATCACTGAAAGATTTTGATTTTTATTAAGTTTAAAATAAATATTAAATTTTAACTACATCCAACCACCTCAATCTAATAAAAGGTTTTCATGATTTCTATTTTAAAGCAACCGAATGGCCCCAAGTAATGATGATTAAAAATTTAAAGAGAGAGAGAGAGAGAACGAAAGAACACTAACCTGGTAGACATTCGTCAACAAGATGAAGGGACAAGCGGCGTGAGAAAGAACTCAGTATCGAATCAAGTAACCCACTCTATCATACCTTCAAAACCATTCAAAACCAAAAGGCGAACCATGTAACCAATTTATAATGTGCAAAATTTTTAAATTAAGCATCTTTTAAACTTTAATTAGCGAAATAGGGCTAACAAAAAAAAATTTAAATAGTACTTAGCGGTTTAGCAGGCGGATCTTGACAAATGATGGTAGGGACGAATGGCCTAAAATATATTTTTTTTTTAAAAAAGGGGAATTTACATACATATCACACAATTCTTATATATTTACATATCTAACATCACAGTTAGCGTGTAAAATACTTTTTTTTTGGCCTAAAATAATTTTTTTTTAAAAAAGGGGAATTTACATACACATCACACAATTCTTATTTATTTGCATATCTAACATCTAAAGTTAGATATTTAATTATCTAATAAATTTCTATGCTTAAAAAGATGCATCTCATTTTTAAAAAGTGAATAAAGTGGTATTTTTGATGTGATATTGAAGATTAGAGTGTTATATATAAAAAAATTGAAGTTTAGGTGTTAGATATATAAATACATAAGAATTGTGTGGTATTAATATAAATCCCCTCAAAAAATACAAATTTTATAATTCTGCCAGAGACCTCAACTTTAATTTATCTTTTTTAAATAAATATCTAAATTTTATATTTAAAATATATTTATTTTTATATACATAAAAAAATAAATTTTATTAAAATTTAATAATATTTTTTATATAAAATTAAAAAAATTTATAATATTTATGTAAATATGAAATTTTAAATTTAAATATGTAAAAATACAAGAATGAAGTTCTCTGTTAGACCAGATCGCCTACAAATAGCTATATACTGGGTGCCTGGTGGTGGTAGTCAACAATTTGTCTCATGCCGTCGCCTCCTCCTTTAAGCTATCGTGCCGGACATCTTTCCTGTTGCAATTGAGGCAAATAACAATGTGCAATTAGTTAAACATTAAGCAAGCTATGAAAAATAACATTTAACAAGTGTAACGTAATAAGCATAACAAGAGTAACAAGTGTAAGCTACCAAGTGTAACAACTATAACAAGTATAAAAAGCATACCAAATGTAACAACTATAGCAAGTGTAACAACCAACACTGAACACAACAATTCAATTACACTCAACAGAGGTAGTGTAACAACCAACACTGAACACAATAATTCAATAACACTCAATAGAGATAGTGTAACAAACAACATAGAACACAACAATTCAATTACACTCAATAGAGATAGTGTAACAAACAACACAAAACATGGTCACTTCAATTACATTCAACAGAGGTAGTGTAATAAACAACATAGAACACAACACTTCAATTACACTCAAGCTGAATGCACAACCGAACACTCTTGAATAACCACTGATGAATTACAATCTGCGCGATCGTATTTGAGGACATGTCGACCTGTTGTGTCCAACAGTCTTACACACACTACAAACCCTAGAACATTTTGTAGTGTTCTCCATAGTATTTTTAAATCTTGTCCTTGTGCGTCTTTTCATTCGATTGGTTTATAATCACGCATGTGCCACCATTGATGTGCTCACTCTTCGATCGGGTATTATGTGGAATTCGCCTTGGTAGGTGTTGATATAGTTTTGCAAACTAGTACGTTGAGACATAATGGGCGTGGTTTATGTGTCGTTGACACAAAATACCAATCACGTGCGCACATGGCAGATGGTAAGCTTGCGGTTGTCTACATGTACACATACACTCGTTATTTTCACCTAATTGAAGATCCTACTAGTGACATCAAACACAGGTACTGAGACATGCTTATTCGCGTTGAAATCTTCTTGCCTCTCATTAGCCGCGCACCTTAGCATGGAGATGTTTCGTTTCGAGAGTTGTAGGCGATTCAAGGCGTTTCATGAAAAGGGATACAATGTTGTAGTATCTTCTAATCAAGGCTTGAATCGGTAAAACATGTTCTTTTAAGCACACCATTGAAGCATCACCGTTTGTAGTCATTGTATCGTGCACATCTGGTATGAGTAAGAGACCATTGTTGAACGCCCTTAAAATAAGCCCATGCCTCGTGCTTGATATTCTTGATGTCGACATATATCGCTTAAAATGCACGAATGTCATCCGTGTTTCTGCAATGTACATTTTTTGACATATGAAGTCAACATCACCTATGCGGTGTCTAACGCGTTTGAAGTTCTCCCTTAAATGGTAAGCGAGCGATGTCGCCAGGAAAGATCTCTCCCGCAACTAGACACGTAATCATCACGAGATGAGGCGATATCACCCCTTATAGAAATTGATGGGATCAAGTCTTGTAATATCTGCAAAAACCAAATCCATAACTCAATGCTCTCTAATTCCACAACTGCGAAGGCTAGTGGGAACAAGCCATTGTTTGCATCGATCCCAACTGCAGTTAGCAGTGTTCCTCTGTACTTACCTAGGAGAAAAGTCCCATCAAGGCATAGAACTGGGCGGCAATACTGCCAACCTCTTATTGAAGGCTCAAATGACCAAAACAACCATTGGAATCTGTTCGATTCTGTTGAATGTATCGATATCGACCACAGCATAGATGAAACAACAGACATGAATTTTCTCAATGTTTTGTAAAATTCCTCCCAACTTCTAAAAATAACCTTAACAGCCTTTCGACGTGCATCCCAAGCCTTCATGTAGGACACTCTTATATTAAACTTCGACTCAATACAACCTACAATTTTCCTGGGCTTCAGATCTAGTTGACGTCTGATTGCAGGTTAGATGAAATAACTAATGAACTGTGACGTGCATTGCCTGTGTCCAGCATTAAGCACTGAATGACTACAGCTATGAGGTGCGCCTAGTGAACTAATACGCCATGCATCGATCTTGCATGTAAGCTCCACAAACATGGTCTACCTGGGTTAGAATGATGTGTGCACCTTGCTGTAATTTTAATTAATTTGAAGCACAAATGACAAACATTGTTCATGATAGACCAATCACGAATAGCAAATTACCGCTTCTTGAATTGAAAACACATATCTTCAAACAATTCATGGAATGCGCTTATCCTCCTCAAAGATCGAATGATCGATGGGCCATCAAATGTAAGGTCCTCATCCCATTCTCTACTGTTTGGCCTCCAAATAATCATTATATCGTGCTCTTTTCGTATGACTTGTTCTAATTGAGTAATCAATAATCAAGTCCCTAACACTAAGGGATGATTCTGTGGCCAGTAAGTTAGCCCGTTCTGTGCAGTTATGATCCTCCTCATCATCATCATCACTGCTACCTCCACTAGGCATAGTTTCATATCCAACATCTTGGTGGATACATTCATCTCATTATCTTAAGTCCATAACATGAGAACTTGTCCGTGAAATCATGTTCTCTTGCTTGAGACCCATAACATTCCACGGTGTACTGAAGGCGATGTGCTGTACACTCGTTCGAGCTCTCTCACATTCCTCTATATTGTTAACCTCTCTATCTCTACCCATCAATTCCATAACTTTGACATAAATCACAATAGGTTGTGCATCTAGTAAGTATAATCGACTTCTTTATCATCAATGGAGTTGCAATAAATCCGGACCAATAGGAAAACGGCCTACCAGATTCACAAAGAACTTTGTTGGATCTATCTTCAACGACCTCATGATTCATTTATATAATTCCTCAAATCTAATCCGACGTGAGATTTGGAGTGGACGATTTTTCCCACCAATATATGTTGGAATGAAATCGTCATTTACTCTCAGTTCACTGCCATAATAAAGAACTATACAAACAGTAGCTGAACTCATCACTAAGTACCAATAACATAACAACAATAATCTTTCGCCGCACCTGATAAATGCAAATAATTTAATTAAGGAGAAATATGAGGGGATAAATGAAATGCTATTTATTACGCGATTGGATTCATATATGATATAGAAGACTACAAAAGAATATTAACATTTTTTATCATAAATGTTATACTCTCATTTATCATATATCAATATAATAAGTGCTAAATCGCATAGCTCATTCATCGATACATCAAGTATCCACTACATAACAACTTAAAATCCTTTTAAACCAAAAAGATTGAATGTGACACAATCTCACTTAGAACTAACAAGTCACAACTTAGAACAACAAAGCGGTGATAATTATACAACCTCATTTTCTTGTATTTACATTACTTTACTCTAAAATAAACAAAAGAAACAGCTAAATACATTTTTCTAAGCAAAACAATACAAACAACCTTATTTTTTAAGTCATGTTTATATTTAAGTCAAACTATTAAAATATTACTCCAAAATCTATAAATAGTCTATCTTTCTAAAATGAGAGGGACTTATAGAGATCACATAAAAAAATTCTCAAACTCTATCTTTTGCTCATCTAATATCATCTAATTACCATTATTAAATAATCATCATTTGACTGATATTGTCAAACTTTCATCTCTAAATCACTCATTTATCTACTATATTTCAAACAAGGATGCTCTCTAATATCAATAAGATTGAAGCATTCCATCGACATAACATCATTACATCGTAGTCAATAAAATTGATAAAGGTCATCACTACTAATATTAATTAATTGTCATTGTCAATAAGACTAATGCATATCTCATATATTGCTTTGAATTCATGATTCACACAAAGTTTTGAAAAAAAAATTGAGTGATCATACATGCATCGCTTATATTTTTATGTGACAAATTTAGTCATAAATTTCTAAATATTTATATATAAATATATTAAGTCTTGCATTGAAGATCTTGTAATTGATTTGTTTAAATATTTATCATAAATGAACAATATTTAAATAATTGCTTATCTCATCAAAAATATTTTTTTCAATTATACATTTCTAAAAATAGAGTTTAAATTGTCATAGATTTAATTTTAATATTGCATCAATAATCATGTTCTAATAAAAGATACATATCTTATAAAAAAAAATACTGCTAAAAAAAATATGATTGTGTTTCTTAAATAAAGATTGAAATTTTATATTGATATAACATCAAATATGGACATAATATCTGAAAAGTCAAGTACAATAATAAAACATGCCAATTACAATAATATGATACATATTATCCTCAGGAATTTACAACCTCAATTGTGTTCAATAATAATTGAAGATTGTTCAATCATTATTCAATCTTCGTTCTATGAAGTTCCTAAACGCCACATACAACCTCATAGAATACAAAAACCGCATAAAAATTAATCTTCCCTACAAAAATGAGATCTACCACAAATTAACCGCATAAAAAATGAGATCTACCACAAATTATCATGAAAATCAAACTAAATAGCTTAAACATACCTATTATACCCATAAAAATATAAATCTAACAAGTTTTTTTCATTTGGGGTAAAAAATACCTAAATCGGCGAAAAAATCCAACGAAAAAACTTCTTGGCGGACGGGACAATGTCCAGTTTGAACGGGAGAGGAGAAAAGCAATGGCAAAAGAAAACCAGAGTGAACTCGTTGAAAAACCTAAATTTAGGTTCCATCCAACCATGGGCAATTAGATACAAAACATCATCTGATATTTTATTTTAAAATTTTTTTAAGCAAGTTAATTAGCTAATTATGTTTTTAATTAGGGCTAATTTAAAATTAAACCTTCCAAGAGACTGTTAAGGAGAAGACGCGAGAAGGTCAACTTGCCGCTGCTCTTAGGGCCGTAAATGACAACAATAGGCAGAGTTCGAGAGACGCTAGCAATGGCATGTAGAGCATCAGCCCACGAGTCAAAGCGGCCCGACTAGCGGGCGTGGAAGGAGTGCTCTCTGAGGCAATGGCCATTGATTCTCTTCGGGTTGTTTTGGTAGGTTACTAAAACCCCAGACGAGCAATCGCGCCTTGTCTTTCCAAGCGAGCTCCGTCGACCTATTTCGATGAGCACACTGAGAAGAAGGCAAGGATTTATATTAAATTCATTAAATAGATTTTGTAAAATTAATTTAATAAATAAATAATAATTAATTTAAAAATATTAGATTAAATAAAATAACTTTATTTCTTATTCAATTTATAAAAAAAAAATCTTAATTTATTTTTATAATTTCTTAATTAAATTACTGATTTGAATCAAATAATTTTGATATATATATATATATATATAAATTTATAAAATCAAATCAAAATTAATGAGTAAAATTAATAAATTAAATTTTATATCATTTTTATTTAATATGATTAAATGGAAATTATTATTTAATTAACTTTTAAATTACTAAGTAATGATTAATTGAGATGCTATGTCATAATATTTTATGATTTAATTAATTTAATTAAATTTAATATATTATAAAACATAACTTTCTCACAAATTCTTCATAATGCAGCTAAATTAAAGTTTCCCAAATAGCACCAGAGGTGCGGTGCAGTGTAACCACCACCCCAAACCCTACCTTAATCTACCTTTCATTATTTTTCACACTATTAATATCTACTTGCATTATTGGTGCAATCTAAATGACCCAAAGTCTACTATCTATAATGGTTATGTATAATAATTTCTACTCCCACATACTCTCTAAAATGATAATTTTACGTTCTATCATTCCTAACTTTATCACATGCACTTTAATAGCCCAATACTTGAAAATATTCTCATATAACAAAGTATCCAAGTGGTAATTAACTTTAAAAATCTAATTTGTTTGTATAAGAAAATATTCAAATAAAAATCTTAATATTTCACTACTATTTATATTAAAAAAACCTTAAACACATGGTGAAGAATATCACTTCAATAATTATCAGCATTACACAACTCATTAGAGCACCTAACTATCGTAACACTTAATCAATAATTAATTACTCAAATCAATTCCTATTGAATCAAATTAATCATTTAATGAATTAATCTATGTTTAAAAAATAATATATTATACTAATTAACTAATGAAAAATTAACACAATTTAACCCTAATGCATTTTATCAATAATTTTAATACAGTGTTCCAATTATCACTTAAATACCTTGAATTAGCCTACAAACTCTTTAATTAATTAATAGTTTAGCTTAAAATCTGATTTATGAAGAAAAAGATTGGGGAGTTGGTAAGAGTATCTCCACAAAAAGTGGACAAGCTTTAAATCTATAAAAAACAATCTTTCTAAAACATTAACACGACTCATAGTTCTAAAAAAGAGAATTTTGACTTTAATAAAGCCACAATAGTTGGCTCGTTACCAAGCACTTAAAATTCATTATGATGGCCTGAATAGCATTATAAAATGAAGTAATAATTAATGAAAATCTTATATTGAGAATTTTTAAATAAGAATTTCAATGAATTTTTTAAAGAGAAAAAATATATAATCATGAACTAAATTATATACTAACACAAATAATGTTCATTTTTTTAAAAAAGGGCATAAGGCTAAATTTTTAGGTTTAAAGATGATGACAATTATAATTTGGAGAGTTATAGAAGATGGTGATGGTGGTCTTTCTCTCATTTTCTAAAGGCCTCTCTCTCAACAATTTTTTTCTTTTCTTCTATTTCTTTATTTTATTTATCATTTATCATTTTTAATTTCTTTAACTTCCTTTTCATTTTCTAAATTTTTATTTTCAAATCTTATTTCTGCTAATTTCTTTCCATTTCTCATCTCAATAGCTTTACATTATTCCTTACCCTTATCCTTAGGATTTATTTCAGTGATACATGATAAACTACATTGAGGTCTATTTGCAAGATTAATAGATAATTGCTCTAATTGTGTTTCTAAGTTTCTAACTAAAGTTGCTTGACTTTGTAACTGAGTCCTCATTTGCAACACTAATTCTTTTAAAGTGTGTTTTTTATCTTTAGGTTTATTTTGAGGAGGATATTCGGGTGAAATTATATGTTTATAATCTTGATTTTGATTATTATAGTTCATATTGTTCTAATTCTCATATTTCCATTTTGATTCACATATGCATTATTATTCCATTAATAGTTAGGATGGTTCTTTTATTGAATTTGAGAAGAGATCATTTTGTCTATTTGAAACATAATTAAGCATTTCTAAACCTTGATTATTTTGCTCTTCCAAATCATATTTTTCACTATTTTCTTCTTCCTGGTTACTAATATTTATATTATGATTCATCCCTAAATTATCTAACTTTTTAGATATGGTTGCTACTTGTGAGCTTAGCATTGTGATCACATCATTGTTATACCTTTTAGATTTTAAATTAGTGACCTAGATGGTCACTAAAATTATTTGTAGTCATTTTGACAATTAGTTCATAGGCCTCTTCATAAAGTTTGGACATAAGAACAACTTGTTGGCCTCATTGTCTACTACATAAGTTGAGTTGAGCTCACAAGCCAAATTCGACGGATTTTGGATGCAATAGTGCGCAAATCGGAGCTGAAATGAACTCGACGTCGTCGAAAATCAATCAAAATGACCTCCGATTGATGAACATACTTCGCCATCGTGTTCAGAATGTTGAAATTGATTACAATATACATATTGCATAATTCGATGGTCAACCGATTAAGAAAGAAATATGTCATTGCATGCTCCGAATTGAAGCGTGATGATGGTCAAACAACCTCTGTTCGCGAAATTGATCGCTTTGTTAACTTCGAAACATTAAAACATATCAAATGAGACTATCTGCACTTAATTCAAATAAGCTTTGAATGTCAGATTAACGGCCTATTTTGGCTGAAATTGGTTCGATTCGGCATGAACCAAAACGCGATCATAAAGATTGTTTGCATAACGAAATAACTTGTATATATATATATATATATATATATATATATATATATATATATATATATATATATATATATATAATTTTTGTATGTAAAAAAAATCAAAATCTAGGTTAATTTTCATTTTTTATAAACAAATGCCATTATAAATAACGCAATTACCTAACCCTAAGACAACTCGACATCCTCCACTCCAAAACTTAGCGTCGCACACTCACTCTCTCAGTTCAAGCTTCCAAACCGAGCGACTCCCCTCTCTCGTGCACAAGAGACCTCCTCTTCAATCCCTCTCCCGTCCATCCCTCTTGCCTCTTGCGATATCGAGCTGCACGCCGGTTGAACGAGCCTCCTCCCTTTGTTTCTTCCGCTCCAACCGACTCATCTCGACTGCAGGTATTTCTCTTATTCTGTTTTCCTCTCTCAACTTGTCATGATAGAAAGGGAGGAGGTGACGGTTTACTCTATCGATGGATGGGCTAAGGCGCACAGTTATGGATTCAAGGATGAAATGAAGCGTGAGAGGCTCATCGGCTAAGCTGTTGGGTTTGTGAAGCTGCCCTCCGGTGGTCTCCATATGCTAGGAGTCAAGTACACCAGTCGAAGCCAAACCAGGGTTGATAGACTTCTTCGTGAGAGGGAGCTCAGGAAGCTCAACAAAAAACATCAACATCGATGACAATGATGTAGCTGACAGCAAATGGAATAGCAGTGGCAGTCTCGAGTTCCTTGTTGAGGATGAGATGGGAGTGGTTGAAGTCCATGAAGATGAGATGTTGGAGGCCTCCCCTCTTGCTTCTAGGGAGATGGATTTGGGGCATCAGAGGGAAGGCCCATGAAGCAGCGACTATTAGTGGAGGCTAATCGTCTTCCTGTGTCTGCATTTCAGCGTGGTGAGGATTCCTGGTCATTGGAGATTAGCGTCGGAGGCCTTGTTAGTGTGCTTCTTGGTGTTAAGATGTTGATGCTAAATGGATTGGATGGGCTGGTGTAAATGTGCCAGATTTAGTTGGGCAAAAGGCACTTATAAAGGCACTGACTGAGAAGAGATGCATTTCGGTTTTTTTTTTTTTCTTGATGAAGAAATAGTACACCAATATAACAATGGCTACTACAACAGTATCCTATGACCACTTTTTCATTATCTTGGACTTCCTCAAGAAGATAGACTTGCAATGACTCGCCGCTTCCAATCTCAGTTTGATGCATATAAAAGGGCCAACCAGATGTTTGCTACTGTTGTGAATCGACACTATGAAAAGGGGGACGCTGTATGGTGCCATGATTACCATCTTAAGTTTCTTCCAAAATGTCTTAAGGACTATAACAGCAAGATGTACGTTGGTTGGTTTCTTCACACCCCTTTTCCTTCATCAAAAATTCACAGAACCCTGCCATCTCGATCAAAGCTTCTTAAATATGTTCTTGCTGCTGATTTGGTTGAATTTCACACATATGACTATGCAAGACTTTTTGTAAGTGCTTGAACTCGAATTCCTGGACTTGAAGGTACGACAGAGGGAGTGGAAGACCAAGGCAAATTGACACACGCTGTTGCGTTTCCTATCTGGATAGACTCTGACTGCTTTTAGTGAGCGCTTGAACTTCCAACAGTCAAAGATCACATCAATGAATCGACACAAAGATTTGCTTGTCATAATGTAATGTTAAGAGTTGATCGGCTTGAAATGATTAAAGGGATTCCTCAAAAGATTTTAGCATTTGAGAAGTTCCTTAAAGAAATCTAGTCCAACAAGAGCTGGCATTCTTGAATTGTTTGTTGGATATAAGTACTCGTGCATGTTGCTTCAGCATGTCGAAGAAATCTGGATGGTTTTCATACAGGTTTGAAGGCCTATGCGATACTTTTCATAAGCATGGTAGGTGCAATAAAATCACTGGGTGCGGTAAGCAAGACACCATGCACGCTTTCCATAAGCGTGGTGGGAAGGCTCGTACTCCGTCAGCCTACGAGGATGGCCGAGGTTGTCGGATTTCATTTCAAACCCATGTATTAATATCAGGGATTACAACTGAGAGGGTGATTAATTTCTGTAATTAGCTTGATACAGTGAGCTTGAGTGATTAAATCTTTCTTGATTGAATTCGGGCTCTGTTTACTGTTCCAATTGGGTTCTGTTGGGTGTGAGTTGAGTCAAGAAAATGAGTTGAACCCTTTCCAATTGAGTTAACCCGGCTGAGTAAAGGAAGGAATCGGTTCGGGAGCTTCCTGATCCGTTGGATCTAGCGCCTTTTCTTCTCGGCCGTTGGATGGGCTCCCTTGGATCGTGTTCTTCTTTGCTTCTTGCTTGAGCCGTCTGATTGTCTTGCGTTATCTGCTGCCCTTGGATCGGTTTCTTGATCATGTGGTTCGGATTCTTTGTCTTAGTGGATTACGTGTTATTTGGCGCTTGATCGCGGGAAATTGATCTGATGGAATAACGCGTGATCTTGATCGTTGGATCGGAATTTGAATTAAACTAACCTTTTCTTTCCTTATTCTTTTGTTTTGTTTGTCGGGTTTGAGTCGCTAGGGTTTAGGCGTCGGAGGAGATGGAGGAGATCCTTACGGTGAGGGTCGATCCAAGGAAGATCCACCGTAGAAAGTCCCGAGGATGCCGGAACCCGGCTTGAGAGAAATGAGGGGATCCGGGATTTCGCCGTCTGTTTGGTGTTTTCCCCGCACCGTGAGAAATGTTCTGCGGAGGGATAAGAAAGACTGGGGAAAGAGGGAGAAGACTAAGAAGCTAGAAACAGAGGAGTTCTTGAGATAAATTCTTCAACCCTTTTCATTCCTCTCTGATCTCTATTTATAGTTTTCGTTGCTCTTCTAAAGTGTTCTTCTGCTATGCCTAGATCTGTTATTTCTTACTAAATGGATCCACGGTTCTATAACTGTTTTCTGTTAGGGATGTCTTTCTGTTATGCTGATGTGTCCATGGCTCTCTTGAGGTCTTGATTCTTGCCTTCTGCTCTAAGTTTTTGATAATTGCAGCATGATCTTCTGGAAGGATCTATCTTGATTGAGTAGTCTTTTGTGGTGATGCTTTGGCCTTATTCACATCTTTGTTGATAACTTGTTGTCATTTCTAGTTGATCTGGTTCTATTCTGAACATCCTATCTATCTGTCTAATTGTAATTATTTGTGCTCTTGAATTAGTATAGTTGTAATACTTTCCTTTCTCTGGAATTGTTTAGTTTTCTGCTGTCTGTTGGTCCTTCTGTGATGATTAATTTGGGCTGTATTGGATTAGTCTGTAAGCCCTTTGCTGTATTCAAATTGAGTTAACTTCTGTAATATTTGTAGTTTGTTTCATGCTCTGATACCAAATGATTCTGTAATATTTCCCTTTCATTATCAGTGGTTTGAATCATTCCTCTGTAGAGTAATGTCTGTTGGATTTTAATTACATTTGTTGCTTTGGGGATATGGATTCATATCATTACTCCCCTCCTCACCGACCTTGTCCTCAAGGTCAATCTTGGGATGCTTTACGTATTTCTTCAATCTATTTCTCAGCTTTGTTGATACTTTCCCTCCTTGATTTTACGTAATGTGTTGCTCCTCTGCTTCATGATCACCCTATTTTCCGGATTAGGTGTTTCTGTTCCAATGATAGAGTTTAATTTGATGAGAGGGGTTAAGCATAGTAATTGGGTTCGATAGTAGTAAATCCGGTTATTGTGTAATTTGTGTTTGATTACGCTCTTGTAGTCGCTTTGAGTCCACTTCAGTTGATTTTATGGAATTATATCTCGACTTATATATCTAGGCTAATTCTATGGTCGACTTATTGATAACTATTTAGACTATGCTATACTTAGATAATTATCTCGTCTATCTGGATTGAATGGTGATATTTGAAGCTTGTTGCTCTTGTTTCTTCTTGCACCCATTGGTTTGATTATCATGTGGTAGTTGATGTAGGTCATCATTGTGACATACTAATGCTTGGACTTACATATATGCTCTTTATGGTCCTTCTCCTCACAATTGAAACACAATCCTTTCTTTCTTCTTTCTTCTATTTGTAGGTGTTAGCCTTTGTTATTAGGTTTATTTGGATTGTTGTTTTGTTGATTGGTGTTTGTGGGAGGCGGTATGCATTCTTTGTTGTTGTTTTAATGTGGGAGGTTGGCTGATCTTGTAGTTTCTTGCCATTGTTACATCATCAGCTGATTCAGTGCATATTGGGTCTGTTTGGGTGTAATGTGAGTTTGATTCACCTCTTAAATCTTTGACTAACGATGGGCCAAACCTCTGAATAACTTGTTCTTTAAATTGTGGCCAAGAATGCAATTGTTTATTTACTTGCATCCATTGATACCACTCAAAGCGGTCCATCCATGTATATTGAGGCTATTAAAATTTCGATCATCGAGGATTTATATCTTGAAAAAGCACTCACTTTCAAGAGCCATCCTCTGGGTTTCTCCCTTAAATGGGCATATCTATTTTAAGAGGCATTGATATGGGGGTGTGTGTATGTGGCATGTTTGAGAATAGGTTCATCAAGGGATGCATCACATACCGCTTTGAGGTTGTTTTTCTATTCTCTTTATCTATTGATTCAATCTTTTTTATTTCATTCAATGCCATAGTGATTGGAGGTCATTTGTCGTTTCATTGTTGTTCATTGCAACATGCTTCAAGTGTTTTGCATTGTTTCGGTTTCTTCTGCCATTTTCTGAGTGTTGTAGGCTTGAGTTGTGAGAATCAACAAGAGTGGGAAGTCAACAAGAGCACCAATGATATGTATTAATATCAGGGATTACAACTGAGAGGGTGATTAATTTCTGTGAATTAGTTTGATACGAGCTTGAGTGATTAAATCTTTCTTGATTGAATTCTGCCTGCTAATCGCTCCAATGGGTTCACTGGTGTGAGTTGAGTCAAGAAAATGAGTTGAACCCTTTCCAATTGAGTTAACCCGGCTGAGTAAAGGAAGGAATCGGTTCGGGAGCTTCCTGATCCGTTGGATCTAGCGCCTTTTCTTCTCGGCCGTTGGATGGGCTCCCTTGGATCGTGTTCTTCTTTGCTTCTTGCTTGAGCCACCGATTGTCGCTTATCTCGCGCCTTGGATCGGTTTCTTGATCATGTGGTTCTGGATTGCTGTGCTGTTAGTGGATTACAGGTGTTATTTGGTGCGCGGCTTGATCAGGGAAATTGATCTGCACCGTGGAATGAAAACGCGCGGCTGATCTTGATCGTTGGATCGGGAATTTGAATTAAACTAACCTTTTCTTTCCTTATTCTTTTGTTTTGTTTCAGCTCGTCGGTTTGAGTCGTCTGCTAGGGTTTCTGAGAGGCGATCGGAGGGAGATGGAGGAGATCCTTACCGGTGAGGGTCGATCCAAGGAAGATCCACCGTAGGAAAGTCCTGAGGATGGAACCAGAGAGAGAAATTGGAGGGGATCCGGGGATTGGCGCCTGTTTGGTGTTTTCCTGGCTTCCACCGTGTGCAGAGGGATAAGAAAGATGGGAAAGAGGGAGAAGATAGTTAGAAATAGAGTTCTTGAGATAAATTCTTCAACCCTTTTCATTCCTCTCTGATCTCTATTTATAGTTTTCATTGCTCTTCTAAAGTGTTCTTACATGCCTAGATCTATTTCTTATCCAAATGGATCCTCTATAACCTGTTAGGATGTCTTTATGTCATGTGTCCATGGCTCTCTTGAGGTCTTGATTCTTGCCTTCGCTTCAAGTTTTTTGATAATTGCAGATGATCTTACGGAAGGATCTATCTTCGTGGAGTAGTCTTTTTTGTGGTGATGCTTTGGCCTTATTCACATGATGTTGATAACTTGTTGTCATTTCTAGTTCTATTCAACATCCTATCTATCTCATCATCCCTAATTGTAATTATTTGTGCTCTTGAATTAGTATAGTTGTAATACTTTCCTTTCTGAATTGTTTAGTTTTACCGTTTGGTCATCCTTGATGATTAATTTGGTATTGGATTAGTCCTCTTGTATTCAAATTGAGTTAACTTAATATTTGTAGTTTGTTTCATGCTCGATACCCAATGATTACGTAATATTTCCCTTTCATTATTATCGGTGGTTTCAATCATTCCTCTATACTGTAATCTGGATTTTAATTACATTGTTGCTTTGGGGATATGGATTCATATCAATCGCTTCAAAGATGTCGAAGAAATCGGATGGTTTTCATACGTGTGTTTGAAGGCCTATGCTACTTTTCATAAGCATGATAGGTGCAATAAAATCACTCGGTCGCGGTGTCGCAAGACATCTACCATGCACGCTTTCCATAAGCGTGGTGGGAAGGCCTCAGTACTCCCGATGCAGCCCCTACACGAGGATGACGGGAGGTTGTCGGATTTCATTTCAAACCCATGTACATATGCTTTTCGGGCATATTAAATTTATGTACTTACTATTTCAATGTAATTATAAATATTTATTAGTACTACTGCATGTTGTTTCAAAGATGTCAAGAAATCGATGATTTTCATACATGTTTAAAGGCCTATGTGATGCTTTTCATAAGCGTGGTAGGTGCAAGAAAATCACTTGATCGTGGTGCCACAAGACATCTACCATGCATGCTTTCTTAAGTGTGGTGAGAAGGCCTTAGCACTCCCGATGCAACCCCCTACATAGGGATGACGTCGGGAGGCTGCCAAATTTCATTTCAAACATAGATATTAAAGGCCTATGCATGCTTTCCTAAGCGTGGTGGACTTAGAAGATTCTTTAAGCCGCTGTGTTGCAAGATACTGATTATGCATGCTTTCTTAAGCATGTAGGCTCGACACTCAGTCCTCATGTGGGGACGATATCTGAGGTCACAAAATTTCATCAAAATAAAGATTAATAATTAATGAAAATGAAATAATTAAGGAATAATATTTGAATCTTAAACAAGTAATAAGATCAATAATCAAACTAAGTACAATGTACTAAGCTACTGAGACAAATTGAACTTTCAATTATCTAACTAACAATAGTCAACAATTAGATGAAATTCACTGTGCTATAAAACATTCAAAAGGTTTAAAGTTGGATATGAATGAAACCTACAACATATGCCACCGGATTCACAACACATCATACAAGCGAACATAAGACGTTAATTAAGACTTCCATTAAACTCTTGTACACATTATAAAGTATGATTAAAACTCAAATTTAATATCTCAAAAGTGTGCAAACATTCTTAAATACACCCGCATGGGCCTCGACACTATGCTGAATGCTTAAACTTAGTGTTTGAGGATGCGGGTTGAATCTTGGTTGGGTCTTAGGACCAGGTTCATGTTAACAAAACCTAAAAATGTAATAAAGTTATTATAATATTTTCAACTTATTAAATTATCTGAGAAGCTAATTTTATCATATGATAGTAGATCTGATCCTCTATTATTAAACTAATAGAGTCGATAGAATCTAAAATAATAAATTAAATGATCAAATAATATATATACCCCAAGGATGGTTGTGTTGAATGAAGATTTCAATCATAGGGGACATTTTCATCAAAATGTTATTATTATTTCAACTCAAATTAATATAAGTTAGATATAAATCCAAATGAGAATTCTAATGAATTATTAAGCTCAAAATGAATAAATGGAAATAATCAAGTTAAAAAACTTAAAATAAAATTCAATTAATCCACCTTCCACAATTGTTTGTCGGAGGTGACAAATTAAGAAAATTCAGAGAAGCTAAAGTCAAATCAAGTGTTATACTATGTTCACTCTCAATCAATCTCATGTTAGTAAGAATGTGACCCGTGTCCTCTAACTGTGTGGTTTGACCAGTAGGCTCCACATATGATGTAGTTATGATCATAGTCCTCTGATCAGGTTATGGTTGCCAAATGACACCATTATATTACGATCACGATTGTAGCC
Source organism: Cymbidium sinense (assembly GCA_021442155.1). Lineage (NCBI taxonomy): Eukaryota > Viridiplantae > Streptophyta > Magnoliopsida > Asparagales > Orchidaceae > Cymbidium > Cymbidium sinense. The sequence continues at coordinate 32,577,802 of CM038224.1, forward strand.
CGTATGTTCCCCAATGGCTCTGCCCTTTGAGTTGTGAACCATAGAGTATACTTGATAGGAAAAAATCCCGCTGTTAGTTAAGGTAGACTTAAGCTTGTCTCCTTAGATAAACACCATCCCAAGTCTATAAGGTTCCCTTCAACGATGCAACCCATGGATGCTGATAAGGATCCTTCGGTCAAGTTGGGTCGACTATCTTCTCTGACCAAGTAGACTAGGGACCATGACAGCCCGGAATGACTGAACTATGAGATCTTAATCTTGCGCATCATCGTTCCCCACAACCAACTCCTTTAAATTAATATGATGAATTTATAAGCTTTATTTTTAAACTCCACATGCTGCTACTATTCACTACACATTTAGCGATTTAACGACTAGCCTTAATTGAAAGTTCTCTCTCAATATTGGGAGTGGTAATTAACTATAGGTGCTTGCGTCTATAAGAAACCTGGAACCAGATCTAAAGTCCTCATAAAATGAGAGTGAAATCTTCGGGTAGTGTCTTATCTACTATTCCATCTTCCTTCTGAAAATTACACAGACTCATTTAATCTACTCTTTTCATTGAGAGGTGCAGAATTTTCTGAGCCCATTTTTTGGAGACTCACTGGGACATGTTTCTCTTTTCATTTTTGGCAATGAATCAAAGCTATAGTAGTATAGTAAAATGAAGAACTTAAAGTTATTTATAAAGTTAAATTGATTGAAACTCATAATTATTTTTATAATAAACATAGTTCTGAAGTTTTAAAAATCTTATTTATACATGAACTATTTTCATATTCTATCATGTTTGTTCCATTATATCTCTGTATCATGAAAGTGTGGGATGATTTATCAATTATTGATTACTAATCCTTATATTTTATTTCACAAATGGATCTTCAAAACACACCGTTTATTGTGCAGTTGGGTTGTGGAGCCAACATCCACCTTGCTAATGCTTTTCTCAACACCGGGGATGATGGAGCTACTATACAATTTGGTAGCTTGGATTTCTCAGTGATCACTGCTCGAACTACTGCTAGGCCACGAGGAAATCATGCTCAATTTGTACATCAATCTGTGTAGCAGGCCAAGTCTACCAAAGCTCATATCACTACTGCTGTTAAGGTTCCTCGAAAGAGAGCCTCTGTATTTGAAAGGTTGGGACATGCTGGAGCTCTATCCATGAAGAGAATTATAACTTGGTAGACAATTTCATTGGTCCATACTTTGCGACCTTGCCCTTGCTCCTTGCACAGACCAACATGATGCTAAAGCTTTCTCATTTAGAGGAAAGTTAACTAGAAGGGAGGAGAAGAAGGAATGTGAGCCCATCAACTCTGACTTGACCCCTCTATTACACAACCAATCTTACAACTGAGGTTTCTCACTCACAACAAGTTTGAAAATCTCAAGTGGGTGAAAAGGAAGCTCGTTCAGTTACGTATTGCTTATTCCTTTCGTTATGGAGAAACGATAGTGAAAACTCCAACTGAAAAGAAGGTATCAGGGTATTCTCCAGAGTAATAGAGTGCTGGTAAAGAACAGTTATGAAGATTATCGAGCAATTATTAGAGAAACCAACTCTCCACTTACTACTCAAGGTAGTAAGAATTCAAGAGCGTTATAAATAAACCCCACGGTGAACATCGGGGGTGACACACGAACCATGTTTGGGAATCCGAAGGTCACGATAGAAGGAAAACAAGTCTAAGAAGCCTCAAGAAGAAGCTGCTACAGAAAGGCAAAAAAGTGTGACATTTGGTTTGTATATTTGGTGATCCGCGATGTGAGGAATGGAATGGAATGGATTCCTAAAAGAATGTTATAATTAATAAGGCTCGTGGTGGTTGACACCCTGGAGAATCCTCTTAGAATCCCATCATCAACCTAAATGATCTTCCCTTGATTTTGATAGTAGCCCTCAATCGAGGAGACATCCCATACTTTGAGCCTAAATCGATGGAGACATCGATTAGATAATTGTAAGAAGAGGAAGATGAAGAAGATATCATGGGGTGGATGTGGTGTATATGGTATAACACGTCGGAGAACCTTATGATAGTAGATCCGATCATGGTGCCACACCTCCCCATTACATCGAAGGACTAACACCAAGTCAAAAGTAAAAGCGTGGTGTTTATTTCTCAAACTCTGGGAATTTGAAAAATAAAATTATGTTGTGTATGTTAGGACACCATAGATCCGTAGATGTACTTATTAGGTGATCAGGTATGACAGAATGATGATGTATCTAGAGGCGAAGTCACCATCTTACAATGGACCTAATCACCTAATAAGGACTCCTAAGGATAATGGGTCTTCGAATATACCAGAGATTCTTCTCCTACTTTACATGAAAAAGTAAAATATGATTTATTTTAAAATGGGTTTGTTAAGTTCCCTATGGAGGCAAGCCCCCATAGTTAATTACATCTTAAGGAATGAGATTCCTTAAGAATACTCTTGATTAAGGTAAATGATTATTGTCTCCAAATATTTCAAAGATAAGACTATCAACAAATTGGTTATCTTTGGAAAATCAAGTGGGATTGATCAAAAGGAGGGAGTTATTATAAAAAAAAAAAGAGATAAGTAGGAGATGCTCATGATACTAGGAAGCCTAGTAAGCATCCCAAACTATCCTATGGTTAGGCTTTATATTTTTGAAATTTGAAGAGGATTATATGTTTGAGTTGAATTTTTATTAGAAATCTAGGGCTTATAATTTCATAATACAAGGTCATAGAAATGCCTAAGAGGGGAGGATTTATGCTTGTGCACCGCAAGAGAAAACAACCTCGGATCCTAAATCTAGGGAGCTTTGGAGGGCTAAAGCACACCTAAATCTAAGGCAAAATGGGTATATGGTTTACCTCTACAAGAGAGGATAAACCACCTATTAGACTTACAACCGGTGGCCACTAACTCCAATGATTTTTAAATACATGAAGGAAAGTCTTATGCTTTGCAGGATAGCTAAGCTATTGTTTATTTAGAAAGGAGACTAAGTCCTTAAACACACTCCCTAAGAGACTAGATCATGTAGGACATGAATAATGACCTAAATCTAATGCAAATTTGTTAAGTTTTATTTTTTAATTTTTGGATAATTTATTTGACACAAGCTTTGGGATTTCATATGCCTAATGCATGAGAAAGTTGGTTATAGGCCAAAATTAGAGAAAGAAGGAGGTGTGTTTCCACCATGGTTCTCAAAGGTCAAGCCATTTTCTCAGAAGGTGGAAGCCCTCCATTAGCAAGAGTGAAGCAAGATGATTTTTTGCATGATGTGAGACATACAATTATTATCTTGATTTATGTCCTACGCTTTAGGTGAGGTTATCAGTTGTTTAATTTAGTTTTTGAGTTGATTAATTGGATAGAAAATTTATTTTTCCCTAAGAACCTAATCGCATCCAGGCCATTCATCAATCAATGAAGAAACTAAGAAAATCATATCATCCTAATTATGCAATCATAAATAAAACATCAATCAATTTATAAAATTAGCATAAAAGAATAAGAGGTCGATGTGGTGGTCCCCCGAAAAAAATGGGTAGTTGTGGGAAAATATTTCTATCTTCATCTATCTTTTTTTAAATAAATGAAAATAAATAATACTTATTTTATTTGGACACCACGAGATCCAGATGTTCTTATTAGGGTGATCGAGTACAACATTAAGGAATGATGTACTATCTTGAGAGAGAGAAGTCACCATCCTACAATGGACCTAATCACTTTAATAAGGACTCCTAAGGACTATAGGTCTTCGTATGTACCAGAGATTCTTCCCTACTTTATATGAAAAGTAAAGTAGAGTTTATTTTAAACTGGGTTCGTTAAGTTCCCTATGGAGGCAAGCCCCCATAGTTAATTACATCTTAAGGAATGAGATTCTTTAAGAATACACTCTATTAAGGTAAATGATCATTGTCTCTAAAGATTTCGAAGGTAGGACTATCAATCAATTGGTTATTTTTGGAAGATCAAATGGGATTGATCAAAAGGATGGAGTTATTATGGAAGCCAAAGGAAGGTAAGTAGGAGATACTCAGGATGCTAGAAACTAGCATCCCAAACTATCTTATAGTTGGGCTTTATATTTTTTGAATTTGAAGAGACTTATTTATTTGAGTTGAAATTTTATTAGAAATCTAGGACTTACAATTCCATGATACAAGATCATGAAAATGCCTAAGAGGTGAGGATTTATGCTTGTAGCCACAAAAGGAAACAACGACCTCAGATCCTAAATCTAGAGGGCCATGAGAAATCTAAAAATGGGCATATGGTTTACCTAAGAGGATAAACTACTGGACTTATAAAATAAACTAATGATTTTAAATACAAGTAAGTCTTATGCTTTTACAGCTAGAAAGAAGACTAAGTCCTTAAACTCACTCCCTAAGAGACTAGATCATGTAGGGTATGAACTCTTGACTTAATCTAATGCAAATTTTTGTTAAGTTTATTTTCATTTTTGGACAATTAGTTTGACACAGGCCAAAATTGGTTATGGGCCAAAATCAATAAGAAGGAGGTGTGTTCCATAAGCCATGTTCTCTAGCAAAGGTGGAAGCCCTCCATAAGTAAGAGTAAAGCAAGATGATTTATGCATGATGTGAAACATACAACATCACTAAGAGGTTGCTAAATCTTTTATTTCTTGATTTATATCCTTAGCTTTAGGTGAGGTTATGAGTTATTAATTTTTAATTTTGAGTTATTTAATTGGATAGAAATTTTATTTTTTCCCTAGGAGCCTAATCACATCCAGACCATTCATCAAAGCAAAGAAGAAACTATAAAAACATGCCATTTAAATGCACAAGCTAAACAAACATCAAATAATTTTATAAAGCTAGCACAAAGAATAAGACCTTTGTGTATACCACACAAACCCAAAAAGAAATGTGGGTAGCCGAGCTCTACCCTGATACATCCCAGATTACAAATGAATAATTACAATTTAGAAGGAATTTATGTTATGGGGGTCTTCATTCTTCATTTCTTCTTTCTTCTTTCTTCATGTTTGATTTTCTTCATTCCTTTCTTCCTTTTTGGCTTGGTTGGAATGTTGTTGCTCCAAAGATTTCACATGGTACATAAGACATAGTCTTATGATCAATATTCACCTTTACTTTTCCATAACATTTATTCCAAATCCTAATTGCAAAAATTACATGAAAAATGAGAAAAGTAAATCTAACTAAAACCTGCAAAATAGAGATTAGCTAAACACACCACACATCCCAAGCATGTATATAAATAAATTGAACTTAGCACCCCACATGCATAACCAAGTCCACTATTTTGGATTATGCTTAGGGGTATAAGCTACATGCACAATAAAAATATTTATATTTTTATTATAGAGCCCTTTAAGCATAATACCCTGTAGAAGATAATGATTAGACTAAGATCATCCTACCATTCAGTCTATGCACATACACCCTAACATCTAGTCTAAAATATTACATCATAAAATAAAATCAGGCATCAAACTATGTACCACCCTAATATAGGACTAGAAATGGTGACTTAGCCTAATGTGTGTGCCATTTAAGGCTTATGTGGTATGTCTTAGCTAGGCTTTAAGGTTGAAGTTTTCTAAGTGTGAAATGGTTCAACTTAGAGGGTGGTTTCATTTTAAGTGATTTAGTTGATTTGGTTATTTTTATTTAATGATTTGATTTGGTTTGAATGAGCCTACATTTAATTACTAAGTATTGTAAAGAGAAGAAAAGAGAAGAGAACTTCTGTTTCATCACTATCTTAAGTAATTTCTAAGGTAGATTCATTAATGATTTTTCTTTAGTGAATGTTTTATTATGTGTTTTAATTAACCCTAAGTTTAGATTTGCTCTAAATAAACCTATTCAATAAGAAATGCATCTTAGTACTAATTAAGGTGAATTAATATCATGTATACCATAACACACAACCCTTTATTTCTTTCCAACATGTATACCATGCATATGAATGTATCCTAAGCATAGCTATACATGCAATGCAAACACTTTAGCACACCTTAATGATGAATGGAAAGAGATGTTGTTTAAGAAAATTTGGATATTTCATGAATACATGATTTTGTTAAGAAGAAAAGAAGAGGGATTCATTTATCCATTAATAAAATGCACATTTACATGTATGAAAGACATAAGTGAGTGCGGTCTTTATTATTTTTACACTGGGGTGTAAGGTACAAGACTTGGGGCTACTTAAAGCCTCACAACCCCGGATGTCTAGACTAATATACCACTTTTCTTAAATACATGTGCATGTACAAAAGCAAATGAATGGATGAAGAATCATGCAAAAGATTTTTGTTTGTTTATTTGGTTTGGTTTATATATATATATATATATATATATATATATATATATATATATATATAATATGAAGATCCTTCTTAATTCATGACATGGGAGTGCATAGGAATGAACTTAAGTAAGTGTTATGTTCTTTTCAAATGAACTATATACTTGACAAATCCTGTACAAACTCATATTAAGAAAAGAGAAGAAGACCACATAAAACACATTTCTAAATTATAACTACATGCAAGTATATAAAAATTTATAAGTAGCATACTTTCATTTATGATCTTTGATTTATAGATTTTGAAAATAATTTTTGATTTAGTAGTGATAATAGCCATTCATATTCTTACTTTAGCCAAAGAAAATATTTCATTTTAATTTGATTTTTTTAAAAGGTATGAATGCATGAACATTTAACATGCTTGGAAAGAGATAAATTGATGTAAGCATGTAATTTCATTCACCCTAATTAAATCTAAGACAGGAAATAAGATTATTTAAAGTGAATCAAAATTATTTTAAAGAGATTTTTGTTTTAATTTTGAATTTGATTTGATTTAGGAAATGTGAGAAGAGTTTGCTGGTTGTAACCCATTATTCTCATATGTGAGTTAGTTTATTTTAATTTTAGAACTATTAGATTGATTTTTTTTTTTTTAGGTTAAGGTAAATTAAATCCATTAATTACCTACACCTTTAACATAATTAACCAACTAATTATGAACCAACATATGATATATAACCATGGAATTTAAATCAACAATGCTCTAAGAAAGAAAGGGGCCTAATGTAATGGCTCACAATTAATGATTAATTAAGCTAAAGTTTAATTAAGTACTTTCATAAACATGTGGGTTGATTTGATTTCCTTAAGTTCACCTTAGGCTTTTGAACACCTAAGGATCTACCCAGTAAGAGATTGATTAAGTTCAGATTGATTTTTAAAATTTGATTAAGCTAATTAACAAGATCATTAGTGTATTAATCCTTAATTAGATTTGGATTAAGGAAGAAATGAGGTTTAAGGAATAGCTTAGGGAAAATATCCCAAAACCATTCCATAAACCTTCTATTCACTTAAACGATGTTTAATTATCTTAATTAAGTGATCAAACCCCCTACTCATATGTTTAATTCTCTTAATTTCATTAAGGGATAATTAGGATTTATTAATTGATTTTCTTAATTAATTAATAAATTCCAAGAAAATTAGGGAGGTAGAAGTCATCCCACCAAACATGCCTCAGTTTTCAATTAAACCCTAATTAAAGAAAATCCACTATTCAAAATTAATGAGAAATAATTTTATTAGATTCTCCTCTGAATTATCTTTAAAATGAGCCCTCATTTATATTTTATTTTCTACATTTAGTTATATATTTGTTGACCTCATTTTAGGATGCTCTCAACCTCCATCTTTGACATATGACTCCTCATAGAATTTAAGATTTCCTTAGTCTTAAGACACATCTGGTGATTAGGTGGACACTCAAACCTAGCCCTAAAGACTTAGAAGAGTTAGCCATAGGAATAAGTCATGCCTTAGGGGTGTTAGGAAAATTTTCTGCCCTTAGTTTGAACCATTCCTCACTTTTCTTCATTCAAGTCAAACTCCATATTAATTCTATTTAATTTTCTCCAAATTCAAATCAACTTCATATGATTCAAATCCATGATTGAAACCCATGATCAAAATCCAATGAAATTCCTAAGTCTAAATTTTGCCTAAGTCCTTAATCTTCTCTTAAGGATTTAACCAAAATCAAATCTAAACCAAATCAAATTTTTGAGATTTTCTCATAATTCATTTATATTCTCATTTATTTTCACATATATAAATGAAATATAAATTCAAGCCCATCAAATCAAACTCAAAATTCCAAATTTAAAATCCTTGAAATGTTTCTTAAGTCCTTAATTTTCCATTAATGGACTTAGCCAAATCATGATCAAAATCAATTCAAATCCTTGGGATTTTCTCAAAACTAATTTATATTCACATATATAAATGAAATATAAATATAAATCAATCAAATCAAAATCTCAAATTAAATTCCAAATTTAAAATCTTTGAAATTTTCCTTAAGTCCTTAATTTTTCATTAATGGACTTAGCCAAAGTCATGATCAAATCAATTCAAACTCATGGTATTTTCTCAAAAATCATTTATATTCTCATTTATATTCACATACATAAATGAAATATAAATATAAATCTATAAAATCAAATCCTTAAATTAAATTCTCAATTTAAAATCTCCTTAAGTCATTAATTTTTCATTAATGAACTTAGCCTAATTCTTGATCAAACTAATTCAAAGTCATGAGATTTTCTCATAATGCATTTATATTCTCATTTATATATATATATATATAAAATATAAATATAAATCTATCAAATTAAATTCAAAAATTCAAATTCCAAACTTCAAAACTCTCTTAAGTCTTTTAAATCCTTCTTAATGGACTTAGCCCAAATCATGATTAAACCCCTTCAAATCCTTGAAATTTTCTCATGATCAATTTATATTCACATATATAAATGAAATATAAATTCAAATAGTCAAAACCAACTCCAAAAATCAAACTCAAACCAACTCAAAATCCAACCTAAGCCTTTCAAGTCAAAATCTTGAACTTAGCCAAATCAATTTAAAATCAAGCCAAACTCTTGATTTTCAATCATGATTCAATCAACCCTACAATCATGAGCTCTTTCATAAATCCAAACTTCAATCAAACAATCAAAACCTAAGTCAAAATCAAAGCCAAAACCCTTTTATATTCTTCCTTTGAATATGAAATTGTCAAATGGATCTAAACCATTTGACTTCAAATCACTTGTAAATGGATTATATTTCAATCATAAGTCTATATACAAGATCAATGAAGTTAAAATCAAGCTTTGACCAAGCCATTTGACCCACTTAGGCCCACTTGACCCAAAGTGACCTAAAGTATCATATGAGCCAAATTCTAATCCTAACCAAATTGGATTGAACCAAACTCATATATCCTTCTCATCATGAGCAACAATCATCATGGGATGATCAATCAATCAAATTAGGTCAAACCATGTCAAACTTAAGGGTTGACCAAGTCAACACTTAACCCAAAATAAAACCTAACAAATTCCACCATAGGCCAAATTGATTGAAACCATTGATCTAAGTTCACTCATGACTATGTTTGAACTTGACCAAGCCAACATTTGAGCCTAACCTAGCCTAATTGGCTACTTGACCTAGCATTTTGACCTAAAGGGTCAAAATGTGTCAAAACTTGATCTAAGCCAAATTGATTGAAACCAATGTGTCAAGTCCATCCCAAAACACTTGTGAAACTTGACCAAAGCATCAATTGGCCAACTAGACCTAACTTAGCCCAATTGACCTTAGACCCAACATGACCTAAAGGGGTCATGTTGAGCCAAATTTGAACTTAACCAAAAATTTTTTGGAAACAAAGATAACAATCCACTCTATATGACTAACCTAACCTAAACCTACCCTTGACCTACCTCAAATAGGTCAAATGGGTCAAATAGGTCAACTTGACCCAACCTAAATGAAGTCATGAGCCAAATTTAAAACTATACCAAATTGAATCAAACCAAAGCCACCAAAACATTTCAAATGGTCATATGAACTTGATGACCTTTGGTTTATTTGACCAATTAATCAACTTGACCCATTTTGACCTAAATGGGTCAACATGAGCCAAACCCTATCAAATAAATTTTAAATCTTATGAAACTTGGCCAAACCTAGTTTCTCCATATACCCAACATATCCAAAATGAAAAATAAATAAAATGAACATTCTACCACTTGGTCATAGAATAAATTTTGGCTTAATCCATGGGTAATTTGGTCATACCCTCTTCAACATTCACTTGAGGCTTTCCTAAAAGCTCAAGGGGACCTAGTGAAGAGTGGTGCACCCAACAATGGTTTGGGTCAATTGGTCCCTAGACCAAACCCGACCCCTTTGGTCAAAATGCAAAATTTAAATTCCCTCTCAAACTCAAATTCAAGCACATGGGAGGTTGGTAATCCACTCCTTGGCTCAAACCGACCATGTGCACATTCTTAACTGATCAAATAATATACTACCAATGATGAATTGGATCAAAATGGTAAGAGCATTGACGGTCGTTCGATCCTTCAAGTGGGAGATATACTCCCCCTAATTTAGTTTGAATTCAGCATCCACACATTCGATTGAGTAAAGGAGAGACTTAGGAAGCATCAAGACTAATCCAGCCAGCTCACCATTTCCCATTTCTCAATTTTTGAACAGTGAAAATAGGGGAGCTCAATCCATTCTCCAACTTTCTCAACACTCAAACTCTACTCAATTCCCTCTTCAAGCTTCATCAGAGGACCAAGTTGAGTGCACCCAAGCTCTCTTCCAAGTTCTTGAAGTAAGGGGAGATCCAATTCAAACAAAACTAAGCTCAAGCTAAGGAGGAGGTGACCCATAGAAAGATCCACTCAACCTCAAGTGCTCAAAACTTCAATAAGGCTTCATCTCAACTAGACAAAGCTTCTCCAAGGGAATTGAGCACTGGTGAGGTATGGGATTTTTTGACCATTAAACTTAATGTGGTGTGGAGCTTTGTGAAAGAAATTTCAATCCCATGGATTTTTTATCGTTGGATTTGCCACTCTTTAACTTTAGATGGTGTGGGTTGAGTTTGATTTGAATTCATGCTAGATCGAGCTTGGATCTTCCCCTTGATCATGGATGGTCTTTGTTGATCAAGGGGAAGAACTTGAGATCTCCCATCCTTATTTTGGATGGGCTGAGATAATTCGCATTTAGATATCATTATTGTTTTAAAAACGAGGAGATCTCGACGTCCGATCTTTGATCGGGAAGATCAAACCCGCTTGCCGCCATCAGATTTGGCGTTTAAGTAAACCCCTCATGGCACGCATGTAAAGTATCTTGGCCACCTCCGCGTTAGCGTGAGGAGATGTTAGGGTTAATTAAAATGCCTTAATTAATAATTAACTTATGATCTTCTAAAATTCATAACTCCTTAAAAAAAAAAATTATGAAATAAAATCTTATGGAAATATAATTCAACCTAGAATATTTTAAAATTAATTCAATGGATTTTGAATTATATTTTTCTCTAAATTTGGGTTTTCTTTGAAACTTTATTTTTGCTAATTACTTTTTAATTAAAACTTTGATTAATCCCAAATTTCTTGGGTATGTTTTAGGGGATGACTTCTGCCTCGCCTAATTTTCTTGGTATTTATTGAAGGCTTGGTTAGAACAATTGCAAATGGATTTCTTAATTACTCTCCTTATGTAATCAAGGATAATTAAGGTATAATTAGTTATTTTAATCTATGATTAGGGTTGATTAAGGTCAGATCCAATAAGTAGGAGGTTTATGGAATAGTTTTGGGGCATTTCTCTTAAGCTATTACATAAACCGCCTTTTCTCTCCTTAATCTCCTCTTAATTAAGGGTTAATTCATTAATTATCCCCTTAATTAATTTTTAAAAATTCTAAAATGTCTAGAACTTAATTAATCTCTTTTAGGTAGATTCTTAGGTGTTTAATAGCCTAAGTTCAATTAATAAAATCAAAACCCAATTCATAAGTATGAAAGGGTGTTTTGAAATTACTTAAGCTAAACCACTTAGCTTAATTAACTTTTAATTATGAGCCAAATTGCATTAGGCCTCTTTTTTATTAGGTGCATTACAAATTTAAATTCATTATGAGTTTTTATTTCATCTCTCTAGCTCATAATTATTTAGTTAATTCTTTTAAGGTGGTGTAGGTAAGGGTTAATTAAGTTATTTAATTCATACCTTAACCTAATCAATATATAAAAATGGATCTAATTATCTAAAAATTAAACAAAAATAACAAACATATGTGAGAATGAGTTAGGAATAGCAAACTCATCTCACCTTTTTAAAATTAAATCAAACTCCAAACTAAATAAAAATCACTTTGAAATCACTTTGATTTATTTTAGACTTTCTTATTCCATAAGAATGTCTTTAGGATTTAAGTGAAGTGAATTTATTTACATACTTTCATTACTTTGAATCTTTTCCCAACAAGTTAAACTTGTGTGTCATATGATTTCATGCATTCGTATTTTTTAAATTCTAATTTTTGATGAAATTGTTTACTTTATGTCAAATTTGCATGTGTTGGCTAAAGTAGAAATATGAGTGGCTATTATCACTATTAAATATAAATTATTTTCAAAACATATAAATCAAATACCAAATCTGAAAGTATGCTACTTATATTTTAATTATGAGTTTGCATGTGATAGATTATAAAGACATGCTTAGCATAGGTTTCCTTTCTTTCTTATGTTGGTATAGTTTTGAGTAGGAATTTGGTGAGGTGTATGGTCCATTTGAAAAGAACCTAACACTCACTTAATTTCATATCCTATTCATCTCTATGCTACCACTTAAGAATAGTTACCTATATTTTCATACATAAATTGCATAAACAAAATGAATCCATTAATACAACTTTTGCATTCTCCTTTTCTATTTCATTTATTTTATACACATGTTTGTATTTAAAGAAACTGGTATATTAGCTAAAACCCTGAGATTGTGAGGCTTTAAGTAGCCCAAAATAGGTCTTGTACCTTACACCTCTGGTTAACAATGATACTGTACTCACTTATGCATTTCTTACTTTCATGTGTGTATGTGAAATTTTGGATAAGGAAACCCCTTCTACTTAAGAAAAATCATGCATATTCAACTTCTAAATTCCCTTAAAATGGATTGCTTAGCATGCATCATAAAGTGTGTTTAAGATTCTCATTTGTATGTATAAATATGCTTAGGGTCCATCCATATGCATGTTATATATGTTGAGAAAGAAAGAAGTAATGTGTGTAATGTAAATTTTGATTCATTTTTATTTAATCTTAAAAATGTCTTTCTTTTTGAGTAGGTTTGTTTAGATTTTATCTAAACTTAGGATTAATTTACAAGATTTAATCAAAACATTCACTTAAACAAAACCAAAATGTGAATCTACTTTAGAAATTACTTAGGTTAGGGAAGGAAAGAGAAGTCTCCCTCTCTTTCTCTCTCTTCATAACTTAATAATCAATTGTAGGATTCACTTAAACCAAATCAAAATATGAAATAAAATCAACCCAAAACAATTAAATAACTTAAATGGAACCCTCCTCTAAGTTGAACATGTTCTTCATACTTTTAAACCCAAAAGCCATAAGCTAAGCATACCCAATAAGCCTTCAAAGCAATACACCTAAGTCACCAATTTCTAGCTTTAGGTTAGTCATATTTGATGTTTATTTTATTTTGTGATATATATTTTAGACTGAATGTTAGTGTGTATGTTCATAGAATGAATGGTAGGATGCTATTAGCCTAACTATTCTTTTTTGCAGGGGATTGTTCTTAAGGAACGCTATCATAAATAAAAATATAAATGCTTTTACTTGTAGGTGCTTTATACCCCTAAGCATAATCCATAGGCTAGATGAACTTAGTCACCCATGTGTGGGGTGATAAGTCTAATATACATGCTTGAGATTTATGTGGTTTGTTTTAATTAACCATTATTTTGTAGGTGTTAGTTAGATTTCCATTATTTTTTTGTCATGTAAATTTATGCAATTAGGACTTTTGAATAGTTATTATGGGGATTAGGATGAGCATTGACCATAAGACTCTATCTTATGTACCATGTGAAGCCTTGAAGCATCCACCTTCCAACAATCCAAAAGAAGGAACCAAAGAAGAAAGAAGAAAAGAAGAAGGAAGAAAAGAAGAAAGAAGAAATAAAGCTGAAGGCACATAACAATGAATTCATTTCTTAATTGTTAATTAATTCATTTGTAATCCAGGTTGTATAAGGGTAGAGCTCGGCTACCCACATTTGATATTTTTGGGTTTGTGATGTGGTGCGCGACCACAACGACCTTTTATTCTTTTTGCGATTAGTTTTATAAATTGGTTTATGATTTGTTTAGCTTTTGTATTAAGTGACATGCTTTTCATAGTTTATTCCTTGCTTTATGTATGGCCTGGATGTGGAATAGACTCTTTAGAAAAAAAATAAATCTTTCACCCAACTTAACAACTCAAAATAAAAATTAAACAACTCATAACCTCACCTAAAACTTAGGTTTAAAATCAAGATAAAAGAATTAGCAAACCTTTTGCTGGATGAGCATTTTTTTGTAATAACATGCACAAATGCATCTTATTTAACTCTTGATTGGAGGGTTTTCACCTTTGAGAGACATGGTGAAAACTCACCTCCTCCCTTCTCACTGATTTTGGACAATAACCTTCTTTCTAATGCATTAGTCATATGAATCCTATTAGCCTGAATCAAAATAATAGTCCAAAATGAAAATAAAATGAAATTTGAATTGCATTAGATTTAGGTCATTTGAAGCATGTCCCTTTACATGATATAGTCTCTTTAGGGAGTGAGTTTAATGATTTAGTCTCTTTCTAAATTAATAATAGTCTAGCTATCTTGCATAAGCATAATGACTTACCTACATGTATTTAAAATCGTAGGAGGAGTTAGTTGGTGGCCACCCCCAGGCAGTTGTAAGTCCAAGATGTTTGGTGGTTTGTCCTCTCTTGTGGAGGCAAGCCAATTACCCATTTTTGCCTTAGATTTAGGTTGTGCTTTTGGCCCTCGTCGAAGCTCCCTAAATATAAGTTTTGAGGTTGCTTCTCCCTTTTGCAGGCCATAAGCATAAATCCTCATCTCTTAGGCATTTTATTAATCTTGTGTTAAGGAATTTTAAGTCCTAAATTTCTTCTAAAAAATGCAACTCAAACAAACTAAATCAATTTCAAAAATGTAAAGTTCAACTATAAGATAGTTTGAGATGCTTGCTAGGTTTCCTAGCTTCGGGCATCTCTTACTTATCTTCCATTTTGGCTTTGATAATAACTCCCTCTATTGATCAATCTCCTTTGATCTTTCAAAAATAAACCAATCGATTGATAGTCCTTCCTATTGAAATCTTCAAAGACAATGATCATTTACCTTTATCAAAAATTTTCCTAAGGAATCCCCATTCTTTAGGATGTAATTAACTATGGGGGCTTGCCCGTGTAGGGAACTTAACAAACCCGGTTTAAAATAAATCTTGTTTTACTTTTCCATATAAAGTAAGGAAAGAATCTCTAGTACATATGCAGACCCATCATCCTTAGGAGTCCTTATTGAGGTGATTAGGTCCATTAAAGGGTAGTGACTTCTGTCTTTCGAGATAGTATACTATTCCTTGATATACTTGATCACCTGAATAAGTATATCTGCGGATCTGCATGACATCTTAAAAACATAAATTTTTCATAGGTCTCCTCTTTCTTTTCTCACCATAGATTTGAATGGCGACTCTTATAAGAATTTTCCTCCACAGTAGTTTTGAAGTTTCAATAATTAAAGGATAATTAAATACCCTAATTATATAACTAATCTCATCGGTGCCACATGGGCTGTTGATGTGGTGCACTTTCCACATAGCAAGACGGGATTGAATATTTAAGTTGTCAAATTAAATGTCGCGTCAGCTGGCGGTGCTACGCACATTCTCCTTGGTTGTCCAATCAAAGATCAAATGATCAGGACTAAACCCACAATTTCAAAGGATAAAATCACTGGATCTAACGTGTTTTAATCAAGGGCATCCATGCAAAACATGCGGGATGGACTATCCATGATTCATCCCTACCCTCGCCCGTGGGAGATAGAGATCGTCCATCCTCCATGGCTTGATCCTTGCTCACTTGAGCTCAGATTGAGCTAGGATTCAACCCACACCATCTAGAAGCAAAGAGAAGAAGATCCAATGGTGAAATTCATTGGGATTATACTTTCCTTTGCAAAGGACCAAAGAATTTTGAACTTAAGCTCAGTTTTGAGGCATACGTCACCGGAGGCTATCACCGGGGCTCCCAACCATTGAGGTAGTTTTGTCTAGTGGAGATGAAGCCCTATTGAAAGTTTGATGGTTCAATTTGCAATAGATCTTCCAATTGACCAAAACTTGCTTTAATGGCTTGCAGCATTGGTCTAACTCCCCCTTTCTGTGTCTTGGATGCTTAGGATTTGCTTTGGATGAGCTCAACTTAGTGCCTTGATGGTGCTTGCAAGAGAAATTGAACTTTGGTTGGGTATTGAGTGAGTTTAAAATCTCGCTCACCTCCTGTATTTTTGGCATAGGAAAAATCGAGAATGAGAATTTCAATTGAGCTTGAGAGTGTTTGGAAAACTTGGAGAAGCTTGCCTTAGGTCCTCAGAGCTCAATCAAATGCAAGGTGAGTGAAATGAATTGAAATAAGGGGGAGTATATCTCCCCGTACTTGGATCGAACGGCTGAGAGCCTCCTTGTCATTTTGATCAAATTGCTCTCATTGAATGGGTTTGTTAGGTTTTTGTGAGCTTCATGTGGTTCAGTTTTGGAAGGGCAGTGTAGTGGAGAAGTTGCCCAAGTGTTAAATGAGAGTATGGAGTGATTACATGTGCTCGTTTTTCATTGGGTGGTCGGTTTGGCCATGGGTTGGGTCATGGCTGACCCAAACCCATTGGGTCAAGTTCACCACCCTCATTAGTATCCATTTGGTCTACTACGAGGGTGCCAAGTGGCCATGAAAAGGAATTGGCCAAATTCCAAGTGAATTTGGCCAAGAGTTACCCTTTAACCCAAGGTAAAATGGTCATTTGGCTTTGATTTTTATTTGGGCAGATTTTGAATAGTTTGAAATAGGGTTGGGCCAAATTTCAAGGATTTGAGTTGATTTGATATCATTTGGCTCATGTTGACTCATTTAGGTCAAAATGGGTCAACTTGGGTCAAGTTGACCAATTTATCAAATTGGATCAAACTAAGGATTGGGTCAAGTTCATATGACCATTTGGAGTGGTTTGATATCATTAGTTTAGTTAAATTTGATTTATATTTTATTTTGATTCATTTGAGTTCACTTAGGTCAAATGGGTCAAGTTGACCAATTTGACCCAATTGGGTTGGGTCATGGGTTGGTTTAGGTTTGGTTGGCCATTTGAAATATTTTGCTAGTTTTGGTTTCAATCAATTTTGGTTTGATTTTATTTTAGCTTGATTTGACCTTTTAGGTCAAGTTAGGTTCATGGTCTTGGGTTAAGTGGGGTCTAGTTGGCCAATTGAGGCTTTGGTCAAGTTCAACAAGTGATTTAGAATGAATTTGATCCATTGGTTGCAATCAATTTGGCTTAGATCAAGATTTCACGCATTTTGACTTTTTAGGTTGACTTGGGTCAACTTGGGTCAAGTGGCCAATTAGGCTAGGTTTGGCTCAATTGGTGACTTGGTCATGTTCAATCATTGATCATAACCTGGTTTAGATCAATGGTTTCAATCAATTTGGCCTATAGTGGATCTTGGCTAGTTTGGATTTCATTTTGGTTAAGAGTTTGTCACCAGTTAGGTTTGACTTGGTTTGACCCAATTTGAGTGATTGATCATCTCATGATGATTGTTGCTCACAATGTGAGGCTAAGGTAGGCTTAGTTCAATCCAATTTGAGTATGATTAAAATTTGGCCCAAAAAAGGTGTTTTAAGTCACTTTGGGTCAAGTGAGCCTAAGTGAGTCAATTGACTTGATCAAGGCTTGATTAAAGTTTGGTTGAACTCACATATGGACTTATGATTGAAATATAAATCCATTTATAAGTGATTTGGAGTCAAATGAGTTTTGATTCATTTGACAATTTCAAGTCAATAGGGTGAACATGGGTTTGACTTGGGTTAGTTTGATTTTGGTTTGATAATTGAAGTTTGTGTTTATATTTGGATTCATGATTGAAGGGTTGATTGAATCATGAAGAAAATCAAAGGGTTTTGATTGATTTGAATTTGATTTGGCTAAGTTCAAAAATTTGACTTGAAAGAGCATAGGTTGGATTTAGGTTAGATTTGGGTTTGAGTTTTGAATTGGTTTTGGTTATTTGAATTTATATTTCATTTATATTTGTAAATATAAATGAGAATATAAATGGGTTATGAGAAGATCTCTTGAGTTTGAAGTGATTTGGATTGGATTTGAGCTAAGTCCATAAGATGGAATCAAAGTGACTTAAGAAAGATTTTTGGACTTGGACTTGAGTTTTCAATTTTGTTTTGGTTATTTGAATTTATATTTCATATATATTTATGAATATAAATGAGAATATAAATGGGTTATGAGAAAATCTTTTGAGTTTGAATTGATTTGGATTTTTTGGAATTGATTTGAATGATTTCAGAAAAATCATTTAAGCTGGAACTGATTTCAATTTTGATTTGGAATTGAGTTTGAGTTTGAAGTTGATTTGGATTTGAAGATAATTTGAATTTATGGTTGGTTTGAATTTGAAGTTGACTTGAAGAAGAATGATTGGGTTTTAATTATTAGGCATTTTTCACCCTAAGGCATAACCTATTCCTATCGCTAATTCTTCAAAGTCTCTAAGGTTAGGTTAAGTGTCCACCTAATCACTATAAGTGTCTTAAGACTAAAGAAACTCTTAATGTATAAGAGGAATCCTATGTCTAAGATGGAGAAGTTGATAGCTCACTCCAAAAGTGAGGTCAATAGTAGCCGAGCTCTACCCTTATATAACAAATGAATAATTAGAATTAAAAGGGAATTCATGTTATGGGGTCTTCATTCTTCATTCTTCATTTCTTTCTTCCTTTATTTTCTTCACTTCTTTCTTCCTTTGGATTTGACTTGAAATGTGGTTTGCTCCAAGGCTTCACATGGTGCATATGACCTGGTCTTATGACCAATGTTCATCCTAATCCCCCATAACATTCATTCCAAATCTTAATTGTAAAAATTACATCAAATGGGAAAGATAAATCTAACTAAACATGCAAAATAGAGATTAGCTAAACATACTACACAACCTAATCAGTTATAGGAATAATTTGGACTTAGCATCCCACACATGGGCAACCAAG
This sequence comes from Cymbidium sinense, assembly GCA_021442155.1. Lineage (NCBI taxonomy): Eukaryota > Viridiplantae > Streptophyta > Magnoliopsida > Asparagales > Orchidaceae > Cymbidium > Cymbidium sinense. Next base: position 32,597,116 of record CM038224.1, read on the forward strand.
TCCACCTGTCCTAGTTTGGATTATGCTTAGGGTTATAAGCAACGTGCACAACAAAAGCAATTATATTTTTATTACAACACCCCTTAAGCACAGTCCCCTGTAGAAGACATGATTAGACTAATATCATCCTATCATCTAGTCTATGCACATGTACTTTAACATCCAGTCTAAAAATATTACATCATAAAATAAAAGTAGGGATCAAACCGTGCACCACCCTAACATAGAGCTAGAAATGGTGACTTAGCCTAATGTGTGTGCCATTTAAGGCTTGTATGGTATATCTTAGCTAGACTTTAAGGTTGGAATTTTCTAGGTGTGAAGGATTCAACTTAGATGGTGGTTAGTGATTTAGTTGATTTGTCAATTTTATTTGATGATTTGATTTGATTTAAGTGAACCTACATTTAGTTACTAAATGTTGTAAAAAGAAGAAAAGAGAAGAGAACTTCTCTTTCATCCCTACCTCAAATAATTTCTAAGGCAGATTCATCAATGATTTTTCTTTAGTGAATGCTTTATTATGTGTTTTAATTAACCTTAAGTTTAGATTTGCTCTAAATAAACCTATTAAAAAGGAAAGACATCTTAGGATTAGTTAAGGTGAATTACTATCACATAACACACAACCATTTATTTCTTTCCAACATGTATACCATGCATATGAATAATCCTAAGCATACTTATACATGCAATGCAAATCTTAGCACACCTTAATGATGAATGCAAAGAGATGTTGTTTAATAAAATTTGAATATTCCATGAATGCAAGTTTTTATTAAGTAGAAAAGAGGGACTCTTTTATCCATCAATCAAATGCACATCCACATGTATAAAAGACATAACTGAGCACGACGTCATTATTTTCTACACCAGGGGTGTAAGGTACAAGACCTACTTGGGGCTACTTAAAGCCTCGCAACCCCGGGATGTATAGACTAATATACCACTTTTCTTAAATACATGTGCATATACAAGAAGAAGCAAATGGATGAAGAATCATGTAAAAGATTTTTGTTTGATTTAGTTGTTTAATTTACATGTGTAATGTGAAGATCTTTCTTAAGTCATAATATAGAAATGCATAGGACTAGATTTAAGCCAGTGTTATGTTCTTTTCAAATGAACTATTCACTTTACAAATCCTATTCAAATCCATATTATGAGAAGAGAAGAAGATCACATAATACACATCTTATGCTATAATCACATGCAAGCTTATAAGTACTTATAAGTAGCATCACTTCATTTATAACCTTTGATTTATAGGTTTTGAAAATAATTTTTGATTTAATAGTGATAATAGCCACTTATATTATAAATCTTTAGCCAAAATATGCAAGTTGACACAAAAGAAAATATTTTAGTTAATTGATTTTTTTAAAAGATCTGAATGCATGATTTCATATGGTATACAATATTTAGTATGCTTGGAAAGAAATAAAGTGATGTAAGCATATGATTTCATTCTCCCAAATTAATTTCTAAGGACAATCCTATAAGATAAGATTATTCAAAGTGAATCAAAATTCTTTAAAGAGATTTTTATTTTTGAATTTGATTTGACTTAGGAAATATGAAAAGAGTTTGTTGGTCCTAACCCATTTCCCCCATTTGTGAATTGATTTAGTTTAATTTTATAATAATTAGATTGATTTTATATTTTATTTAGGTTAAGATATGAATTAAATCTATTAATTGCCCCTTACCTACACCACTTTAACATAATTAAATAAATAATTATGAGCCAACAAATGATATGCAACCACATGGAATTTAAATCAGCAATGCATCTAACAAATAAACGAGTCTAATGCAATTGGCTCATAATTATTGATTAATTAAGCTAAAAGATTTTCATAAAGTATTTTCATAACCTTCCCACACATGTGAGTTGGATATGATTTTCTCAAACTTACCTTAGGCTTTTAAACACCTAAGGATCTATTCAGCAAGAGATTGATTAATTTCAGATTGGTTTTGAAGGTTTGATTAGATTAATTAAGTAGATCATTAATGGATTAATCCTTAATTATATTTGAATTAAGTAAGAAAGGTGGAATAACTTAGGGAAAATATCCCAAACCCATTCCATAACCCTCCTCCTTACTTAAACAATATTTAATTATCTCAATTAAGGGATTAACTCACTATTCATATGCTTAATTACTCTTAATTATATTAAGGGGGATTTCTCTAATTAACTCATTAATAAATTCCAAGAAAATTAAAGGAGGCAGAGGTCCTTCTCTTAAACATGTCTGAGAAGTTTGAAATTAATTAACTAAGTAGTTAGGGAGTAAATAAGGTAATTCTATTTTTAATTAAACCTTAATTAAGAAAAATTCACTATTTAAAATTAATTATAAGTAATTTTATTGGATTTCCCTCTAAAATACTTTTAAAATGAGACCTCATTTATATTTTTGATTTTTTTCTACATTTAATTATAATTTTATGAAGTTTCTTTGATTAATGGATAATTAAAATAGCATAATTAATTAACTAATCCGATTGGTGCCACGTGGACTGCTGACGTAGCACACTTTTCAAGTGGCGCGATGGGATTAGTTATTTAAGTTGTCACATGATGCATCGCGTCAATTGGCGGTGGGACATGTTTTCCCCTAGCCCTTTCGATCAAGATCGGATGGCCAGGATTAATCCCATGGTTCTAAAGAGTTTAAACTAGAGATCTAATGTGATTAAATCAGGGCCATCCATCCAAAACATGTGGGATGGATGACCCATGATTCATCCCTGCCTGAGCTGCGAGAGACGGAGGTCATCTGTCCTCCACCGCATGATCCGAGCTCACCTAAGCTCATATTAGGTTGAGATTTATCCCACACCATTAAGAGGTATATGGAAGAACAACCAACGGCTAGAATCTAATGGGATTATAATTCCCTTCACAAAGGACCAAGCATTTTTTGAAGGAGGATCGATTTTGAATAATACATCGCCGGAGGCTATCACAAGCGCTTCCAACGGAAGAGGAAGCTTTGTCTAGTGGAGATGAAGCCATGTTGAAAGTTTCAAGTCTTGATTTTAAGTGGATGGCTTGGTTGACCAAACTCCCCTTCAATGGAAATCGAGCTTGGTCAAGGTGAGGCTTTCTATGGCTTGGAGGCTTGGGAAACACTTTGGGTAAGCTCGACTAGCTCTCTTGATGGTGCTTGCAAAGTGAATTTGGGTTTAGTGGAGGATTGGATGAATTAGAGTTTGGAATTACCTCCCCTGTTTCGGCTTGAGCAAAACCAAGAAGGAGAAAATGGGGCGAGCTCAGGAATCCTTGCCAAGGCTTGGAGAAACTTGGTTTTAGTACCTATGGCTCAATCCAATTCAGTATGTGTGGTTTGAGTGGGAACGATAGGGAGTACATCTCCCCCTCCTTGGATCAGACGACCGAGACTAGCTTTGCCATTTGTGATCAATTGCTCTAATTGATTGGTTTGTTTAAGTTCATTTTAGGCAGAGAAGTAGATGAGAGGAAGTGCACATGTGCTATGTGAGTGTATGGAGTGATCCAAGTGGTGAATTTCCATTGGAGGGGTTGGTTTGTCTTTGGGTTGGGTCATGGCTAACCCAAACCCATTGGGTCATGTTCACCACCCTCCTTAGTGTCCATGTGGTCCACTAGGGGGATACCAAGTGGCCATGAGAAAGAATTGACCAAATTCCAAGTGAATTTGGCCATAAGTTTACCCTTTGACCTAAGGGTAAAATTATCATTTGTCCTAGACTTTGATTTGGAAAAATTTGAAATGATTCAAAGTGGGTTGGGCCAAATTTCAAGTGATTTGGAGCTCATTTGGTTTGAATTGAGTCAATTTGACCCATTTAGGTCAAAGTGGGTCAAATATATTAGGTTGACCAATTGATCAAATTAGGTCAAACCATGGGTTAGGTCAAGTTCAAATGATCATTTGGAGCCTATGGGTATCATTGGTTTGGTTCATTTTGATTTATATTTAGTTTTGGTTCATTTAGGTTCATTTAGGTTCATTAAGGTCAAATGGGTCAAGTTGATCAATTTGACCCATTTGACCCAATTGGGTTAGGTCATGGGTTAGTTTAGGTTTGGTTGATCATTTGAAATGTATTGCAAGAATTGGTTTCAATCAATTTTGGCTTAGTTTGATTTCAAGTTTATTTGACCTTTTAGGTTAAGTTGAGTTTATGGTCAATTGGGATAGGTTGGATCTAGTTGGCCAATTGAAGCTTTGGTCAAGTTCAACAAGTGATTTAAAATGAATTTGACCCATTGGTTGCAATCAATTTGGTTTAGATTAAGATTTGACCCATTTTTACTTTTTAGGTCAATTTGGGTCAAGTTGGGTCAAGTGGCCAATTAGGCTTGGTTTGGCTCAATTGATGGCTTGGTCAAGTTCAATAATTGATTATGGATTGGTTTAGATCAATGGTTTCAATCAATTTGGCATATAGTGGATTTTGGCTAGTTTGAGTTTCATTTGGGCTAAGTGTTGACTTAGTCAAAGGCTAAGTTTGACTTTGTTTGACCCACTTTGAGTGATTGATCATCCTAGGGTGATTGTTGTTCACAATATAAGCTTAGGTGGGCTTAGTTCAATCCAATTTAGGTTGGATTAGGATTTGGCTCAAAAAGGTCCTTTAGTTCACTTTGGGTCAAATTAGCCTAAGTGGGTCAATTGGCTCCATCAAGGCTTGATTCAAGTTTAGTTGAACTCACATATGGACTTATGATTGAAATATGAATCTAATTGCAAGTGATTTGGAGTCAAATGAGTTTTGATTCATTTGATAATTTCAAGTCAAAAGGGTGAATATGGGTTTGACTTAGGTTAGTTCGATTTTGGTTTGATGATTGAAGGCGGGTTGGGTTGCGAGTAAAGACACAGTCAGACGGCACCCAAATTACTATCCATATCATCAGGTCGTTAGCTATGCTATAGAAGATTACTATGTATTCAAAGACTGGCTAGAAAGTAAATACAGGAGAGGTGAATTCATGCTATCTAACAGCATTCTTATTCAACCAAAGAAAGAATCTACTAGGGTGGTTATGTCCTCTTTTGTGCCCCTGCAGTAAAACAAAGCAAAAGAAAAGATAGTTGAGGATGATAAATGGGAGACTACGGTCTCAAAGAAAACTATGAAGATGCTGAAGCAATTAGAAAGCATTTCGGGTGTCAGATGGAAATCTCCACTTGAATAGGTGTTAGAACCAAAAGTAGAATCTACATCAAAAGGTTCTGCTCTTCAGAAGCAGTCTGAGGTGATTGGTGTTCCTCATCCTGAGAAGCAGCCTATCTAGAACCTGCTAAAACTCCAAAAAGACTAGCCAAATAAAAGAAGATGAAGAAGAAATCTACTACTCAAAAGATTATTAATAATCTTAAAGAATATCAACGACCAGCAAGACATCTAATTAAGCTTACTGATTTCATGTAGGGACTCCAAATCATTGAAATAAATGATGAAGGAGATGATGAAGAATCTCTTTCTAGTGAAGTCTGTTGGTTATCTCAATATACTTAGATACTCCCCGATGAAATTCATTTCTTCAAGATAATCCAAGAAGAAGAACCACCAATGATGTAGTATTGAAACCTTGCCTGATAGTGAAGAAAACATATGATAATTCGAAAGAAGACTTGTGCTTTTCGAAGGAAGATGAGTCAGAGTCTTCAATATCACCATTGATGAAGGGCATAAAACTGAGAAGTGATTCTGAAGGCTCCATCCGATCCTCTAGCATTAATAGTGATTTTGAAGAGGAGACTTCTTTAGAAGAAGCGATAGAGCCATATATAGCTAAAGTGGCATCATCATCAGAAAAAAAATGAACACCAAATAAAGGCAATGACAAGAACATAGAAGTTAATAAAAATATCATTCCCAAAGTTCCAAAGAAGAAGTCTAACATGGATAAAGGAAATGATTACAACATCTTGTCATACTTGAGGAAGATCCTGCACTGTATGAGGCCCTCCTGATGTCGCTGGATCTCCATGAAACTTTAATTCAAGCTCTCAAGAATTTAGAGAAATATGAAGCATACTTCACCGAGCAGTGTATGACTGAAATATTACAATCTCAAGATCTTTGACGATTACCTTCTCTGAGGAAGATCTTATGCTCGAAACATTAAAATATAATTGCCCGTTATGTCTCTACGGAGAACGATGGTGTCATAATTAATTATTCCAGCATTCTAATTATTCCAGGTTCATCTGTTAATCACATGAGCCTACGAGCATTGAGAGGATTGTCTGTTGACATTCAACATCTAGGACGAGACAAATTGATCATTCACAACTTCAATAAAAAAGGGCAAAAGACTATGGAATTTAAAAGTTTAAACCTTAGTGGAGATTACATCAAGGTCTTGGATACATCACGTAGGAATCCTTGAAGAGCTTGTTATGCAATATGGTTCAAGCAAATTTAAAGGAAGATAATTTTATGTTTGGTTGAAACATGAAGAAGTAGAAGTCAAGCTAGCACCTAAAGAGCTTAAGAATGGTGGACAGGAAGCTACCATGGATGAGTTGATTCATTAGAAAGTAGAATGCTATCTGGATGACCTCATTGTTAAGATCATAGATCTAGAAGATCATTTCAATGACCTGAGGATGGTCTTTGAAAGAATTAGGCAGTATGATCTCAAATTGAATCCTCTCAAATGTGCATTTGGACTTTTGTCTGGAAAGTTCCTTGGTTATGTGGTGCGGCACAGAGGAATTTAGATCGATCCTAATACAATCAAAGCGATAGTGAATATGCCATCACCAAAAATCTTTATCAACTTCATTGGACATCGACATTCATGATTTCATCAAATATGTTGGGCTGAACCATTTGCTAAATTAATGAAGAAGAATACATCATTTAAATGGGATGATGAATGTCAAGAATCATTCGATAGCATCAAAAGATACATGTTAATCCATCGATTCTTGCAGCACCAATTTTAAGGAAGCCCCTCATTTTGTATCTGCAGAATCTCTTCACAACACTATGAAGAAGCAAAGAAAATGTTGTATTATAGCAAGATTGATATGAGTTAAAGCAAAGTACTATCCCATTGAAAAGCACTATCTTGCATTAATCTTTTCTGCTTAGAAGCTTTAACATTATATGTTGATGCATAAGATAAAACTCATATCAAAGATCAATCCGTTGAAGTTCCTGATGACAAGGCCAATATTGAGGTCATTTGTTGGTGGATCTATTAGTTCGATATCATATATATATAAAAGGAGGGCGGACTTAGATTTTCTTCTTATAATTTAGTTCTGATGATTTTTTATGAACAAATTACATCCATAAAGGAGAAAAGCTATATTTGGAAATGTATGGTGCATCTATTAAGCCCGCTAAATCTACCAAAAGCATTTTGGTGTTAGCCTGTCTTCATAACACTAGAATGTGAAGAGGCGTTCATCAGTGAAAAGAATAATAATAAAGGCAGAATCTAGGAGGCATTGGTGGTTTTCAAGAAACTATTATCATCGACATCAAAATTTGAGAATCTTGAGACTCATTGGTGATCAAACAAGAGAGTGTCTATAAAATTAATGTTTAAAATCGCCATGGCTTTGCTCATGAAATAAATTTTGAATGTTAAGCAGCTCAAGTTTCTCAAACAAAAGTAGTAAGCATTATTTGAAGGAAAAAAATGGTGAACATATATGATTGTGTTGATTGAAGTGTAGTCAGTTCGCAAGATAAATTCATATTCCTCAAATCAAACTCAAGTCAACTAGGCAATTCAAATTACTCACTCTCCCAAAGAAACAACAAGTACAAGAGATATAAAACTTAAAAGTACTACAAAGAAATCATGTGAAGCTTTCATAGTGGAAGAATTTGATTGTAGACAACCTTTCATCGATTATTTCAAGGAAAGCAAATTGCGAAATAAATCGCTATGAGATTACAAAAGAATCATGATATGCTTATGTCATGACACATTATCTTTAGTAGATCCTTTGAACAAATGTGACTGCGATATTTGGGGATGGATGATGCCAACAAAGTTATGTCTAAAATTCATGAAGGACTTTGTGGGGCACATCAATCAGGTCCTATAATGGCAACAAAAATCATGAATATGGGATACTATTGGCCTTTAATGGTGAAAGATTGTATTAATCATGCTAAAAAATTTCAAGAATGTCAAGTCCACAGAGATCTCATTCATCAATTTTATCCTTTGCATACTACGTATTGCTGTTTGAAAGTTTATATTTTTAGGGTTTATTTCCATCATCAGCGGGACATCGATTTATTTTAGCAGCTACTGACTACTTCTCCAAATGGGCTGAAGCTGCTTTGTCGAAGAAGTCACTACCGATCGAGTTGTTGACTTCTCACCAATAATGTTGTCTATAGATTTGGGGTGCCATGATGAATCATTTCAAACAACAGCATGACTTTCAAGAGTGCGAAGATATACAGATTTGTTGATCGACACAAAATCGATTGGCAATACTCATTAATCTAAAATCCTAGGGCTAATGGTTTGGCCGAAGCTTTCAATAAAACTCTAGTGAAGTTGCTCAAAAAGATTCTCATGAAGAATAAAAGAGAGTGACACACTAAAATGATAGAAGCACTCTGGGCGTATCGAACAACTTTCAAAATGCCAACCAAGACCACTCCTTATGCTCTAAGATTTGGAGGTGAAGCTGCTCTGCCACTAGAAGTTGAGCTACCATCACTTCGAGTAGCCATCCAATTCAATCTAGCTCAAGACGAGAACGCTCGCCTACGAATGGAAGAGTTGGATGTGCTTAATCGAGTTAGACTCCAAGCTCAACAAAGTTTAGAAATTTATCAAGAGAGGATGCCTAAAGCATTCAATAGTTCACTAACTAGGAAGGTCCTTACGCCATAGAGAAGGTGTACAAAGGAGGAGCCTACCAACTTATTGACGTGAATTGTCAACGATCGATGCTACCAATCAATGATCGATATCTCAAAAAATATCACAACTTACTGAGGATAATTATATAAATACTTAAATGAATCTTGCACTAGTAAGGCTTTTATGTCAAATACGCATATAATATCACTTAAAAATTCCCTCATAAAATGAGAACGCATTTTCAAGTTATTGTGAAGCCCCCTTGTTAGATAGGGGGCATTTTTATACATTTAGCTAAGTTGACATCATGCTTCAAGGTGAGATGCTTAGATAAATATATATAATAATTAGAACAAGCTATGCTTATTTATATTAAAGAAGGTCAAACTCTATAATATATTTTCGAACTAGTCTTCAATCCCCCTGTTAGACAAGCGACATTTTTTAGTTTTCATAATCAAAATTTTTTTTTTTTTTTGTTTTTTGTTTTTTTTTTTTTTTTGGGAAACCCCATTATACGGGGGTATTTTATTACCACAAAAAAAAGGTTACAAGGTCCTTAAAGGGGATAAACTCCGAAACTACTGCTCAAAGAGCTACAATCAGCCTAAGGAGTAAATCCCCCCTCTAAGTACATCCAAGAGCAAAAGAAAACATTAAAGCAGTCAAAAGATACAAGATGATTAACATAATAAGCTAAAGAAAGGATAAGGCCAATGCTCTGATGGTTGTAAGAGTGCACATTAATATGGAGCAAACTTGCAAGATAAAAGAGAGAAACACGCAAAGTTATAATGAGAGAGAAATTAGAGCTTAAGGTAATCTGACAAAAGATGAAGGAAACAATATAGTATGAGTATGATAATAAGAAAATGTGATAGAGAAGGCTGGGCTCAATCACACCAAGTTGGCGGATGCAAGTATGAGCATCCAAACGTGAAGGATTACATCACAAGAGCTACTACCAAAAGGAGTGAGAACATCACCATCATAGCCAACAAACAGAAGAAAGCACCAGTTGGTGATATACTTGTGAGCTTTATTACGCAAACCTAAGCAAAATCATATCTAAAATATATAGGTAATTGCTAAGAAGTGAAGGGTAAGGAGTCTCATTCAAGAAAATTATCATCCATATAGCCATCTTGACATGAGAATACATAAACATAAGTGAGTGAGCCATCTTAGCTCATGAATAGCCATATTCAAGAAAAAAATTAGTTCACATATAATCCCTCCATAAGAAAATTACGAGGAGACAACTAGGAAAACACATTAAATAAGTCAATGAGCCTATAATTAACACCATCTAAATCACATGAGATGTAAATGAATCTTTCAAGTCAAAATAATCCGAAACAATCCCCTTATTAATATCCCGAGAAAGCAATAGTAAAGGAAGACGGATAGCTCAACAGGAATGAACGCAATTAACCAAAATTAGCACCAAAGCGGTTGGGATAGCGGCTCCAATAGCGACATTGAGGCCACCATTCGGATAATCCAGGAAACGGGCGACAAAACACAACATCCAAGATAGGAAGAGACTAAAGCGGCCATAATAACATTCTTTCGAATAAGCGCTCATAAAGCGCACCAACGGTCGAATAGCGGTGATACATCGGGAAAAATAGGAAATAAATTTGGAAAGCCAACCCCAACAGCCAAACAGCTAATACAACATTGGAACCCACCATAAAAAGGATCAACAGGTGAATTGAAATGTGTCTCAACATTAAAATCTAGAAAACAACAACAGTTAAGATGGCAACTTCCAAGCATGGCAGCAAAAGCTAGTAGAACTAAGCCATAAACAGGAAAAGACAGAAACAGTTCATAATACCACCCCTTAATAATAGAGATTATAATCCAAGGAGTAAGCACTAACGGACGGTCCCAGTTAGGAAAAGCTGAGTCCAAATGATTTCCATATGAGAATCCAAAAAAAATAAAACAGTGATAAGCAAGAGTAAAGAGAGCGAGAGCCAAGACAAATCCAAGACATGAAAGGGCCGCATAAAAATTGCATTCCTGTACAGAACCCCAAGATAAAAAGACAGTAGCAGAGCACAAGCCATTCGAGTCCCAGTTGGAAATAGAAACAACAAGGGTAATGTAGATCGCAGTTATCAGATAATGAGCAATACCCCCTCCGAGAAACAGCCCCAACAACAAAATCGCATAATTTAGGAAAGCCACAGCCCAGACACCAATGACCAAAACAAACAAAAATAGCATAATCTGGACAAGCATACAGGCTGAATCCCTTAATCCTATCCAGAGCAGCATAACCAAACAGAAAAACTACGGTGATGAACAACGGTGCAAAGAGAGCCAATCCCAAGAAAGAGGTTATTGCAGTTGGAACCCACCCAAAAGGATCAAAAATTGTATTCAAATGAAAAATATCATTAGAATCCGGATAAAACAATATAACAGGAACAAGGCAAAAACCAAACTTGCCGCCATAAAACCACTACCAGATAAGCGGCATTTGATACAATTTTGACGGGGTTCAAAGCAAAGCCAACCAAGCAATCATCAACATCTTGCTGAACAAAACAAACCAAAACCCCAGAAACTGTCTCTAGAGTATTAATCCAGTGCAGCCAATAACCAAGGCAGTTAATACCAACAAGTTGGCCAAGAATCCACCCCAAAAGCATATATAAAAATAGGGTGGGAAGAAAACTCCCCACCACAAGCCAATCCAATAAGAGACATTCAAAGCATTAGCGGGATGATTAGTCACATTAATCCAGCATGAGGATAAGGCTGGGGAAGATCAACAAGAACCCAAGATAGTAAAGAGGCAAAAGAAATAAAGAAAAAAAGGGTAAACATAGAAAAAACCAATAAGCAAGGCCAACATTAAAGCCCATTCTCGGGGTAGGAAGACCAAAACCCCAATCTCGAAGCTTCCGCAGAGGTTCTCTTGAATATAACAGTAACAATCGTGAAAAGCACAAGAACATCCATAGTAGGTGGAAGAAGAGAAGAAAACACCAACAAGATCTCACCAAGGAGAGGCTGAAAGCAGAAATGGATTCGAAGGAGCTTGTCAGTCCAGTTACAGTATAAACAACGACCAAGATGATAAGTATATCGAAAAGGCCAAATAGCCTCTTCATGCACAGAAATAAAATAAAATATAATTCCTAGAAGTAAAAGAAAACCATCAGCTCCAAGCTAGAATCAAAGAGAATATGGGAGACAATCAGCATATCAAAACCACTCATTGCTCGGTTAGGATCCAATAACCTAACAGTAAAGCATCAAGATCCCAAGTGGGTTTGCATTTATAAATCCAGTAACAGGTAACACAAAGCTCAACTGGGTTCCAATTTAGGAGATTGATGTGCATATAGTTCAACATCTGCCCCATAATATTGTGAATGCCAAAAATAGAGATCTTCCAACTAAAGGAAGAGTAAAGGCAGCAAGTCATGATAAAGAGCACAAGACAGCAATGATATCTATTAGGAGTATCCATAAAGAACACTAGGAAACAGAGAATCAGAAAAAAAGGAAGACGAAGAGGAGGATTATATTCTGAGGGAAGGAAGCCCGGAATTGTCCAAGTTAACTAGACCTCGAAAGTATTTGGGTATTGTAAATTGATCAAAAGGATGAGGCGTCTAATCTAGCACCTTTAGGTAATACAGGCGTTACCTTCACCATGAGAGTGATGGTAAAATTCAGTTGAGAGAAGGGCCCTAGTTTGCTTGAGAAGGTAGTACAACAGCGTTGCTCTGGTAGAAGTCAAAAGGTCAATCGAGAAGAGCATCCACCTCTATCCAATTATTGAGCCGTATTTTGTAGGCAAATTTCAAGAGCTTTGTGGTGCCATAAGCTCGGTATAAGGTCTTTGGAAATAAGGGGTAAGCAAATGCACATAGGGTATACCCTTAGAATCCTGAAAATGCCTCCACAGAGCATTATGAGAAGAGACATCATTATTAATTTTAATAATATGATCAAGAGGTTTTTCCAAAACCATTATATCATTTCAATAATAAGGCAGTGCGGAAGGTTGAGGCCAAGTTTAATGGCAACAAATTTAACCTTTAAAATGTTTGTGATGAATTAAATTGGCTTTAAACAAGTCACAAATTTTGTTTTAGTTCTTGTAATAATCCTCATGTGATTCATTGAATCCCACGATGTTTAGCTTCATTTTGGTCCATCCATATGAACCAAATAAGAGTGATGGCGATTATGATTTTAATATGACCTTTAATGACATTGTGAAAGTAAACTTCAAGAAGTTGATATATAGTGAGAATACAATTAAAATTGACAGTGTTGAATAGATCGTCATACCAAATCCAAATTTTAGATGCAATAGCCCCATTAACAAAAACATGGTTAACATTCTTAATATGGGAATAACATTGACATTTAGAGGGTAAATAAAACCCTTTACCCCAAACAAAGAATCAGAATAAAGTTTTTAAGGATACAAGTTAGAGAGTAAGAAGAGGGGATATTGTTATTCCAAATTTTGGAGAACACAATAGAAGAATCACAGTGTCCAGTGTGAAGCCACACATTTTTAAGGTTGAAATCCCCATTATGAGATAGCTTAAAGATAATCGATCATGATTGTTAGGGTGATAGGAATATTAGTAATCATATTTAAGAAAGTGGAAGGAATAGAATCGAATCTTACTAGTGTTCCACTTGTGGTTTTGCGAGAATGAATTAACTCGATGGCGGAGTGAGTGTAGAGTAAGTCATCAATGGATCCACCACTCAGTTGTCTTGCCAAAAGAATGAATTGCCGAGTTTATGCCCCAAAAATAAGGATTCACATCCCATTTGACAGAACAAAGTCTTCTCCACGGAGAATCACATGATTTAAAGGGACAAATGAGAGGATGTTTACCACGCAATATTTAGAAGTCATGAAATTACCAAAGACTATTTTTGCTCCTAAAATTCCACCAAAGTTTGTAGGAAAGGAATTGATAACTTCTTTGATGGATTTACAACCCAGACCTCCCTCTTCAAGGGTACCACAACTTTTAGATCAAGATGACCAGTGCATTCTTTTAGAAGAGGTATTGGTTCCCCAGAAGAATTTGTTTAAGGGACGCTCAATTCTATTGATGGTAGAATTAGTAGGCACAATGGTTTGAAGAAGGTATATAGGCATGGAGTTTAGGGTGCTCTTGATCAAGGTAAGCCTAAACAGAAGAGAGTAAATGAAATTCCCAAATCAAAATTTTGTTAGAAATTTTCTGAATTAGATCATCAAAGGTGTGATCTTTGTGGCCTTTAAAAGCGAGCCCTGATAATTAAGAGGGAGTTGATTTTGCTTAAAATTAGTACGGATATTTGGTTAAGTCTATTAGGAGGAATCTTAGTTGAAGGAATAAAACCGCATTTTCCTTCATTAAGAAAAGACCACTAACATTACCAAAATCATTTAGAAGGTTCTTAATGGTTTTAACATGTTGAAGCCGTTGCGAAGATAATGAAATCATCGCAAAGCTAAGATGAGAAATAGGAAACCTCCATGAGTTTTAAAAGACATATTAGGTTTATTAGCGAAAAGATCGTTAAGGCTCCTAGGCAATTCAATAATGATAAAAGAGAAGGTGAAAGTGGGTCACCTTGCCTCAAACCATGGCTAGAAGGAAAGAAACCTATGGACTCTCCATTCATGATAACCGAAAACCAGACATTCGTGATACACCTTTTTATAATCCGGATAAAACTATTAGAAAAACCAAACAAATTCAAGATTTGAAAGAGAAAATCCCATGAGAGTTTGTCAAAGGCTTTAGCGATGTCCAGTTTGAATAAGATGTTGCCACCTCTAGTAGGGACATCAAGATCATGAACCAGCTCTTGAGCAAGAAGAATATTATCCGATATTGCTCTGTTTAACAAAACCAATTTGATTAGGAGAGATTATTTTAGGAAGCAAAGGGCTAAATATTATTTATTAATTTAGCAATGAGTTTTGAAAAAGGTGCAAAGACTAATCGGTCTAAAATCGCCCCAAGATTGATTGTTAGTTTTGAAATAAGGACAATAGAAGTGCTTGAAAAGTATTTGGGAATAGGGTTGCCTTCAAAGTCGATACGATCAACTAAGTCGGTTTTAATAAATGGCCAACAATCTGAAAAAGTGGGTATGCGTCGGGGCCAAGCAGTCGGTGTTCATGTTCTTAAGAGTATTACTAATCTCTTCTTGAAGGGCACATAGCGAGTAAATGATTATCCTCACTAAGCATAGAAGGGATAAGATGGGTGTTAGATAAAGTACCCAGCAAAGGATTAGAATTTAATAAAGTTTGAAAATGATGAATGACAGAATCCTTAATATCATTGTTATCGGTTATCCATTCACCATTAGAATTCTTAATTTTCTTAATCGAGTTTAAGGCTTTCCGTTTATTACAAATGGCCTGAAAATACACGGTGTTTTTCACCATCGACAATATGTTTGCTTGCTTTTGGCAATAGGTTTCTTCCATGTTTTGATAATTAACTAAGTTATTCTTGGCAATGTTCAACTCCTCAAGTTTACTCGGATCAGTAGAGACAGCTTCTTCAAGGGAACAAACCTCTTGTTCCATAGCTTTAAGATTTGTGAAAAGGTTTTTAAAAATGTGTTTGTTCCACCAATTTAGAGTTTGTTTAAGTCTTTTTAAGCTTAAGCCAAAGGCAGTCATACCTTTAATGATTATCCAGGAAAAGAGCCATCCAATTAGTGAGAGCGACATTTGTGAAGTCACTATGTTGCGTCCACATATTTTGAAATCTAAAAGGAGAGGGAGTAGAGGGGTTAGGGGGGGATTTTTGAAGGAAATCAAGAGAGGAGCATGGTCAGACAAAGTTCTGCTCAAATGCTCAACAATGGTAGTAGGCCACTGATTGATCCACATAGAATTAAAGAGGGTCCTATCTAGACGCTGCCAAAGTCTAGAGTTGTGCCATGTGAAGTTAGACCCAGTGAAACCAATATCAATCAGGTTGCAATTCAGGATCATATTTGAGAAGTCCTCCATGGAATGATGGTTGGGAGTACATCCTCCCCTTCTTTCCGAACTAGCTATGATAGTATTGAAATCACCTCCAACCAACCAAGGAAGGTTAGCCGAGGAAGCGAATGTGTGCAAGTGATTCCAAAGAATGTTCCTACCAGCTCTATTACAGGAAGCATAGATAAAAGAGCCAAAAGCGATAAGTCACCTAAGGAGATTTTGACATTAACCAATTGGTCAAGATCATCAATGATGGATATGGTGATGGAGTTGTGCCAAAAGCACCAAATTTTATTATTAAGATTGAAGAAAAAGTTATGAAAACTAAGGGATCTAGCGACAAAAGCAATCTTGGAAGAATTAATAAAAGGTTCAATAAGAACAAGTAACTTGATATTATGAGCACGACAAAGACTCCTAACACGATTGCGGACAGGAAGAGACCCTGATATTCCAAATAAGAAAATTAATCATAAGGAGACAACCAAAAGGGAAAAGGAAAAAAGAAAGGAAAGAGAGGAGAGCAATGGTGACACATTACTTGTGTGGGGTGGAAGAAGAGCGAGTGGTTCTGGAGAAGTTATTATTAGAAAATTTTGCTTTGTAGGATTTTTTATTTTTAACAATTTGAAAGGGTCTATCAGAATCCAAATTATCCATCAGGAAGGGATTGATTTTTGGGTTCCGAATAATAGAAGAATCTATCAATGTTTTAGAAGAGGATTTCACCTTCCTGTATCGGATAGAGTGTGAGAAATTGGGTTGAATATCACTCGGAAGGGGAATAGATGAGGAAGTTCTAACACCATTCATAATACAAGTATCTTTCTCAATATGTTCTGAAGACATAGGGTCATCATTGTGTTGGTCCATTATATGATTCTCATTCAAATTGTTTAAATGGGTGTCCAATATAAGGCTACCATTCAAATTTTCATTAGGATTTAACTGAAGCAAAGAGCTATCATGGGAAGCCAAATTATTACAAGCAGGGGCAAGGTTAGGTATATTGCCATTGGTAGCGTCACACCCCTCAATGCCTATTTTAGTACCAAGATCAGAATGTTTTCCAATAGATAGATCAGTAGAAGGAGTAGGGAGGAGAGGCTCTTTTTGAGTATTTTTAGGCACATATGCTAGAGTATTGGTTTTCCCAGTTCCATTAGTGGTGTTCATATTCTGTGGTAAATTTTTTCTGAGATTAGGATGAAGTACAAAGCATTCTGAGTGTTCGTGCCCGTGAATCTTGCAGTGAGTGCAAAAGACAGGAAAATTTTTGAATTCGACTTTTTGACTATATCCAAATTTTTCGGAGCCAATCCAAACCTCTTTGGGATATTTTTTAGTGATGTCTATCTCAACAAGAATACGAGCGACAGAAGGCCTAGATCTAGTGGTCGTTGCTTGATCTATTTGGAAGGGTCTACCAAAAAGGCCACCAACGACAAACAAAACTTGAGTGACATAGTGTATTAGCATGTTAGGAAAAGCAAGCCAAAGAGGGACAATGGGAGATTCCTCTTTGACATCAAAGAGGGGCGACCATTTCAATAGCCGCATATGACAATTATGCACAAAATAAGAACGATGAGAGAAAACCCACGAATAATCTAAATCATTTGAGAGTTGAATAAGAATGTGACGGGGATCGATCAGCCCAATAGAGAAAGTACCCGATAATTTTAAACTATGAAAGAAAGAGTGAATATTATCAAGAGTCGGGTGTCTAAGGGAGAATTTACCCACCAAAGCAAACTCGAAGGGCTTAGCAAGTTTCTCAACATCCTGATCTGAACACATTACTGCCGGCAAGCCACGATAAGATGTTGCAATGAGATTAACGGAAGCATTCGAGGGATCTTACCGATAAGGCCTCTTTGAATGATTTAACAACATTACGTGAGCAATCGAATCCAGAAAACCTGTAGAGTCAGAAGGCAAAGTCGGTGCCGGCGCGTCGAGATGCAACGAGCCGGGGTTCGTAGAGACCAGGGCCTCCGCCATTGCTTTAATCCAAGGATGTCACATACGTGGGAGCTCGATCTGGCATTGAGAGAAGCGGCGACAATTACCGAGCGGAATCCACCGGAACACAAAATCGCCAGAGAGGAAGCGCGTTTAGGGTTTTTTTCAGAGTTTTCATAATCAAAATTGTTCAATCCACTCATGTGAAACAGGTTTTCTTGTATATGTATTTAGGTTGACATCAAGTCTTATGTCAAAATCTTTGAACATATCTACAATTGCTATTATTAAAGTTGCAGGTTCTTCCTTACCAAAAGAATCTATTTCTATGCACAAAAAGATAGCCATAAATCTCAAAAGTTTCTCTCAAAGATTAGTCAAATTTTGAAAATCAAGTCAAAAGAACTCTCAATTTTGGAAGCTTCAATCAGCTAAGTTGGAAAAATATCAACCTCTACATACTCAAGTCTATGATACGGATAAATTCTAAAGGTCAAGACTCAATAAGCCCACAAATGGCCAATTTGTTGACGCTCTCCTCACTCAACAAGCTGTAAGAAAAGACCGTAGTAAAAGAGCCCCCACTTGTTAGTCTGATAACTAAACCACCAACCCATCACAGCTTAAGTCAAAGACTCGAGTAGGTTCTAAAGATCAGACTGAACAAGCTCACAAATGATCGAGTCATTGACGCTCTCCTCACTCAATAAGCTACAAGAAAAGGCATCAGTGAAAGAGCTCCTGCTCGTTAATACAATGACGACAGCTGTTCAATCCCAAACCAAATTCAACTTAGTGATTATAAGCAACCATAATCCATGAGGTTTTTCTATTCGATTGATGGACCAAGACAATCTGAGGAAACAACTCTCAACTCATATCAATCCCCGTATTGCCAGCAAGTGATATCACAATCTATTTTTAAACAACATGATCAAGCACAAAGCGCAGATCAAAGCTAATTTCCTCATCAAGTCTGCCAAAGTAGAAAGCACAGGATCAAGGAAGCAATCCCATAGTTCATACAAAGGAAATGATTGAACTAAAAGAATTTTATGGTTATTCAGTCTGTTAAAGCACACATTACTAAATTGATAACTCAACACTGACCTAGTATAAGCCGAAAGATTGGGTCATCTGTTTGCACCCTTCAAAAATCCGTCAAAGTAGTAAGCACAGGATTCAGGACATACATACACTTCTTGACAAGTCAATATGGACAAATCATGTCAATCTTTCATCAAGTCCGTCAAGCTTAAAGCAAGAATCGAAGGAATTTCAAATATCAAAGCAAACAAACCAAGTCCTCTATCAAACTCAACTCGAATGAGTCTGCACGAATGTCGAGAGGTCGGAAGCGAAGATGCATTTTGATTTAAAATTGGTTTGATTCAGCACCGACTTGAACTAAATGGCCTTCGATCATGAAACGGACTATGTAGTTGAGTCCGAAACATCGAAATAACTTAATATTGGCATATAAATTAATTATATAATTTTGTCATCGTTAAAAAAAATCAAAATCTAGGTTAATTTTTATTTTTTATAAACAAATGCCTTTATAAATAATCCTATTACCTAACCCTAAGACAACTCGACAACCTCGACTCCAAAACTCAGTGCTGCTCGCTCACTCTCTCAGTTCTAGCTTCCAAATCGAATGACTCTCCTCTCTCGTGCACAACAGACCTCCTCTTCGATCCCTCTCCTGTCCATCCCTCTTGCAATATCGAGCCGCATGCTCGGTCAAATGAGCCTTCTCCCTCCGTTTCTTTCGCTCCAACTGACTCATCTCAACTGCAGGTGTTTCTCTTCTTTTTTTTTCCTCTCAACTCTTCATGATAGAAAGGGAGGAGCCAACAGTTTACTCCATTGATTGATGGGCTAAGGCGCACAATTATGGATTCAAGGAGGAAATGAAGCATGAGCGGCTCATCGGCTAAGCTGTTGGGTTTGTGAAGTTGGCCTCCAGCGATCTCCATATGCTGGGAGTCAAGTACTCCAGTCAAAGCCAAACCAGGGTTGATAGACTTCTTTGTGAGAGGGAGCTCAGGAAGCTCAACAAAAAAATCAACACTAATGACAACGATGCAGCTGACAGCAGGTTGAATAACAGTGGTAGTCATGTGTTCTTTGTTGAGGATGAGATGGGAGTGGCAAAAGTCCATGAAGATGAGATGTTGGAGGCCTCCCCTCTTGCTTCTAGGACACTTGGAGATGGATTTGGGGCATCAAAGGGAAGGCCCATGAAGCAGTGACTATTAGTGGAGGCTAATTGTCTTCCAAATGCATTTCATGGTGAGGATTTCTGGTCATTGGAGATTAGCGCCGAAGGCCTTGTCAGCGCGCTTCTTAGTTTTAAGGATTTTGATGCTAAACGGATTGGATGGGCTGGTGTAAATGTGCCTGCTTTAGTTGGGCAAAAGGCACTTATAAAGGCACTGGCTGAGAAGAGATGCATTCTGATTTTTTTTTTCTTGATGAAGAAATAGTACACCAGTATTACAATGGCTACTACAGCAATATCCTATGGCCACTTTTTCATTATCTTGGACTTTCTCAAGAAGATAGACTTTAATGACTCAGCTTCCAATCTCGTTTGATGCATATAAAAGGGCTAACTAGATGTTTCTTCTTTGTTGTGAATCGACACTATGAAGAGGGGGACGTTGTATTGTGCAATGATTACCATCTTATGTTTCTTCCAAAATGTCTTAAGGACTATAACAGCAAGATGAAGGTTGGTTGGTTCCTTCACACCTCTTTTCTTTCATTAGAAATTCACAGAACCCTGCCATCTCGATCAGAGCTTCTTAAATCTGTTCTTCCTGCTAATTTGGTTGGATTTCACACTTATGACTATGCAAGACATTTTGTAAGTGCTTGCACTCGAATTCTTAGACTTAAAGGTACACTAGAGAGAGTGGAAGACTAAGGCAAATTGACACGCATTGTTGCGTTTCCTATCAAGATAGACTCTAACCGCTTTCAGCAGCTCTTGAACTTCCAATAGTCAAAGATCACATCAATGAATTGATTTGCTGGTCGTAAGGTAATGTTAGGAGTTTTTTTTAGGAGTTGATTGGCTTGACATGATTAAAGGGATTGTTCAAAATATTTTAGCATTTAAGAAGTTCCTTGAGGAGAATCCAGTTTGGCATTATAAAGTAATCTTGTTGCAAATTGTAGTTCCAACAAGAACCGACATTCCTAAATATATTTGTTAGATATAAGTACTCGTGTATGTTGCGTAAGCATGTCATAGAAGTCAGGATGGTTTTCATACATGTTTGAAGGCCTATGTGATACTTTTCATAAGTGTGATAGGTGCAATAAAATCACTCGGTCGCGGTGTGGCAAGACAGCTACCATGCACGCTTTTCATAAGTATGGTGGGAATGCCTCAGTACTCTCAATGCAGCCCTCTAGATGGGAATGACGCCGGGAGGCTGATACATTTCATTTCAAATGCCTGTGCATATGCTTGCCTAGCATATTAAATTCATATATTTACTATTTCAATACAATTGCAAATATTTACTAGATATAAGTACTTGTGCATGTTGCTTCAGCATGTCGAGAAAATCAGGATGGTTTTCATACAAGTTTAAAGGCATATGCAACGCTTTCATAAGCGCGGTAGGTACAAGAAAATCACTCGACCGCGATATCGCAAGACATCTACTATGCATTCTTTCTTAAGCATGGTAGGAAGGCCTCAGCACTCCCGATGTAGCCCCCTACATAGGGATGACGCGGGGAGGCTACCAAATTGCATTTCAAACACAAATATTGAAGGTCTATGCACACTTTCTTAAGCATGATGGGTTTAGAAGATTCTCTAAGCCACGGTGTTGCAAGACACTGACTATGCATACTTTCTTAAGCATGGTAGGAAGGCTCTGGCACTCTCGAAGCTGCCCCCTATATGGGGATGACGTCGAGAGGCTGGCAAAATTTCATCAAGATAAAGATTAATAATCAATGAAAATGAAGTAGTTAAGGAATAATATTTGAATCTTAAATGAGTAATAAGATCAATAATCAAACTAAGCACAATGTACTAAGCTACTTAGACAAATTAAACTTTCAATTATCTAACTAAGTAACAATATTCTACAACAAATTAGATGAAATTCACAGTGCTATAAAACATTCAAAATATTTAAGTTGGATATGAATGAAACCTACAACATACGCCACCAGATTCGCAACACATTGTACAAGCGAATAGAAGACATTAATTAAGACTTCAATTGAACTCTTACACACGTTATAAAGTATAATTAAAACTCAAATTTAATACCTCAAAAGTGTGCAAGCATTCTTAAATACACTCGCATGGGCACGACCTTTAAATGCTTAAACTTCGTTTGAGGATCTTTGCGTAGGTTGAATCTTGGTTGGGTCTTTGGATCGGATCCGGGTTAACAAAACTTAAAAAAAATCTAATAATTCTATTATAATATTTTCAACTTATTAAAATATCTGAGAAGTTAATTTTATATGGCGGTAGATCGATCTCATTATTAAACTAATAGAGTTGATAGGTTCTGAAATAATAAAATAAATGATCAAACAATATATATACCCCGAGGATAGTTGTGTTGAATGAAGATTTCAATCGGAGGGGATATTTTCATCAAAATGTGATTATTATTTCATATCAAATTAATATAAGTTAAATATCAATCCAAATGAGAATTCTAATGAATTATTAAGCTCAAAATGACTAAATGAAAATCATCAAGTTAAAAGACTTAAAGCAAAATTTAATTAATCCAACTTTTGCAACTGTTTGTCGGAGGTGATAAATTAAGAAAACTCTAGCTCACAAAGGAGCGAAAGTCAAATCAAGTGTTCTATTATGTTCACTCTCAATCAATCTCATGCTAGTAAGGACGTGGCTCGTGTACTCTAACTGCATGGTTTGACCAGCAGGCTTCATATATGATGTAGTTATGACTAAAGTCCTCTGAATGGGTGGTTGCCACCAAATGATACCATTATATTATGATCACGACTGTAGCTCATATGTTCTCCAATGGCTATGCTCTTTGAGTTGTGAACCATAGGGTATACTTGATTGGGCAAAAAGCCCTCTCTTAGCTAAGGTAAACTTAAGCTTGTCTCCTTTGACAAACACTATCATAGGTCTATAAGGTTCCCTTGAATGACGCAACTCATGGCTGCTGACAAGGATCCTTAGGTCAAGTTGGGTCGACTACCTCCTCTGACTAAGTAGACTACGGACTACAACAGCCCGAGATGATGGAGCTATGGGATCTTGATCGGGCATGTCATCATTCTCCCAACCATCTGCCTTAAGTTAATATGATGAATTTCATAAGCTTAAATTTTAAACTCCACATGCCGCTACTATGCACTACGCATTTAGCAATCTAACGTCTAGCCTTAATCGAAAGTTCTCTCGCAGTATTGGGATGGGTAATTAATTATAGGTGCTTGGGCCTATAGGAAACCTGGAACCAGATCTAAAGTCCTCATAAAATGAGGGTGAAATCTCTAGGTAGTGTCTTATATACTATTCCATTTTCCTTCTAAAAATTACACTAACACATTTAATCTACTCTCTTTATTGAGAGGTTGATGGTGAATTTTCGGGGCCCACACACCTCCTGCTGCAGCATCTGTAGTAGTTCTAAGTGATCCTACTACACCATTATAAAATGATTAAATAATCAACCAATCAAGTACGGAATAGTGTGGACATTTTTTTAGTAAGTCTTTATATCATTTCCAAGCCTCATATATTGATTTGTTATCAAATTGCACAAAAGATGTAAAGCCATTTCTAAGCTTAGCTATATTAGTTGATGAAAATATTTGGCCAAAATTTTATGTGCCACTTTATTCTAATTAGTGATAGATCTTTGAAGTAATGAATTCAACCACATTTTTGTTTTATCTCTTAATGAAAATGGGAATAACACAACTCTGATAGCATCCTCACTCAACGTATTATATTTAAAGGTGGCATATATTTATAAGAAATTTGCTATATGCATATTTTGATCTTTTATAGATGATCCCCCAAACTAAGAATTTTGAACCATTTGGATTATAAAAAGTTTCAAATCAAAATTATTAGCTTGAATGGTCTGTCTAACTATGTTTTGATGCATTCCATTTATGAGTAGAGTCTCTTGGTTGATTTGCTATTACTAATTCTATAAGTTCGATCTTATGCTATTATATAAGTTTCTCACTAAGTTTTTTTTTATGTTCAAAGGTAATATGTCAGAAATTTTATCATTACACATTCACATATATTAAAACACAAATTTTACACTAACTAATAGAGTAAACACAAAATAGTTGAATTATAAATCACTTAGATTGACTAATATTAAGTTAATTTAAATCACTTAAACAAACGCGCCAAAACTTGATCGATTAGAATAGTATACACAAGTGCATGTGTTGTATCAAGTAATATAGTGATGAATAGAGTATTATTCCCATATGAATTGAGTTGTGTTTAATTATATTAAGTTAATTACTAGTCCTTTCTAAATTTTAATTTTTATTCAACTAAGTTAAATATTAAAATCAAACTATATTATTATTTTAGAAAGTAAATTTTTATATAAAATAAAAGTGTTATGTTTGATAAGTAAAATAGTATTATGAATTTATGTAATTTTGATGTTTATCTAGATTAAATTAACTGTGGAATTAATTTCTAGCATGTAGTGTTAATCAGGAGCATAAATACTATATCGTTTATGCTTAGATCAATATAATCAAACCAATCTTATAACCAATTTTTTGTTTACTCCTAATTAAATATTGACTAATTGTGTTTTCTCTATTTCCTTGGAAATGATAGTGGTTCCTAAAAATAAGCATATTATAAATACTTATTTAGTACATCCATTTATTTCTCCCCACTATTCCTCTAGGACTCCGCCAATGTCTCTAGATCACAACTCGTTTTAACATTACAATTGGTTAGATTATAAGTATATTATACTAAAAAAAAAATCAAAACACATTTTACATCAAAAGCACAAATAATTTTTTATATCATTCCATAAAGATAGTTTAATGTAGGACAACGTTCAAAACATACATAAATCCAGATGACTAAATACTTAATCACTCATATTACAAGAAAAGAGATCCATAAACCAAACCAAGGATAACCAGAGAAAAAGGGATGAGTGAACCAAGTAAATTCTTTTAAATCTGCTATTTACTACCTTCTTTCAACTTCTCGGTGGAGAACCACAATGACTTCTATGTGGACACTCAATCTTGGATATTCTTCTTTTCGTCTTTGACAAGGACACACTCTCAACACTAGCTAAGCACAATACACATATACACAACAATAACACACACATATTGGGTGTCAATCTCTAAGTGCCTTCACACTCACAAGCTCCAATAACCAAAAATCTTCTTCTGCCAAAAATTGATCTCTTTTTATAGCCTAGGGTGGTTGCTCCCTTGTATATAGTATGAAAACCGCCCGAATTATTTTTATTCAGTCGTCATGTCATGGTGCTATGAATGCGGAGCCTAGGTGCTGATGTAGCACTACGACACTACTGCATGGCATCTTGGCATTGGCTTCACTATTTTTTGGCATGATTCTTAGGTCCACCAGTACTATGATGCTTAAATTACGATGCCTTGGTGCTTGGTGCTTTCTAGTTAAGTCCTCACTGAAGATTTGGCACCATAACGCTGAGGTCTCTATATCCTATGCTTAATTTTGGGTGCCACAACATTGATAAGTAGTGCCACTGCTTTCTCTATCTTGATCGTTCATTATTTTGTGTCGTGATGCTAGTGAGCCAACGTTTATGTTCTTTATTTTTCTATCAAAATCAAGCCTATTAGAGTGTCATGACAAAGCTTTTGCAATGCCTATGTGTTGACCCTAATTTTTATTTTTTTTCTTCAAACATCTGAAATTTTTTTGCTTCAATATAAAATGAATTATGAATAACATGTTTTTTATAGAAAATAAAAAAAATGAAAGCTCAAAATATATAATATTTTTATATAAACCATGTTGATTATAATATGAGTGGATAGTGGAAGTAAATGACTTGTTTCAATCATATTTTGAGGATCAAGATAGTAGATTGAAGCAGGTAGTTATTGATAAGTTTGAAGAACTATGCAATAAGATGAGACGTTTGGTGTACTTCTCGAATAAACAAACTAGAGCAGATGATACAGTTGAACATGTAGGAGTTTCACCATTGAGTCATATAGATCTCAAACCGCCCGCCTTTGTACCTTCTAAAACTTCTATGTACACAACTCCACCATCTCCCACATATCCCACATGGACATTATGCTATTTATAATGGGGAGGACCACAAAGTGGCATCTTTGGACATGCGGCTTTTTTCTGACCTTGACCTTTTTGAGTGATACTAGGCGCAATCCATACAACCTGCACGAGTCACAATATTAGATACTCATTCTCACTCTATCTTCTTATGAGTAGTAGTTTTAGGCGCCTTCTACTAGTTTACTATCGCAGAGCATATGTTCATGTCATATCCTATACAGTACCGCGGTGGCAAAAGAGGAGGATGAGCTTGAGCATTCAGAGGGCAGAACATAATCTACGAAATAGACCTACACGTGCTCCTACCTAAATAACACCATAGGTAATAGGGGCACATATGCATGCTTTATATTCAGCTTTTTTAGTTTTTTTCATATATCTTTGAGATGTACTCAATTTTAGTAGATATATTATTTTATGTATTATCAACTTTAGTGTTAGGTTATAATTTTTATTTAATATTATTTTTTTCTTATAACTCTTTTGTAAAAATTTGATGATCGTGAATCACAACATTAAATAACAAAAGTGAGTTGAGGGATGCTAAAATATTTTTCTTAATCTTTGTGCTTTTTGGTGCCTTATTTTCACAAATAATTTTAAGTATTAAAAAATTAGGAGACATATATTTTTGATTTATTTTATTATATCTATATTTTAATATTTTTATTTGTTTAAAAATAAAGCATTCTTTAAATAATATACCATGACATTGCAAACATTATCAAACCAAATAATCCCTAAGTTTGATTTTGAAGGCATATATACGTTAGTTTATCTATCAAAAAAGACTAAAACAAAAAACAAAAAACAAAAAAGAAATATTTTAAATATCTTTTATCTAGATATCGTTAAACTAAGTAGGCCCTAAATGTCCATTCCCACTTATTAGAACAAAGATAACATTACCTAAACACAACAATTAATAGATAAGATTGATACCTTATATTATTATCTAGATTGCTTTAAACTAAGTAGGCCCTAAATCTCCGTTCCCACTTACTCAAATTCTTGAACAATCTTCTCCTAAGAGGCTGTTTGGTTGCCTATATTCAGAATGCAGTGTAAAAGAAATACAGTGTAAAAGAAATTCAGTATAAAAGGATTACTTTATAGTTGTTTGGTTGAGAGCTTTTTTTTTGTTTGATTAATAAAATGTAATGTAAAATAAATTGAAGATTTTGACATCGAGGAAGCGGCTATGGCCAGCACGACTTGTGGCCCGGCTAGCGGTTGGCAAGGCAGCCAAATGACATGATAAGCCAGCAGCATAATGGCGGTATACGGCTACAGCGCGTCAACAAGCGGCCGAAGCGGCTGATGAAGCGGCGTGGTATTCGTGGCCGTATTAATTTACGGCGGCGGCAATGGTCCCATCCACATCCGGTGTATTGATCAGGAATTCAAATACACTAAATCTTATCAGTGTATTTGGATTACATTACATTCTCTGAAAATTTTACTTTACAACACTTGAAATGTTAGCGTCATTTAAAATGCGATGTATTAAAATCGCTATCAAACTAACTCTTTAGCCAAAAGACACGGTTAGGAAATGTCAGCAAGTAAGTTTAAGAGCACAAGTAAATGGGTCAATGTTCGAGTTAGCTTTAAACATCCTATTTTAAAATTTTTGTTAAATTTTATGAAATTGTCTAAATAAATGAATGAAAAAAGAACTTATATGAATAAATGTTGAGTGTATTAATTTATTTAATGCTCTAATTTGAGAAAGTTTTTAGTAGAGTTTAAAGTTTACATTAACTTATGTGGATCATGTTACAATTTCATTAGTTTCAAAATTTTTAATATTACATCAAAGAATAGTATCATCATTAACTTTGTTATTAAAATTTACTTTATTTTAAATTTTAATATATCTTTAATAAATATTTAATCATTAACTATATATTTTATATGAGGTGATCTTTGAAAATTAAAATATTTGAAAATATTTTTTAATAAAATATTATTCACAATTGATTTGGAGGGAGAAATTATAGATGATGTATAATATAAAAAATTAAAATTATTGTGAAGCTTAATTTTTATTTTATTATATGAGATATTTTAATTTTAATTTTATATAAAAATATAATATTTTTTATTTTATTGTGACTCCTCGTAGTTTTAGTGTGATGAAAGCTTGCTGTGTTGTGGCCCCCTCTTAGAAAAAATTCTGATTCCGCGCCTCAACAAACCTCCCGTTCGTGGTATTTCTTATTCAACGTAGAAAAATTGGCACGAAGGAAGCCAGTCCAGGTATCGGATCATGCTGATGTAATTCAAGCTTGACGCGGCTGGAATATATTTTCTGAAGTGCCATGCTTCAACAGGCCATGTATATTTTTTTGAGAAAATTTTTTAAAATAAGTATGATTTAAAATATAATTAGTAATTTAAATATCTTAAAAATAAAATTTAAATATGTATATAATTTCATTTAATAGACAACTTATCTGACTTTATATAGAAATTGTAGTTAAATGATGACATTATAAACTGTCTGGCTTAGATATAAAATAATTTAAAATAATAGTTACGTATAAATTAAATTCGTTTAATGACGACTTATATAGATAGTCATTTCGATAAACAGATGACTATACATATATTTAAATTTTATTTTTAAGATATTTAAATTATTAATTATATTTTAAATTATACTTATTTTAAAAATTTCTTCTTTTCTCTATATATACATCATCAACTTCTATCTCCTTCATCAACCTCTACCGCTACAATCCCGACCAAGGACCTCGCGTCATCTCTGATCCCCATCATCTCCTTCAACCCCTTCAAAAATAATACCAGGCTTTACTAGCTAGAAGTAGTCTCCCATGTCTAAGCTACACACCATTTTCATTTCCTTCATTTCTAGCCTCCAGGTCGTCAGCTTCAATCGATTACCAACACTAGCGGCGACGATCACTACCGCCACGACTCCTCCTTCCCCACACGGCGATCTCACCTCACCCACACAAACCGATCGCTCCATCCTCTCCGCTGTGAACTCCTCCGGCCTCGAATTGGGCAACCTTCAACCGCCCTCAAACCCCGTCGCCAGCCACAATGATGGTAAGCCAAACTGGAAAAAAATCAGTAAGATTGTGCACACTGTGGGCCTCGGCAGCTTTGGAGCCCTGATAACTCTTTTAATTAACCCTCCTAACTCAATTTCCATCCATCGTGCCATCTATACAGCTTACCTTATCGTGATTTTCCTTGGTATTACTATAAGTCTTGGCCTGTCCTTCTTTTCAGTTCTAATGGAGGGGAGTCCAGTTGTAGAGTGGGTGCAAACACGATTAATATTTTTTAGTCTCTTTTTTGTGGGGTTGGCATGCTTCATCCACCTCTGTCTTGTCCTGCAGCTGGCCGACATCGGCTTTGGGATGGGGTTGTCGTTAATCGGCATCGCCGTCATTGCGCTTTACTTGTTCTTTGGCAGCAGGACTAATGTGACTGGAGTGGAAAGAGAGGACGTTTATAGTCTCGGCTGAAGAGTGGCCAGTTCAGGTTCTTCAGACAACGTTATCTTCACCGCTAAAAATCGCGTAGGAACGCCGAAGAATAGCCCAGCTGTTTGTTAGCTATACATAATTCGTTGTGAAAAACTACACGAAGGAGGAGGAGCTTCGTCCCTCTCTGGGTGTTATTGCAGAGCCACCTGCTCTCTTTGATGGAACTACAATCTATAATTTTCTTCTTTTTTTTTTCAGTAAATTTTTCCTTGATGCTAGAATTAAACTTGTTTTAAATGCAGCTTAAACTTTTCTCCCTTTATACAACAGCTTTAATATTTTTATTTGTTTATTTTCTGCTCTCATCTTTAAATTTTAAAGAATGCTTTGATTGATGATCTCTTATTTAAGTATTCAAAAATTTAATTATATATTTCAATTAATGAATCTTTTATTACATTCTAATTATATATAATAAATGTTATATACCATCGTATACTTTATAAGTGCGAAAGTCAAATATTAACCTTTAAATAAAATAAAATTCATATTAACCTTTATAAATAATCAATAAATGTAAAATATCAAAAAAAATTTTAACTGATGTAACATTTGGTAGGTGAATTTAAGCTTTAGGTGCTAAAAATTCAATAATTTTAAAATAAATTTTGATAAAATTAATCAAAATAATTATTTTCTAATACTTTTTTTATTTATTAGCGTTCAAATTTTTTTTTAAAAAATACAATTGATGATCGTCTCGAAAATTAATGTCGATCAGCTTCATCTGATTTTTTCGCCGATCTAAGCGATTTAACTTACATAAACCCACATTCACGATCAAGCATAGTCGATCCGAGCTTCGAATCACCGGTCGACTATCAGCATGAAAATGGATCCCGATCCGCCAAATGGTCACAAAAGCGGACATATTTATAGTGGTCGGCGGCTCGTCAGGCATCCAACGAATCCAAGATCACCCAACCGACATCATTAAGGCACCCATCATCAAAATACACCGTCGGTCGAGGGATCGCCGTCCGATGGGAGTGGTTGGAGTTTTCCACGAATTTACAAGCCGCCACTCCCAAAATCTATAAATAGAGCTTCATTCTTACCTTAAAGGGACGAATCGATTTGCGGAAGAGCTCGAGAACCAGGTCGACCTTGACGATCTATCATCACCGTCACCACCAAGGTGATGCACGAAGATCGAGATCGCCTCCAGGGGACTAGAAAAGACCAGTCACCGCTCCTTTCTCCTGAAGATCAAGAGGTTGCTCCCGGAAGATCAGTTCCTGCCGATATTTGGGAAACTTCTCCCTTGGGTTGGAGTTGATCGATATTGCTCTTGTTTCTCGCTAACACCTTCTTCTCAGTACGAGAAGCGGGGACACGTATCTTTGAACACATAGTGAAAGTTCTAAGGCAAGGCCTGGTTTTCCACGGGTTTTCCATTATAACCCGTGTTCATATCCCGCTTGTGTGATAATTTTGAGTGACGAAGATCGCATCTACCGAATAAAATCTCTACAGCATTTTTGGCCGTCTGTGAGAACCTTCCCCATGCTATATCTCCAATATGATGGGTAAGGGGTTTTGCTCCAACGCTCCTCATTCTCGGGATCAGGGCAAGTCTCCAACACTTCTCATAACGATTTATGTCCCAGTGAAGGTCGTGCCCTCTTTGAAGATCGTTCAAGGGCGGAGGATTCCCAGTGAAATTCTTGACTCCTGAGAGGCCGGCAAGCGTCTAACACGCTGGAAGAGCCACGAGGTTCGCCTCAAATAATCCATTTTTTTCGAGAATGGTTGCAGGAATGGATCGACAAGAAAGAGAACCCGCGGCACCAGATCTTGAACCGGATGCGGTTCCACTTACCGAATGGCTCGTACCAGAAACTCCACGTCATCTTATGCGATGAACTAGGCGGCAAGAGTTCGTGACAATCATGATCCATTCTCGCCTCTTCCGCTTCGTCCCTTCGGCGAGATCATCTCATGATACCGATTCGACGAGATTCAAGCTTCCCAACATGGACCTACGATGGCACAACGTCGTGCGAGCATATCGATCACTTTCGAACAATCATGCACATCCGGTCAAATGACTGTCTTGTGTCTATTCCAGAACTCTGAAAGGGGCAGCTCGTGCCAGTTCTATTTCGCTAAAGTCCGTCCGATCGGTTGAGAGCTTCGCCATTGTTTGTAGAACAATTCTGGCGAACAAGAGAATCATCAGATTCATCACATCTCTCCGGAATCCCGAGCGATGGAGAGTCCCTCAAAGAATACTTCCAGGTTCTCCTCAGCCCGGAATACGAGTAAACTCGAACTATTAAGAGTCTTTCTGGAGGGCTACGTCAGGGGCCTTTTACTCATCACTCATGCGGGACGGTCGGTCATATGCCGACTTAGTTGTGAAGCACAAATCTTGGAGGCTATTAATGCACATGAACAATTTGGATAATCTGAGAGACATAAAAGCACCCCGGGGCAACTCTCAATCTCAAAAGATAAGCAAGTCGCAACACCAATGAAAAGGCAAAGATCATAGTCAACTCATACCTGCGCCCAAATATTCTCTTCCATACGGGTTAATGTCATCAAGCAAAAGCTCGACAAACAACCCAGGAAAGGTCAAAACGTCCTTGGTGGACATCACACGGCCTCTTCCATACGGGTTAATGTCATCGAGCCAAAACTCCGATAAACAACCTCGGATAGGTCAAAAGGTCCTTAGTGACTTCCCACGACCTCTTCCATACGGGTTAACATCGTGAGTACGCTCGATGAACAACCTTGGATAAGTTGGCAATCCTCATAGGCACAACTTTCTCCATAACAGTTAACATCTAACGCTTCCGTCACACCGGATAGGTCAAAATCTCGGATTCAATTGAGATCTTCTATCTGAGGTTAACATCGTAGTAACGCTCGATAAACAACGATAAGTTGGCAATCCTCTATCGCTACAACTTTCTCCATACAGTTAACATCATGACGCTCGATACACAACCTCGATAGGTCAAAATCTCCGGATTCAATTCGATATCTTCCTATAGTTAACATCGTCGAGTAACGCTCGATAAACAACCTGGATAAGTTGGCAATCCTCATAGGACGCAACTTTCTCCATAACGAGTTAACATCATCGAGTAAGCCTCGATACAACCTCGGATGGGTCAAAATCCTCGGCGGATTCATTGACTTCTTCCACTTGCGGGTTAACGTCGAGTCACTCGACAAACAACCGGATAGGTCAAAGATCTCCATTGGTGGTGTTTCTGCATCGCCACAGCCGCGCAACTATCTTCACCGGTCACCATCGCCGTACGGTCTCAACATGCGTCGCCGATCACCCTGCGTGGCCGCTGGCCACCCAGCATCGCCGCGCGTCGTGGCCGTCCTACCGTTGACCATCGGCGACAATCTTCACTATCGGCGTCATTATACCTTCATTCTACTCCGGTTGAGCCGCTTCACGGACCATTCGGCCGGAACACTTTACCATCGCCGGCCTGCACACCGTCGCCGCGGTCACTACCGCAACCACGCTAACAATGCGGTCACCCACATCGTGGTCATCCCCGGCGACTAAACGTTAGCCGCTTGATTGCCGGCTGACCACCCGTCGCCGCCAACAGCGGTCGTGCCACACTCTGCGTCGGTCATGGCCAGATCCTCGGCAATCTTGCGGTCACCACAATCGTCCAGTCCTCCCATTTTAGAAGCTTCCCTCGTCACGAGTTCAAGGGTGGACGTGTCCCTTTCAAAAGATTATCACCCATCTTCAAAACCCAACTCTACGATCAAGGGAAAAATATTCCAAGGAGAGTGCTCCCACCAGGGGAGGCTATGCACTCTGGCTTGGTAGGGATGAGGAGGTGGAGGTTGGTCCAAGAAGAGTGCCCAAAACTCCCACCAGGGGGAGGGCTATGCACTCTGGCTTGGTAGGGATGAGGAGGTGGAGGTTGATCCAAGAAGAGTGCCCAAAACTCCCATCAGGGGGAGGCTATACTGCCCAGTAGGGATGAGAGGTGGAGGTTGATCAGAGTGCCCAAAACTCCCACCAGGGGGAGGGCTATGCACTCTGGCTTGGTAGAGATGAGGAGGTGGAGGTTGATCCAAGAAGAGTGCCCAAACTCGCTGGGGAGGCTATGCACTCTGCTGGTGAGATGAGGAGGTAGAGGTTGATCCAAGAAGAGTGCCCAAACTCCCAGGGGAGGGCTATGCACTCTGGCTTGGTAGAGATGAGGAGGTAGAGGTTGATCCAAGAAGAGTGCCCAAACTCCCGAGGCTATGCACTCTCAGTGAGATGAGGAGGTAGTTGATCAGAAGAAGTGCCCAAACTCCTGGGAGATTCTGCACTAGAGGAGAAGATAAGAGGAGATGAAGTTTCCTTTTCTTCTTACCCTAGGGGGGTATTTATAGACCCCCTTAGGGTTAAAAGGGTAAAAAAACCCTAAAAAAACCCAAAAAAAGCATTCAAAACCCGCCAAGGCCCGCCCAGCTCCCGGTCGGGCCCATGGGCGCGCGCCTGGGCCCATGGGCGCGCCAGATGAAGCAGCATGCGCTGCGCACCGCGCGCGCCCGCGTCTGGTCTGGCCCGCCTCTGGCCCGCCAGTCCCGCCGCGCCCACGTGGCCCGCCACGTGTGCTGCTGGCCCGCGGGCGTGGCCTGTGGTGCGATCGTGTTACGCGGGCGTGCCCTGCGCCTGGCCGCCGGTGCCCACGTATTGCGCCGCCTTACGTGGGCTTGACGGTGGCCCCGCGTGGCCACCCGCCGCCTTCCTGCGCCTGCGACCCGCGCCTGCGACCTGCGCCGCAACCCGCGCCTGCGACTCCGCACACCCGCGGCCCGCGACCTGCACCTGTTGACCCGCTGCGGAGGGAGACCTCCGCAGGCGTGCGCGCCTGTGGGCGCTCGCGCCCGTGTGGCGCTCGCCCGCGCCCACGCGCCAGCGGGCGCCTGCGGGCTCGCTGGCGCCCGTCCCCAAACGCCTGAAAACTTGTCCGTCAGATCCATAACCTCAAAATATCACACTCACACATACCATGTGATTTACAGCCTACATCGCCTTCCAAAGTTACAATATCATTGGCATAAGATTTGTCTCTCAAAATGCGCAATATAATTTTAATTTTCATTTGCTATTTTTAAGATGATATATTTTGATGACTAAGATAATGTCACCCAAAATAAAGTAACCGACACGCCCTCGTAAAATTAATCTGATCAAGCACGAATCTCGCCAAGATTTTCGTAAACGCTCGATCTAAGCACCGATTTCAAAGAACTTACAATAAACCGACCGCCTCGGAAGCTAACATCACAACATCAGCATAGTGATCCGAAGCTCCGAATCGACTCGATCAAGTTATCGGAGCATGAAATGGATCCCGATCCGCCAAATGGTCACAAAACGGACATATTTATACGATCGAGCGCCCAAGACGTAATCCAACGAATCCAAGATCACCCACTCGACATCATTAAGGCACCTGCATCATCAAAATACACCGCTCGATCGGGGATCGCTCGGCCGTCCGATGGGAGTGGTTGAGTTTTCCACTTTACAAGCTCGCCACTCCCAAAATCTATAAATAGAGCTTTCATTCTTACCTTAAAGAAATCAACTGATTTGCACTAGAGCTCGAGAACCACCGACTCGACGCATCTATCATCACCGCCACCACCAAACCAAGATCGAGATCGCCGGGGACTAGAAAAGACCGCCACCGCCTCTTTCTCCCCAAGATCAAGAGGTTCCCCTAAGATCGCCTCCTGCCTGAAACTTCTCCCTCGTCGGAGTTGACCGATATCGCTTCTAATATCAGCTTCGCCTCAGAAACACCTTCTTCTCCTAACTAACGGTTAGCGACCAGATCTTTGAACACATAAAGAAAGTTCTACGACGCGCGCCTGGTTTTTTCCTTAACGTTTTCCACGATAACCCCGCTGCTCATATCCCCGCCACAGACGATAATTTTGAGCTACGAAGATCTCGATCTACCGTAATAAAATTTTCAAAGACGCAACAACAATCATGTGAAAGGATTTTAAAAAATAAAGGTACATGCTTTATTTTAAAAATAAAGCATTCTAAACATATTTGAAATTATTTTTTAATGTTAATATGACCTTTAAAAATTTTATGAGTGTATGCTCATAAATGTTAGTATGAACTTAAATATTTGATATTTTACTTCTATTGATTATTTATAAAGGTTAATATGAATTTTATTTTATTTAAAGATATGATTTATTTTTTGTCAAATTTTTAAAAAGAGTTTTAAGAAGAAAAGATTGAGTGGGTGAGTCGTTTTCAGTTTGACTGATCATCTTTGTGGTGGCGTTCAGATTTTGAGGTGGTTGTAATTTGTCAAATTACAATATGGTGCGACAACATATGGAGCCACGAGGGATAAGTCTTATCGATGTATAAGTCTTACAAGACTATTTTAATGAGTATTACGTTATTTAATTGATTATAAAATCATCATCAAAATTAACTTTTTTAGAAGTCACAATCAATTCACTTTTTTGCTATTCTCTCAAATCAACCAAAATTTAAGAGCTATTTCTGATCAATTTTATTTGATATTTGATACTTGATATTTTTATTTTTATAATATTTTTAAATATATATTTATTTAATATATTTTTATATGTTTTATTTTATTACTTTTAAAAATAAATAATATTATTCTTAAAACACTCAAAATAAATTTTAAATATTTTGAATATTTTTAAAAACAACAATAACAATAAAAATATTTTACTTTGAAATAAATCATAAATAAAATAAAACAAAATAAAATAAAATTATAAAAAAAATTTAAAAAAATGTTCCCAAATAACCTCTTAGTAATTATTCTGATATTTAAATATGTCCATATGCGCTAGAATAAAATTATTGATTCACATTATTTGCATTCCAACTACCATGTCACCATCTTCTACTCTTAATTTCTTTCAGTAATCCAACTTCCTGGTTTTAAAATTATTTCATTCATAATAACGCTGTCAATGATAGGTCAAAATGAATTTACTCGACAACTCATACCTAACCCGACTCGAAAAAATTTGACCTGAAAAATGGTCGGGTTCTGACTCCAACCCAAAATATTGCCAATTCGCCAACTAATAATCAAAATCCATCAACCCAAATTTATTTCGATTTTGACTTTATATATATATATATATATATATATATATATATATATATATATATATATATATATATATATATATATATATATATATATATATATATATATATATATATATATATATATATATATATATATATCATCAATCGAATCGATGTCAGTCGTCGGGTTGAAATGGTTGGGGTTAGGGTAAATCACGCCGGTCGAGATCTATTTGTTGCCCACCGACCCTTGACTGGACACCCCTAGTCAATGGTATCATTTCCCGGTAAAGAAGAGAGTAATCCAATACACACACAGATGAAGTAAGCCATTCATTCCAACTTTTCATTCCAACTCCTAACATAACTATTCATTCGAGCTCCAAACTTCAGACTCTCCATGTAATATTTTCTCCTATAAAACATCATTCAACTTCTATCTCGACCGCCCCCTCCATCACCCCCTACTGCTACAATCCCGACCAAGGACCCCGTGTCATCTATGACTATCCCCATCATCTCCTTCAACCCCTTCAAAAACAATACCAGGCCTTACTAGCTAGAAGTAGTCTCTCAGTAATGTCTTGGCTACGCACCATCTTCATCTCCTTCATTTCTAGCCTCCAAGTTGTCAGCTTCAACCGATTACCAACACTAGCGACGACCACTGCCGCCACTACTCCTCCTTCCCTATATGGCGATCTCGTCTCACCCACACAAACCGATCGCTCCATCCTCTCCGCCATGAACTCCTCAGACCTCAGTGGGCAACCTTCAGCAGCCCTCGAACCCCATCGCGCCCTGATGATGGTAAGCCAAATTGGAAAAAAATGGTAAGATTGTACACCGTAGGCCTCGACTTCGAGACGATAACTCTTTTAATTAACCCTCCTAACTCAGCCGCCACCCATCGCGTCATCTACACAGCTTACCTTATCTTGATTTGCCTTGGTATTACTACAAGTCTTGGCTTTTTGAGCTGTTGGCCTCTATGCTTGCTACATCAGTGGAGTCGAGCTCAAAATCCAAATTCAACGGACTTTTGATGTAACGACTCGCAAATTGAAGCTGAGATACACCAAATATTGTCGAAATTAGTTGAAACGACCTCCAATCGATTAACGAACTTCACTATTGCGTTTAGAACATCGAAATTGCTCATAATATAAATATTGCATAATCTAACGATCAACCGAGCAAGCGATCGAGCTGTCAATGCATTGACACGTGTATCGAGGTCAGGAAGCCATGACGATGCCCAAACGACCTCTGTTCGTGAAATTGATCATGTTGTTAGTGTCAAAATGATGAAATCTATCAAATGAAATTGTTCGCACTCAATTCGGACAATTCTACGCAAATATCGAGCGAGCAGAAGCGACAACGGGCAATTTTGAGCTGAAATTGAACTGATTCGACACCGACTCGAACCAAACGGCCTCCGATGGCGAAACGGACTACGCCATTGCATCCAGAATATCAGAATAACTTAGGATTGACATATATATTAACTATAAATTAGCAATGCTCCTAAGAAATGAAAGGGGTCTGATGTAATTGGCTCATGATTAATAGTTAATTAGGTTTAAGAGATTTAATTAATTACTTTTATGGTTTTCTTACACATATAAGTTAACCATAATTTCATTAGATTCCTTTAGACTATTAAACATATAAAGGGCTACCCAAGATTGATTAAATGTGATTAGATGTGAATTGAATTTTAGATTGAGTTAATTAAGCTCATTAATCCATTTGGTTAAACTTTAAGCATCTTCAATTAATGAAATTAACTCAAGGAAAGAGATCAAGAAAGAGACCTTAATCTCAATCCCTAAGTCCTACATTTGGTCAGCTCTAATTTTATCTTGATGATTAATTAATTAATTAAAAAATTAATTACTTCATTAATCAATAATTAATTTGATTCCAAAAAGTAAAGAGAAAATGAATTAGGAAAAATATCTCAATCACATCCCCTAAGCTCCCTTACTGTTCAACATAAATAATCAGGCTTAAATAATTATTTAAGCCAATGTTCATTCACTAAATATAACTAATTAAATTAAGAAAGTAATTAAGGCTTAATCAATTAAATTTTTTTTTAATTAAGCAACCAATAAAATCCCAACAAAATAGGAGAGACAGAGGTCATCCTCCTAAACATCCACAAAAAATTTGAGATTAATTGGGTGATTAATTAAAAAGTAATTAAGCTAATTAAATTTTTAATTAAACCTTAATTAAGCCAAAATCACTACTCAAAATCAATTAATAATAATCTTCTTAGATTCTACTCTGAAATATCTTCAAAATGAGCCATAGTTTATATTTTTTAGATTTCTCTAGGATTAGTTATGATTTTTAGAAGTTTCAACCTTAAAAATAGATTATTTAAGCTTAATTAAAGCCTTAATCTCGTCGGGCCACATTGCGGCTGATGCGGCGCGCTTTCCACGTAGCATGACAAGATTGGCTATTTAAGTTATCACACACGCTAACTTCATTGCAGCGGACACGCACTCCATGGACTCGTCTAAGATCGGTGGCTTTTGATCCGCAGTTTATGAAAGGAATTAGGGGATCTAACATGGGATTAGATCATGATCGTCCGTTCTGATCACGTGGAACAGATGGTTTGTGATCCGCCCTATTCGCGAGCGACGAAAGACAGATGCCATCTTTCTTTCCCACGATCGAGCTCACCCGAAACTCACCAAGCTCGTGTGCCCCAAATTGATCCCACACCTTCAAGGTGGGGAGGCACACACATCCAACAGCTAAAAATGCATAACATTTGAATTTGCTTCACAAAAGACCAAATGATTTTTCATACAAGGCTCGGTTTTGCAAAATTACCTCACTGGAGTTTATGTCTGGCGGTGGAATTAACGGAGATAGCTTCGCCTAGTTGAGACGAGACCCTGTTGAGAAGCTTGGGGTTTTATTTGGTGTAGAGTCCTCGACCGATCAAGCCATGCATGTAGGAGCCTCGGCTTCGATTGAAATTTGGTCTCCGGTGATTGGGTAGGCTTAGATGATTCGGTTGGCCTCGACGAAGTAAGAGGATGGTGTGGGTGCAACGAATTTGTATTTGATCAAGCAGAGGTATTGCTCGGAAGGAGGTTATCCTATTTTGGATTTACACACAAAGAGCAATGGCCGATCGAGGGAGGCTTGGGATGCTCTAGGAAGCTCTGAGGGATTTTGAAATCAGTTAGGAAACTCAGAGAGTGCGAATGGTAAAGAATCCTGCTCGAATTGAGGGGGTATACCCATCAGTTGCACTTGATGGACGAACGAGATTCATCCCTAAAAATTCATTGAGTCACCATTGTCGTGTCGTCAGAGGGGTCGTTGTCAGCTCCACGTGGCATGCTAAGAGTGGAGGAAGTGGTGGCAGGAGTCTCAAGGCTTGATATGGGAAGATTGTGTGCTGATTTTCCTTCCTTGCATCCATTAGGTTCGACCATGAAAGGGAGTGGCTTGGCTTACTTCCCTTGGTCCATGGCAATTGCTAGGTGGCTTAGATTGGGCTAGGGGTGTTTAGGAATTCCTCATTTGGCAAGTGGAGGGCTATCATGGGGGAGGCAAAGTGGACTTTCCCTCTTATGGAAAGAATCCTATGCAAATGAGCTTGTCTAATGATCAATTCCCTTGGATTAGATCCCACATGGACTTGGACTAGTTTTGGAGCTGACCTAGGGTCCATTTAGGCTGGGTTAGGTCAGCCACCAAGGTTCCATAATGTGGTTTTGGGTGATTTGGCTTCATATGGTCAAAATGAGTTTATTTGGGTTAGGTTGAGTTGGGTTGACCAGTTGGTCAAATTGGATCAAACCAAGACTTGGGTTAGGTTCATATAATGATTTGGGATGTTTTGGTTCAATTGGTTTTGATTATTTTGGCTCATTTGGATTCAAATAGATCAAATGGGCTAAGTTGACCAATTTGACTAATTTGACCAAATTGGGTTTGGTTAAGTATTAGTTCATGTTCAATTGGTTAATTCAAAAATGATTGTAGGCTTTGGTTTGGTTCTAATTGGATTTAATTTGGATTTTGACCAATTTGGCCCTTTAGGTCAATTTGGGCTAGGTTGAGTCAAGTTGACCAATTAGTCAAATTGGGCTCAGTCATAGCTTTGGTCAAGTTCAATAAGTGATTTGGAATGAACTTGAGTCATTGGTTGCAATCAATTTGGATCAAATCATAATTTGACCCATTTTGGCTTTTTAGGCCAATTTGGGCCAACTTAGGTCAAATGGTCAATTGGACTTGGTTTGGCTCAATTGAGGGTTTGGTCATGTTCAACCATTGATTATTAGTGGGTTTGAGTTGATGGCTTCAATCAATTTGGTATATGGTGGGTTTTGACTAGTTTGGATTTCATTTGGGCTAAAGGCTGACTTGGTCAAGGAGCTAGGTTGACTTGGTTTGACCCAATTCAAGATAGTTGATTAACCTAGGATGATTGTTGATCATGATATGGGGTTTGGATGGGCTTAGTTCAATCCAATTTGGATTGAATTAGAACTTGGCTCAAAAAGGTTTTTTAGGTCACTTTGGGTCAAGTGGGCCTAAGTGGGGTCAATTGGCTTGATCATGGCTTGATTCAAGTTTAATTGAACTCACATATGGACTTAAGATGGAAATATAAATCCAATTGCAAGTAGTTTGAAGTTAAATGGATTTTGGTTCATATGATTATTTCAAGTCAAAAGAGGTCAACATAGGCTTAACTTGGGTTGACTTGGATTTGGATTGATAATTATAGTTTGTGTTTATATTTGGAACAATGATTGAAGGAGTGATTGAATCATGAAGAAATCCATGAGTTTTGAGTTGATTTGGATATCATTTAACCAAGTTCAAAAAATTGGCTAAAAGGGCTAAAACTGAGAATTTTATTTGATTTGGGTTTGGCCATTTGGATTTCTATGTCATTTATATTTGTGAATATAAATGAAGGTATAAATGATTCATGAGAAAATTACTTGAGTTTGGAGTGACTTGGAAGCAAATTTGACCATATTAAGGGATGTAGGTTAAAAGGGCTTAAGTAGGGAATTAATTTGATTTGGTTTAATTTGATTTGATTTGAATGGTTTGAATTTAGATTTAATTTATATTTTTGAATATAAATGAAGGATTGAATGATTTATAAAGAAATCAATTGAGTTTGATTTGGTTTGAAGAAGGTTTTGGCTAAGCATATAAATATGGTTCATATGGCTTAAGAAATGTCTTGGTTTGGTTTGATTTTATTTGATTTGATTTGAATGGTTTGAATTTATATTTCATTTATATTTGTGAATATAAATGAAGAGATGGTTGATTTATAAATAAACCAAATTTGATTTGATTTGAAGGAGGTTTTGCCTAAGCATATGAAGATGGTTCATATGGCTTAGAAAGAGGTTTTGGACTTTGAATTCAATCATGGATTTCAATGATTTTGAGTTGGATTTGATTTATGATTTGGGTTAGGATTTGATTTGAGATTGAATTTATGATCTTGAGAAAATCAATTGAATTGGGGTTGATTTGAATTTGGTTAAGGCTAAGTTCATAAGATATAATCAAAGGGCTTAGGAAAGGATTTGAAATTTGAATTTAATCATGGGTTTCAATCATTTGATTTGGGATTGGATTTATGATCTTGGATTTGAATTTGAGATTTTTTTTTGGGAGAAGGAAGTAAGGATTGGGTTTAAGGCTATAAGGTTGGCAAGTCTTCCTAAATCCCTAAGGCATAACCTATTCCTTTGGCTAACTCTTTTAAGCCTCTAGGCTTAGGTTAAGTGTTCACCTAATCACTAGAAATGTCTTAAGACTAAGGAACTCTTAGTGTCTACAAGAGTCCTAGATCTATGATGAGGAAGTTGAGAGCTCACTCCCAAAAGTGAGGTCAACAATGGTGTGATAATATACAATATTTCACTAAGGGGTTTCTAAATCTTTTATTATCTTAGTTAAGAACCTAGGCTTTAAAATGAGATTATGAGTTGTATTAGAATTTAGTTATGAGTTATTTAACGAGGATAAAAAATTTAATTTTTATCCTAAAGAGCTTATTGCATCCAGGTCACACATAAAATCATCACACTTTAAGAAACCTATGAAAAGCGTAATGTTTCTATTACACAAACTAAACACAACAATCAAACATTAGAATTTTGTAAGAGAATAAAAGGCAGGGTGAAGACACCCCATAAAAAAAAGAAATTGGGTAGCTGAGTTTTACCCTTTTATAACCCGAATTACAATTGAATCGTACTATTAAAATAAATGTTATGGGGGTCTTCAATCATTTGTCCTTCTTTCCTTCTTTTGGATTAATTTGTTCAGGCTTCACAGGGCCTCCCAAGTCTTTTCCTTCTAGTCACTACCCATTGTAAACTCAGTAGCACTAATCTTAATCCTTTTTACAAAAAAAATACATATTTATAAAAAATAAATTCTAACTACACTTGCAAAATAGACGTTAGCTAAACAAACATACAAGCTAAGTAATTATATTTCACATATTTGGACTTAGCACCCTGCAGTTGGGTAACCAAGCCACATGTCTTAATTAGATTATGCTTAGGGGCATAAGCGACACCTGTAAGCAAGAACATTTAAGTTTATTTATTATTGCAATGGCTCCTTTAGCACAATCCCCTGCATAAGATATCATTAGACTACTAACGTTATAACTTCCAGTCTATGCACAAATAATCCTAACATCTAGTTTGAAAATATTATATCATAAAATAAAACACATTATCATAACATACACCACCCTAACTTAACACTAGAATTGGTAACTTAGCATTCTAATATGTGTGCTAAGGCTTAGTGTGATGTGTCTTACTTAGACTTTAGAAGTATGATTGTCTAAAGTTTTAGGATTGTTTAAATTAACCATTATGGGTTGGTTTCACTTCAAATCTTTTAATGGATTGATTAATTTTAATTTACATTTTCTTGTTTCATTCAATGCTTACTTAATATCTAATTACTATGAAGAAGTGAAAGAGGTTTGACCCCTGTCATCCCTACCCTAAGTTATTTTCTAAAGGATATAATACTATGACTTTGGTTTCTTTAGTGAACCATTTATAAATATTTTATTAAGCCTAATGTTAGATTAATTTTAAGGAATCTTATTCAAACAGTGGAGACTTTGTCTACCACTTGCCTTCATAAAGTCTTTTTAGTGAGTACTTTGTCCAGTACCAGCTTCCCATAAAGGCTTCCTCATAGGTATTCCTTTTAAGAGGTAGAATCCATGTTCAATTTTTGACCTATCTGAGGTTGTTTGTTAAAGTGTTACTCGGTGTCGTTTAACCTGTGTTGAAGATGTCAAAAATTTTAACTCTCATCCGAAGTTATTTTGTCAGAGTTTTACTCGATGATGTAACTTGTATGGAAGAGGTTAAACAAATTGATTATTTTGAGGTTGTTTATCAGTGTATTACTTGATGATGTTAACCTGTAGAGATAAGGTCAAATCAAGGCAACCATTTGAGATTGTATCTCTTTAATCTTTGTCTTATAATATAAAGATAATAATTTTTCAAGCTATCTTCTTCTCAATGTTGAATTATCCTCTAACTTTGACATATTTCTTGGGCTGGTAATCAATTAGATGCTCGAATAGCCAACCCCCCTCATTCTTCTTATGTGTTCCTCCAAAATAAGATTTTTTTTCCACCATATAGATGGTGCTGCTCTGAACATGAAGTCAAAGATATAAAGTGAATGTTTCTCACATGCGGAGTCAAATTATTGCGTGCCAGAAAACTTGTAGCGGTAGAATAAAACTTCATACTTTAGCTTGTATGGATATATAGTACACACACAGATAGTTGAAAAAAAAAACTCTAAAAATTTTATGTGGAAAAACCCCAGAAAGAGTGGAAAGAATCACTGACACAGTTAGTTTACTCTGCTAATATAATTATAAGATTATATTTGAAAGAATTAAAAGATTATATTAAAATGTTCCAAATCCAGAGTATTGTAACAGAGTGGAGCAATAAGGCTTGAAGATAACTGTGGACGAACTTCAAACTTCTAGTTCTCTCATAGCTTTTCCTGAAGTTTGCTTTTAGCTCCCTCCTCTCCCCATGATAAGAATGGGGTCCTATTTATAGTATTCTAAGAGGGGCATTTTGGTCATCAGTTA
Source organism: Cymbidium sinense (assembly GCA_021442155.1). Taxonomy (NCBI): domain Eukaryota; kingdom Viridiplantae; phylum Streptophyta; class Magnoliopsida; order Asparagales; family Orchidaceae; genus Cymbidium; species Cymbidium sinense. Next base: position 32,642,066 of record CM038224.1, read on the forward strand.
AAAAATCTCAAACTCATCGAATCTATATATTGATTCATTTGATCATAGATAGTTTTTTTTTGACCATTCAAATGACTTTGATTTGAGTGATCTTAGTTTGTTGGATTCGCTTTATCGAGCGCCGATCAACGATATAAGCATATCAAATTTGATCATCCCAAAGATTTCAAATTTTCATTTTTTCTATTGATTTGAGTTTTGCCGATTCTCGTATTGGATTCATCTCACTCACCGCTTAATTTAATTGTATATATGCTTTAACGATATATTGGTGATTGAATTTTAAAATGATATATATCAATTTTAATTTATTTAACTAAAAATTCTTAATTTAATTGATTTTATAGTTTACTAAATAATGATTGAAAGGTTATTATTAAATTGAAATTAGTTTTAATTTAATTTATTTTTTTCTAATTTAATTGGTTACTAATTAATGATTAATTAATATATTATCACAAGTTAATTATAATTTAATAAATATAATTATTATTGTTGTAAGTTTGATAGTTAATTAATTCATGATAAATCAACTAAAATTAAATAAATAATTATAGTTTAATTATTTGATCTCATTATTTTTATTTGTTTGTATGCTAGTACTTTATGATTAAGAAAATTTTTTATAGTATATATTTAATTTCATGTAATATTGAGAAAAAAATATATATGATAAATGATAGTGATATCGATTCTTATATTATTTGTGCCCCCAATAAAAAATGAGTTTGCCTCCACCTCTGCTTATATGAAGCTGATAGCAGGAATTCCCGTTTATTTTTTCTTTTTTTATTTTGTGGATTTATATACATACCCCTCAAAATTTTCAATATTACATTTTTACAAATAAATTATAAATATTAGACTCATACCACACAAAACTAGGGCTGTAAATAAACCGAGCATTCCACAAGCTACTCGTGGCTTGGCTTAATTAGAGCTCGTTTATATTCATTTGATTAACTAATCAAACGAGCTTGAACACTTTTTGAAATACTCGATTGCTAAATGAACATCTTGTCGTTCGGTTCATATATATTCATGAATATTATCATTTAAAAGTGCGAAAAGGAAATTTCGATTACATCGATTAAGGCTTGTTTGTGAACAATATTGTTCAAATTATTATTATTTTTAAGCTTAATAAGCTTTAATAGATGCAGCTCATATATATTTCTCAACAAGCTGCTCGTGAACAAGCTCGATTAAGAACTGATTAAAACTCATTTATTTTATTAATCAAGCTGGTCGTTAACAAGCTCGATAATTCAATTTGAACCGAGCTAGTGAACAAACTCGATTCTAGCTCGAGCTCAATAATGGTAAACAAGCTCATGCTTGAACACTATTCTTAAAAACTCGAATCGAGCTCGAACTCGATAATATTAAATAAGCTCAAATTTGAACACATGCATATTTGACTCGGCTCAATTAGTTTGCAGCCCTACACAACACATTCATATAAAATAAAAAAAACACAATCCCCGCTGTTAAATCTCTAACCCCGTCACTCTTAACCGAGGTAGCTCGTGGGACCCCTGAAATGGCAATACTGAGCTTTCCGCTCACATTTGAGCTAATCGTTGTACTTTTCCCACTTGTTCCTTCAATACTAAGCTTTCCGCTCGCATTTGTGGCTGGCGTCCAGATGATCAGTTAAACTGAAAACGACTCACCAACCTAATCATTTTTTCTTAAAACTCTTTTTAAAAATTTGACAAAAAATAAATCATATCTTTATATATCTAACACCTAAAATTTGATATTTACAAATATAACATCTTTTCTATGCTTCAAAAGGTGAATTTTACTTCAAAAAATTAAAAAAAGTGCTATTTTTGTTAAAATAATAAAGATTTAGATGCTATATATGTATATATTTATATTTGAGTGTTAGATATGTAAATATATAAGAATTGTGTGCCATGTATGTAATGCCTCTTAATAATTTCTTGGTAATATCAACAATAAAAAAACTCATGATTCATTGTTAGATTTTACAAATTTGTTTTAATGTATCTCCCTAATTCATCATAGCTATGAGGCTTCATATACTCAATAATAACAATAACAATTAGAAGAGATAATTAGTTAGATCATCCAATAAAATATTAAACAAATAAACATATTAAAATATAGATATAATAAAATAAATCAAAAATATATGTCTGCTAACTTTTTAATACTTAAAATTATTTGTGAAAATAAGGCACCAAAAAGCAGAAAGATTAAGAAAAACATTTTAGCATCCCTCACTCACTTTTGTTATTTAATGTTGTGATTCAGGTTCATCAAATTTTTACAAAAGAGTTATAAGAAAAAAATAATATTAAAACAAAATTAAAACCACTAATACTAAAGTTGATAATACATAAAATAATATATCTACTAAAATTGAGTACATCTCAAAGATATATGAAAAAAATTTAAAAAGCTGAATATAAAGCATGCATATGTGCCCCTATTGCCTATGGTGTTATTTAGTAGGAGCACGTGTAGGTCTATCTCGTGGATTATGCTGCTGCTCCTCTGAATACTCAAGCTCATCCTGCTCTTCTGCCACCTTATACTGCTGTATAGGATATGACATGAACATATGCTCCTGCGATAGTAAACTAGTAGAAGGCACCTAAAACTACTACTCGTAAGAAGATAGAGTGAGAATGAGTATCTAATATTGACTGCGGTGTTATAGATGGGTCAAAAAAGCTCGTTGTAGAAACGCTTCTACCATTCAGATAGCTCATGCTCGTAACTAAACGTTAACACCAATGACATTTCAAACTCGATATATAAATGAGTCAACACGAACAATCATTTGTCGATCGTGTTCGTGATTAACTCGAAACAAAAAAAATTATATTATATTATATTATATTATTATTATTATTATTATTATTATTATTATTATTATTATTATTATTATTATTATTTATTACTATTATTATTATTCTATTACTAATATTTTTATTTATTACTATTATTATTATTATTATTATTATTATTATTTTATTACTATTATTATTATTATTATATATACATACTAAACACATTTATATCATAAATGCAAAGATAGTTTAGTGATTAAAACTTTGTTATACAAAAGAGTAGAGGCTCAATCCTCTCTCATATAAGGGTCACAAAAGCGTTGTCTCAAATGTGTTCGCTCCATTAATAAACGAACAACACTAACGTATACATTTCAAGCTAGATATATAAACGAAATGAACACTAACAAAAAAATTAAACGAAATAACACCTAACAAGAGTTCGTTTCGCCAAGTTCTCGCTTACACCCCTTGTAGAAGGGTTGCTGCCTAGTATCACTCAAAAAGGTCAAGGTCAAAAAAAAAAGCCGGAGTAAATAGTGATTATCCAAAGTTGCCACTTTGTGGTCCTCCCCATTATAAATAGCATAATGTCCATGTGGGATATATGGGAGAGGGTGAAGTTGTGTACATAGAAGTTTTAGAAGTTACAAAGGTGGACGGTTTGAGATCTATATGACTCGATGGTGAAACTCCTACATATTCAGTTGTATCGTCTGCTCAAGTTTGTTTATCCGAGAAGTACACCAAACATCTCATCTTACTGCATAGCTCTTCAAACTTATCAATAACTACCTGCTTCAATCTACTATCTTGATCCTCAAAATATGAATGAAACAAGTCATTTACTTGAACTATCCACTCATATTGTGATCAACATGGTTTATATAAAAATATTATATATTTTGAGCTTTCATTTTTTTATTTTCTATAAAAAATATGTTATTCATAATTCATTTTATATTGAAGCAAAAAAATTTCAGATGTTTGAAGAAAAAAAATAAAAATTAGAGTCAACACATAGGCATTGTAAAAGCTTTGTCACGACGCTCTAATATGCTTGATTTTGATAGAAAAATAAAGAACATAAACGTTGGCTCACTAGCATCACGACACAAAACAATGAACGATCAAGATAGAGAAAGCAGTGGCACTAGTTATCAATGCCGTGGCACCCAAAAATAAGCATAGGATATAGAGAGCTCAGCGTTATGGCGCCAAATCTTCAGTGAGGACTTAACTAGAAAGCACGAAGAAGGAACCCCTAGCACCAAGTCATCATAATTAAGCATCATAGTACTAGTGGACCTAAGAATCATGCCAAAAAATAGTGAAGCCAATGCCAAGATGCCATGCAGTAGTGTCGTAGTGCTACATCGCTCCTAGGCTACATTCATAGCATCACATGACATAATGAATAAAACAATTTGGGCGGTTTACATACTATATACAAGGGAGCAACCACCCTAGGCTATAAAAAGAGATCAAATTTTGGTAGAAGAAGATTTTTGGTTATTGGAGCTTGTGAGTGTGAAGGCACTTAGAGAATGACTCTCCAAATACAGTATGTGTGTGTTATTGTTGTGTATATGTGTGTTATTGTTGTGCTTAGCTAGTGTTGAGAGTGTGTTCTTGTGAAAGACAAAAAGAAGAATATTCAAGATTGAGCATCCACATAGAAGTCATCGTGGTTCTCCACCGGGAAGTTGAAAGAAGACAATAAAGAGCAGATTTAGAAGAATTTACTTGGTTCACTCATCCCTTTTTCTCTGGTTATCCTTGGTTTGGTTTATGGATTTCTTTTCTTGTAATATGAGTGATTATGTATTTAGTCCTCTGGATTTATGTATGTTTTGAACGTTGTCCTACATTAAACTATCTTTATGGAATGATATAAAAAATTATTTGTGCTTTTGATGTAAAATGTTTTTTGATTTTTTTTAGTATAATATACTTATAATCTAACCAATTGTAATGTTACAACAAGTTATGATCTAGAGACATTGGCGGAGTCCTTGAGGAACAGTAGGGAGAAATAAATGGATGTACTAAATAAGTATTTATAATATGCTTATTTCTAGGAACCGCTATCATTTCCAAGGAAATAGAGAAAACACAATTAGTCAAAATTTAATTAGGAGTAGGCAAAAAATTGGTTATAAGACTGGTTTGATTATATTGATCTAAGCATAAAAGATATAGTATTTATGCTCCTGATTAACACTACATGCTAGAAATTAATTTCACAGTTAATTTAATCTAGATAAACATCAAAATTACATAAATTCATAATACTATTTTACTTATCAAAAATAACACTTTTATTTTATATAAAAAATTACTTTCTAAAATAATAATATAGTTTGATTTTAATATTTAACTTGGTTGAATAAAAATTAAAATTTAGAAAGGACTAGTAATTAACTTAATATAATTTAACACAACTCAATTTGTATGGGAATAATACTCTATTCATCACTATATTACTTGATACAACACATGTACTTGCGTATACTGTTCGATTCGATCAAGTTTTTGGCACTGTTGTCGGAGATTTAAGTGATTTAAATTATGTTAATATTAGTCAATCTAAGTGATTTATAATTCAACTATTTTTGTGTTTACTCTTATTAGTTCGTGTGTAAAATTTGTGTTTTAATATATGTGTATGTATAATGATAAAACTTATGGCATATTACCTTTGAATATAAAAAAAAACTTTGTCAGAAACTTATATAATAGCATAAGATCAAACTTAGAGAATTAGTAATAGCAAATCAACCAAGAGACTCTACTCATAAATGGAATGCATCAAAACTTAGCTAGACCGACCATTCAAGATAATAATTTTGATTTGAAACTTTCTATAATCAAATGGTTCAAAATTCTTAGTTTGGGGGATCATCTATAAAAGATCAAAATATGCATATAGCAAATTTCTTATAAATATGTGCCACCTTTAAATATAATAAGTGAGGATGCTACCAGACTTGTGTTATTCCCATTTTCATTAAGAGATAAAACAAAAATGTGGTTGAATTCATTACTTCAAAGAGCTATCACTAATTAGAATAAAGTAGCACAAAAAATTTTGACTAAATATTTTCCACCAACTAATATAGCTAAGCTTAGAAATGACTTTACATCTTTTGTGCAATTAGATAACAAATCAATATATGAGGCTTGGAAATGATATAAAGACTTATTAAAAAATGTCCACACCATTCCTTTCTTGATTGGTTGATTATTTAATCATTTTATAATGGTGTAGTAGGATCACTTAGAATTACTACAGATGCTGCAGCAGAAGGTGTGTGGGCTTCAAAAATTCACCACCAACCTCTTAATGAAGAGAGTTGACTAAATGTGTCGGTGTAATTTTTAGAAGGTAAATGGAATAGTAGATAAGACACTACCTAGAGATTTCACCCTCATTTTATGAGGACTTTAGATCCGGTTCCAGGTTTCCTATAGGCACAAGCACCTACAATTAGTTACCCCTCCCAATACTAAGAGAGAACTTTCAATTAAGGCTAGACGTTAGATTGCTAAATGCGCAGCGCATAGTAGCAGCATGTGGAATTTAAAAATTAAGCTTATGAAATTCATCATATTAACTTAAAGCGGATGGTTGGGAGAACGATGACGCACCCGATCAAGATCCCATAACTCCATCATCCCAGGCTGTCGTGGTCTATAGTCTACTTAGTGAAAGGAGGTAGTCGACCCAACCTGACCGAAGGATCCTTGTCAGCAGCCATGAGTTGCATCATTCAAGGGAACTTTGTAGACCTAGGATGGTGTTTGTCTAAGGAGACAAGTTTAAGTCTACCTTAGCTAACAGAGAGCTTTTTGGCCAATCAAGTATACCTATGGTTCACAACTCAAAGAGCAGAGCCATTGGGGAACATATGAGCTACAATCGTGATTGTAATATAATGGTGTCATTTGGTGGCAACCACCCATTCAGAGGACTCTGGTCATAACTACATCAAATGTGGAGCCTACTGGTCAAACCATGCAGTCAGAGGACACAGACCATGTCCTTACTGGCATGAGATTGATTTAGAGTGAATATCGTAGAACACTTGATTTGACTTTGGCTCCTTTGCGAGCTAGAGTTTTCTTTATTTATCACCTTCGACAAACAGTTGCGGAAGGTGGATTAATTAAATTTTACTTTAAGTCATTCAACTTGATGATTTTTATTTAGTCATTTTGAGCTTAATAATTCATTAGAATTCTCATTTGGATTGATATTTAACTTATATTAATTTGATTTGAAATAACAATCACATTTTGATGAAATTATCCCCTCCGATTGAAATCTTCATTCAACACAACCATCCTCGGGGTATATATATTATTTGATCATTTAATTTATTATTTCAGAACCTATCAAATCAATTAGTTTAATAATAGAGGATCATATTTACTGTCATATGACAAAATTAGCTTCTTAGATATTTTAATAAGTTGGAAATATTATTATAGCATTATTAATTTTTTTTTTTAAAGTTTTGTTAACCCGGATCCAACCAAGATTCAACCTGTGCAGCATCCTCAGACACTAAGTTTAAGCATTTACCGTAGTGTCAGGGCCCATGCGGGTGTATTTAAGAATGCTTGCACACTTTTGAGGTATTCAATTTGATTTTTAATTATACTTTATAACATGTGCAAGTGTTCAATTGAAGTCTTAATTAACTTCAGTATGTATTATTAATAAATATATTGTAGGTTTCATTCATATCCAACTTTAAATATTTTGAATGTTTTATAGCACAGTGAATTTCATCTAATTTGTTGTAGACTATTGTTAGTCAGATAATTGAAAGTTCAATTTATCTAAGTAGCTTAGTACATTGTGCTTAGTTTGATTATTGATCTTATTACTCATTTAAGATTCAAATATTATTCCTTTACTACTTTATTTTCATTAATTATTAATCTTTATCTTGATAAAATTTTTCCAGCTTCTCGACGCCATCCCTATATAAGGGGCTGTTTCGGGAGTGCTAGAGCCTTCCTACCATGCTTAAGAAAGTATGCATAGTCAGTGTCTTGCAACATCGCAGCTTAAAGAATCTTCTAAACCCATCACACTTAAGAAAGCGCACATAGGTCTTCAATATTTGTGTTTTAAATTTAATTCAAGAGCCTCTCCATCCCCATGTGGGGCGCTAATCTGAGGCCTTCGCTTAACAAAGCGTGCATGATAGATGTCTTGCGATATCACAGTTGAGTGATTTTCTTGCACCTACTGTGCTTATGAAAGTGTTGCATATGCCTTTAAACCTATATAAAAACCATCTTGATTTTCTCTACATGTTGAAGCAACATGCACAAGTACTTATATCTAGCAAATATTTGCAATTACATTAAAATAGTAAATACATGAATTTAATATGCTAGGAAAGCACATGCACAGGCATTTGAAATGAAATTTGGCAGCCTCCCGGTGTCATCCCAATGTAGAGGGCTGCATCGAGAGTACTAAAGCCTTCCCACCATGCTTATAGAAAGTATTCATGGTTAGTGTCTTGCGACACCACGACCGAGTGATTTTATTGCACCTATCGCACTTATGAAAAGCATCGCATAGGCCTTCAAACATGTATGAAAACCATCTTGACTTCTTCGACATGCTGACATAACATACTCGAGTACTTATATCTAGCAAATATATTTAGGAATGTCGGTTCTTGTTGGAACTGCAATTTGCAACAAGATTACTTTATCACACCAGGCTCGATTCTCCTCAAGGAACTTCTCAAATGCTAAAATATTTTGAACAATCCTTTTAATCATGTCAAGCCGATCAACTCCTAACATTACTTTATGACCAACAAATCTTTGTGTCTATTCATTGATGTGACATTTGACTGTTGGAAGTTCAAGAGCTCGCTGAAAGTGGTCAGAGTCTATCCTGATAGGAAACACAGCAATGCGTGTCAATTTGCCTTAGTCTTCCACTCCCTCTAGTGTACCTTAAGTCTAAGAATTCGAGTGCAAGAACTTACAAAATGTCTTGCATAGTCATATGTGTGAAATCCAACCAAATCAATAGCAAGAACAGATTTAAGAAGCTCGATCGAGATGGCAGGGTTCTATGAATTTCTGATGAAGGAAAAGGGGTGTGAAGGAACCAACCAACCTTCATCTTGTGTTATAGTCCTTAAGACATTTTGGAAGAAACATAAGATGGTAATCATGGCACCATACAACGCCCCCCCCTCTTCATAGTGTCAATTCACAACGAAGAAACATCGGTTGTCCCTTTTATATGCATCAAACGAGATTGGAAGCTACGAGTCAGTCATTGCAAGTCTATCTTCATGAGAAAGTCCAAGATAATGAAAAAGTGGCCATAGGATATTGTTGCAGTAGCCATTGTAATATTGGTGTACTATTTCTTTATCAAGAAAAAAAATTGAAATACATCCCTTCTAAGCCAGTGCCTTGATAAGTGCCTTTTGCCCAACTAAATCTGGTACATTTACACCAGCCCATCTAATCCATTTAGCATCAACATCCTTAACAAGCTACGAAGCCTCCAACGCTAATCTCCAATGACCAAATCCTCACCATGCAAATGCATACGAAGATGAGAGATTAGCCTCCACTAATACGCTTCATGGGCCTTCTCTTTGATGCCCCAAATCCATCTCCAAGTGTCCTAGAAACAAGAGGGGAGGCCTCCAACATCTCATCTTCATGGAATTTTACCACTCCCATCTCATCCTCAACAAGGAACATAGGACTGCCACTGTTATTCCACCTGTTGTCAGCTGCATCATTGTCATCGGTGTTGATGTTTTTATTGAGCTTCCTGAGCTCCCTCTCACAAAGAAGTCTATTAACCATGGTTTGGCTTCGACTGGTGTGCTTGAATCCTAACATATGGAGACGGCTGGAGGGCAGCTTTACAAACCCAACAGCTTAGTCGATGAACTGCTCACGCTTCATTTCCTCCTTGAATCCATAACTGTGCACCTTAGCCCATCAATCGATGGAGTAAACCGTTGCCTCCTCCCTTTCTATTGTGACAAGTTGAGAGAGGAAAACAAAAGAAGAGAAACACTTGCAGTCGAGATGAGTCAGTTGGAGCAAAAGAAATGGAGGGAGGAGGCTCATTCGATCGAGCGTGCGACTTGATATCGCAAGAGGGATGGACGGGAGAGGGATCGAAGAGGAGGGCTATTGTGCACGAGTAAAGGGAGTCATTCAATTTGGAAGCTAGAACCGAGAGAGTGAGCGAGCAGTGCTGAGTTTTGGAGTCGAGGATGCCGAGTTGTCTTAGGGGTAGGTAGTAGGATTATTTATAAAGGCATTTGTTTATAAAAAATGAAAATTAACCTAGATTTTTATATTTTATGATGACAAAATTATATAATTAATATATATGCAAATATTAAGTTACTCAATGACAGAGTTCGCCAATGCATGCGCTCAAGTCGGTTTAATCGACCAATTTAAATCAAAAAGCGTCATTCCCGACCTCTTGACATTCACGCAGACTCATCTGAGTTGAGCACAAACAGTCTCATTTGATAGGTTCTAACATTTTGATGCTAATGGCATAATCAATTTCATGAATAGAGGTCGTTTGACCAAGATCACGCCTTCCGACTGAGGGTGTGTCAATCGATTTCCTTCTTTATCGATCGACCGTCAAATTTTGTAATATGTATATTCTAATAAATTTTAATATTTTGAACGTGATGAAAGTCTGTTCATCGATCAAAAGTCATATCAATTGATTTTTGGTGACGTCAAGTGTATTTCAGCTCTGATTTGCATGTTATTGCATCTGAAGTCCGTCGAATTTGATTTGTGAGCTTGACTCAACATATGTAGTAGACATTGAGGTCAACAAATTGCCCCCAACAAATGTGCTTCGTGCATGGAGTGAGTCATATTTGTTGAAAACTAGTTGACCCTTTGTGTCGACCATGAATTACTTCAATGGGCTTCAAGTTCCTCTTCCACCATCTACTCTCTTCTTCAATGGACTTGCTGAAGATCTCTTTCTTTTGTGTCTTTATAGATTTTGATTTCCTTTGACCCTGACTTCATGCTTGGTTGGGTTTGATAGAGGAATTGGTTTGTTTGCTTTGATATTTAAAATTCCTTCGGTTCTTGCTTTAAGCATGACAAACTTGATGAAGGATTGACCTGATTTGTCCATATTGACTTGTCAAGAAGTGTATGTATGTCTTATATCCCGTGCTTACTACTTTGACGGATTTTTTGAAGGGTGCAAACAGATGACCCAGCCTTTCAGCTTATACTAGGTCAGTGTTGAGTTATCAGTCTAGTAATGTGTGATTTAACAGACTAAATAACTGCAAAATTCCTTTAGTTCAATCATTACCTTTGTATGAACTATGGGATTTCTTTCACTCTTTCTAATTTGATGAGGAAATTAGCTTTGATCTGCGCTTTGTGCTTGATCAGGTTGTTTGAAAATAGATTGTGATATCACTTGTAGGCAATACGGAGATTGATTTGAGATAGCTCTGAGTTGAGAGTTGTTTCCTCAGATTGTCCTCGTCCATCGATCAAATAGAAAAACCTTATGGATTCTAGTTGCTTATAATCACTAAGTTGGATTTAGTTTAGGATTGAATAACTGACGTCATTATATTAATGTGCAGGAGCTCTTTCACTGTAATCTTTTCTTGCGGCTTGTTGAGTAAAGAGAGTGTCGGCGACTCGATCATTTTTGGGCTTGTTGAGTCCAATCGTTAGAACCTACATGAGCCTTTGACTTAAGCTGTGATGGGTTGGTGGTTTAATCATCAGACTAACGAGTGGGGGCTCTTTTACTATGGTCTTTTCTTGCATCTTGTTGTGTGAGGAGAGCATCAGTAACTCGACCATTTGTGGGCTTGTTGAGTTTGACCTTTAGAACCCATCTGTGTCATAGACTTGAGTATGTAGAGGTTGATATTTTTCCAACTTAGCTGATTGAAGCTTCCAAAATTGAGAATTCTTTTGACTTGATCTTCAAAAATTGACGAATCTTAGAGAGAAACTTTTGAGATTTATGGCTGTCTTTTTATGTGTAGAAATAGATTCTTTTGGTAAGCAAGAGCTACAACTTTAATAATAGCAATTGTAGATATGTTCAAAGATTTTGACATAAAACTCGATGTCAACCTGAATACACATACAAGAAGACCTATTTCACATAAGAGGATTGAACAATTTTGATTATAAAAATTAAAAAATGCCCCCTAACAGGGGGATTGCAGACTAGCTCAAAAATATGTTATAGAGCTTGACCTTCTTTAATATAAATAAGCATAGCTTGTTCTAATTATTATATATATTAATCTAAGGATCTCGGCTTGAAGCATGATGTCAACTTAGCTAAATATATAAAAATGCCCCCTATCTAACAAGGGGACTTCACAATAACTTGAAAATGTATTCTCATTTTATGAGAGAATTTTTAAGTGACATTATATGCGTATTTGGCATGAAAGCCTTACTAGTGCAAGATTCATTTAAGTATTTATATACTTATCCACAGTGAGTTGTGATATTTTTTTGAGATATCAACCATTGATTGGTGGCATCGATCGTTGAAAATTCACGTCAATAAGTTGGCAGGCTCCTCCTTTGTACACCTTCTCTATGACGTAAGGACCTTCCCAATTAGTGAACTATTGAATGCTTTAGGCATCCTAGCTTTATAAATTTCTAAACTTTGTTGAGTTTGGAGTCTAACTCTATTAAGCGCGTCCAACTCTTCCATTCATAGATGAGCATTCTCATCTTGAGTAAGATTGAATTGGATGGCTACTCGAAGTGATGATAGCTCAACTTCTAGTGGCAGAACAGCTTCACCTCCAAATCTTAGAGCATAAGGAGTGGCCTTGGTTGGCATTTTGTAAGTTGTTCGGTATGCTTAGAGTGATTCTATCATTTTAGTGTATCAATCTCTTTTATTCTTCATGAGAATCTTTTTGATCAACTTCACTAGGGTTTTATTGAAAGCTTTCGCCAAAGCATTATCCCTTGGATTGTAGATTGATGAGTACCGCCAATCGATTTTATGTCGATCAGTGAATCTGTATATCATCATACTCTTGAAAGCCGAGCTGTTGTCTGAAATAATTCATCATGGCACCTCAAATCTATAGACAATATTATTGCTGAAGAAGTCAACAACTCGATCAGTAGTGACTTCTTTGATGAAGTAGCTTAAGCCTATTTGGAGAAGTAGTCAGTAGCTGCTAAAATGAATCAATGTCTCGCTGATGATGGAGGATCAATCGATCCAATTATATCCGTGCCCCAACTCTCAAATGACCAGTATGTTATTGTTAGATGCAGAGGATTTCGAAGTTGATGAATGAGATCTCTATGGACTTAGCATTCATGATATTTTTTTTAGCATGATTAATACAATCTTTCACCATTAAAGACCAATAGTATCACATCTTCTTGATTTTTGTTGCCATTTTAGGACCTGATTGATGTGCCCCACAAAGTCCTTCATGAATTTCAAACATAACTTTGTTGGCTTTATCCATCCCCAAATGTCACAGTCACATTTGTTCAAAAGATCTACAGTATAATGTGTCATTGACATAAGCATATCGTAGGATTCTTTTTGTAATTTGCGTGGCTAGCGATTTGCTGTTCGGCAATTTGCTTTCCTTGAAATAATCGATGAAGGGTTGTCTCCAATCATCAAGTTCTGCCACTATGAAAGCTTCACATGATTTCTTTGTAGTACTTTTAAGTTTTTCTATCTCTTATTCTTATTGTTCTTTGGGAGTGTGAGTAATTTGAATTACCTCCTGTTGACTTGAGTTTGATGTCCCCTCAACCTGTGGGGAATATGGATTTACTAGTTGTAGAACTCGACGAGTGGACACTTCAATCAACACATCGATGTCGTGTGTGTTCACCATCTCTTTTTCCAGCATGGTCAAGCAATCCGCTTTACTACTTTTTGTTCAAGAAACTCGAGCCAGTTTAACATCCCAATGCTCATAAGCTCGAGCTTATTAATGACACCAATACTTGGTTGATTACCAACTAAGATTCTCTGAAGATTCTCAAATTTTGGATGTCAATGATAATAGTTTCTTTGAGGCCTACCACCAATGCCTCGTATTCAACTTTATTGTTGGTTCTTGGTTCAATCAGCCTATATGAACGCCTCATTAAGCCACATTCTGGTGTTATCAAGATGTGGCTAACAGTGTTGCTTTTGGCAGATTTGGGGGCTGAGCGGGCTTAATAGATGATGCACCATTGAAATATATTTTTCCAATCTGTAGCTTTTCTCTTTTGTGGATAAGCAGAATCTATTCATCAGAAAAATCATCATTGATTGTAGAATCTATTTGGTTAGGATGTCCAGTAACAAAATCTGCTAGCATCTACCCCTTTACAGCTTTCTGAGGTACATATATGATATTGAACTGTAATAGGAGCACTGCCCAACATGTCAAACGAGCTGTCAACGCTGGCCTTGTCATCAGGAACTTCAACGAATTGATCTTTGATATGGGTGTTATCTTATGCAACAACATATAATATCGAAGCTTCTAAGCAGCAAAGATTAATGCAAGACAGTGCTTTTTGATGGGATAGTACTTTGCTTTAACTCATATCAATCTTCAACTGATATAATACAACACATTTTCTTTGCCTTCTTCATAGTGTTGTGCAAGCAATGCTCCAAGGGATTCTTTTAGTGCAGCTATATATAAAATGAGGGGCTTCCCTAAAATTTGTGCTGCAAGAATCGATGGATTTAACATGTATCTTTTGATGCTATCGAATGCTTCTTGACATTCACCATCCCATTTAAACGATGCATTCTTCTTCATTAATTTAGCAAATGGTTGACACCTGCCTAACAGATTTGATATGAAATACCGGATGAATGCTAGATGTCCCTATACAGAACGAAGTTGACGAAGATTCTTCGGCGGTGGCATATCCACTATCGCTTTGATTTTATTAGTGTCGATCTCAATTCCTCTATGTTGCATCACATAACCAAGGAACTTTCTAGACGAAACCCCAAATGCACATCTGAGAGGATTCATTTTGAGATCATGCTGCCTAATTCTTTTAAATACCATCCTCAAGTCATTGAAATGATCTTCTCAATCTATGCTCTTAACGATGAGGTCATCCATATAGAATTCTACTTTCTGATGAATCAACTCATCCATGGTAGCTGTCTGTCCACCATCCTTAAGCTCTTCAGGTGCTAGCATGACTTCTACTTCTTCATCGTTGGTCAGATTAACCTCATAAAAATTATCTTCATTTTCAATTTCAGTTTGAAATTCATTTCCGCTATTGCATAACAAGCTCTTCGAGGATGCCTACGTCGAATGTATCCAAGACCTTTAGATGTATGACTGTCACACTTTTGTAAGGTCTGTGGACTTTTTAAATTCCATAGAGTGTCAAAAAGGTGAGCTCGCCACTTATCAGTTCCAACATCAACTCCTGATTTGTGCATCATCTTACAGATCCTTGAAGGATAATACCTTGGCATTCTGGTTGGCACCATATCATTAGATTCATCGAATTGCATGAGCCAATCAGAATCTTGGTGATAATATCCCTCAAATTTTTAAAATGAAATTCCACGTTCATCACTTCTAAGCAAAGGATGCACATAGAAAGTCTTTAACTCTTCAACAGTGTGGACTTCACGAGGAGTAACTTTCTTGAAGTGTTGAAATGGAACTGGCATGACCACTAATGAATCTTCTGATATCAATAGATCTGTCATCCTTTTTGAAAAGATACAATGAACTTCACTTTTGTAAGTAGGTTCAGAATCATAATCGGGGTCTGAGTATTCTATATTTTTTCTTTCCTTTCACCAGAGACATGTTCACTCCCTCAGGCCCAATAGGAGGATCATCCTCTTCTTCTTTTGTGTCACTGCCCAGATGAGGGATTAGCCTTTTCAACTTAGGTGATGTGTTGGCTGCTTCAGGAAGAGGCAATGTTGCCTTCTTTCTTTCTTTTTCCTTCTTCACATCTTTGGATTATTTTGCAGCCTTTGAAGTAGAAGCCTTGATTATTGAGGCCTACACTCTTTCAACAAATAGTATTTCACATCTTCATAGATTTTAGCTTCATGGATTATAAATGGCTGAAGGTTGCCAAGAAGTCAGTGTTTTTTCTCGTCTCTTATGTATTCCATGCATTAGTGCAAAGTAGACGGAACTATTCTGTACTCATGTAGCCAAGGGCGACCTAACAAGGCCCTGAATGAGGTGTCAGTAATAATGACATAAAATTTAGCTTACGAGTAAAGCTCCCTAAATCTTAGTGCAAAGGTAAAAGATCCAAGAGTCTTTTGCCCTTTTTTATTTAAGCCGTGAATCATCAATTTGTCTCGTTCTAGATGTTGAATGTCAAGAGACAATCCTCTCAATGCTCGTAGGCTCATGAGATTAACAGATGAACCTGGAACAATTAGAATTCGATTGATTATGACACCATCGCTCTCCGTAGAGACATATAACGGGCAATTATGTTCTGATGTTTTAAGCATAAGATCTTCCTCAGAGTAGGTGATCGTCAGAAGGTCTTGAGATTGTAATACTTCAGTCATACACCGCTCGGTGAAGTACGCTTCGATTTCTCTGAATTCTTGAGAGCTTGAATTAAAGTTTTATGGAGATCTAGCAACATCAGGAGGGCCTCATACACAGTCAATTGTGTAGGGATGTTCCTCAAGTGCGATAAGATATTGTAATCATTTCCTTTATCCATGTTAAACTTCTTCTTTGGATCTTTGGGAATGATATTTTTATTAACTTCTGTGTTCTTGTCATTGCCTTTATTTGGTGTTCCTTTCTTCTTATCTATACTAGGGCTGCTCTATCTGGCTCAGGTTCTTCTAAAGAAGTCTCCTCTTCAAAATCACTATTTATGCCAGAGGATCGGATGGAGCCTTCAGAATCACTTCCCAATTTTATACCCTTCATCAATGGTTATTGAAGACTCAGACTCATGTTCCTTTGGAAAGCACAAGTCTTCTTAGAACTATCATCTATTTGCTTCACCATCAGGCAAGGTTTGAATGCTACATCATTGGTCGCTCTTCTTCTTGGATTATTTGGAAGAAATGAATTTCATCGGGGAGTATCTAAGGATGTTGAGATAAGCCAATAGACTTCTCCAGAAAGATATTCTTCATCATCATCTCCTTCATCATTTATTCAATGATTTGGAGTCTCGACATGAAACTAGTAAGCTTAATTAGATGTCTTGTTAGTCGTTGATATTCTTCAAGATTATTATTAATCTTTTGGATAGTAGATTTTTACTTCATCTTCTTTTGTTTGGCTAGTCTTTTAGGAGTTTTTGGTGGGTTCTGGATAGGCTGCTTCTCAGGATGAGGAACACCAATCACCCTAAACTGCTTCTAAAGAGTAGAACCTTTCGATGTAGATTCTACCTTCAGTTCCAACACCAGTTCAAGTGGAGATTTCCATCTAACACCCGAAATGCCTTCTATTTTCTTTAACATCTTCATAGTTTTCTTTAAGACCACAGTCTCCCATTTGTCATCCTCAACTATCTTTTCTTTTGCTTTGTTTTGCTGTTGGGGCACAGAAGAGGATGTAACCACCATAGTAGATTCTTTCTTTGGGTGAATAAGAATGCTATTAGATAGCATGAATTCACCTCTCATGTATTTTCTTTCTAGCTAGTCTTTGAATACATAGTAATCTTCTATAGGGTGGCTAACGACCCAATAATATGGATATTAATTTGCGGACTCTTCGTGTCTTTACATTGCAACTCCAACCCTGCCTTGAGTGCTTATCAGAATAGTTTGGCCACACTTTCCCTTTTGAATGAGTATTCCTTGTTCATCTTCTTTTTAAGAGACGGATTCATTCGATCTTCATCTCCTAATGATTGCCTTGGGCTGTCACCATTGCCTGAGAATATTTTGGGTTTATCATTTCCCCCGAGAGCTAATTTTGATTGAGAATTGAAGGACTATTTGACATTTTCTTCAAAATAGATAGGTTGTTTCTCCTTATTTACATTATAAGTTGCTCTCTTCCTCTATTTGAATCATATGAAGCAGTGTGAGATTCAATCCTCCTTGATTCTAAGAACTTCCATTTCTTTGTTCTGTCTGAATGGCTTTCAGGCTTGGAAAGATTCAGCTTTTCAAATTTTGCCACTCGATCCAGTAGTTCTTGGAAGGTGGTGATGGAAACCATGCATAAATAGGGTACCATTTTATCATCAATGTTGCCCATTAGCAATTGAATTTCATGTTCTTCTTCTAGTTGTTGCTCACACTTCATACTCATATCCCAGCGAGTTATGTACTTTGTAGTTGACTCATCATTATTTCTCTTCTCCAGGATGAGATTAGCTATTATAGTCTTTCTGACTACAAAGAGAAATCTTTTGATGAACATTGCCTCCAACTCGGCGAATGTCTTAACTGAGTCACATTTGATTCACTTAAAAGTAGTTGAAGTTAAGTCGCTAATGAATGAAATAATGCCATTACCTACCACAAGTTGCTTTGAATTGTGTCTTTGAGGTTATCATTGCCATCAAATGAATAAAATTTCAGCACTGAGTAACCTTTAGGATATGACACTTGGTCATATTCTGCAGGATATGTGTGACCTCTAATCGCCAGTTTCTTCACCTATTTTGTAGCTATGATAGTTTTGATTTTTTTTACTTATGATGATTTTTGAGCTGTATAGCTGTCACTAGTTCAGATGTGCTCAATATTTACTGGAGGATGGGTGGAGCAGTCAATTGATTAACTTCATTTCTACCATCGTGAGCACTTTGTGCTCTGAAGGTTTGTGGTGCTTGCTCAACTGGTGGATTGATGGGCGCAGTGTTGGTTGTTTGATGATTGACAGGAGGAACTAGTGTCGGCACTGCAGTAAAATTCCTTTGTATCATTTGCATCATGAGATTCATCTACGTCATCATCTGATTCATCTTTGAATTCAACTAAGAGATCTTTTTATCCTTCGCTTTCATCTGCCGATGTATTTGCCTTTGCACCATAGCGCGTGTGTCGAATAGCGTTATCTTCCTCTTCTTCTTCTTCTCGTCACTTGAAAAGGAAATAAAGGGCCTTTCCACTTTCTCCATATAAGAGTTTTAGGTTAAGACACTTCTAGGGTGAATACTTAACCTAATACTTAGAAGAGTTAAATAAAAATAAGTCATGCCTATAGATATTTAACTTGAACCAAATCCTTACTTCCTTCTTTCAAGTCAAACTTCAAGTTCAAACTTCAAATTCAAACCAACTTTCAAATCAATTTTAAATTCAAATTAACTTCAAATTCAAACCAACTCCAAATTCAAACCAACTTCAAATTCAAACCAACTTCAAATTCAAATCAACTTCAAATTCAAAAGATTTTCTCATAAACCATTTATATTAATTCAAATAACCAAAACTAATTCAAAACTCAATTCCAAATCCATCCAAAATCCAACCTAAACTCTTTCAAGTCAAATCCTTGAACTCCCTTAAATCAAATCCAAATCACTCCAAACTCAAATGATTTTTTCATAACCCATTTATATTCTCATTTATATTTACAAATATAAATGAAATATAAATTCAAATAACCAAAATCAATTCAAAAATTCAAATCCAAATCCAACTAAAATCTAGCCTATCCTCTTTCAAGTTGAATTCTTGAACTTAGCCAAATCATTCTCAAATAAATTCAAACTTTTGAATTTTCTCTTCAAACAATCAATCCTTCAATCATAAACCAAATATAAACATAAACTTCAGTCATCAAACCAAAATCGAACCCATATTCACCCTTTTGACTTGAAATTGTCAAATGAATCAAAACTCATTTGACTCCAAATCACTTGCAATTGGATTTATATTTCAATCATTAGTCCATATGTGAGTTTAACTAAACTTGAATCAAGCCTTGATGAAGCCAATTGACCCAATTAGGCTCACTTGGCCTAAAGTGACCTAAAGGACCTTTTTGAGCCAAATTCTAATTCAACCCAAATTGGATTGAACTAAGCCCACCTAAGCCTCATATTATGAACAACAATCATCCTAGGATGATCAATCACTCAAATTGGGTCAAACTAATTCAAACTTAGCCATTGACCAAGTCAACACTTAGCCCAAATGAAACCCAAACTAGCCAAAATCCACTATATGCAAAATTGATTGAAACCATTTGTCTAAACCAATCCATAATCAATGATTGAACTTGACGAAGCCATCAATTGAGCCAAACCAAGCCTAATTGGTCACTTGACCCAACTTGACCCAAATTGACCTAAAAAGTCAAAATGGGTCAAATCTTAATCTAAGCCAAATTGATTGCAATCAATGGGTCAAATTCATTTTAAATCACTTGTGAACTTGACCAAAGCTTTAATTGGCCAACTAGATCCAACCTAACCCAATTGACAATAAACCCAACTTAACCTAAAAGGTCAAATCAACTTAAAATCAAACCAAGCCAAAATTAATTGAAACCAAAGCTTGCAATACATTTCAAATGATCAACCAAACCTAAACCAACCCATGACCTAACCCAATTGGGTCAAATGGGTCAAATTGATCAACTTGACCCATTTGACCTAAATGAACCTAAATGAACCAAAACCAAATATAAATCAAATTGAACCAAATCAATGATACCCATAAGCTCCAAATGATCATTTGAACTTGACTTAACCCATGGTTTGACTTAATTTTACCAATTGGTCAACCTAACCCAAATTGACCCAATTTGACCTAAATGGGTCAAATTGAACCAATTCAAACCAAATGAACTCCAAATCACTTGAAATTTGGCCCAATCTATATTTGAATCATTTCAAATCTACCCAAATCAAAGTCAAGGCTAAATGATAATTTTACCCTTAGGTCAAAGGGTAACTTATGGCCAAATTCATTTGGAATTTGGTCAATTCTTTCTCATGGCCACTTGGCATCCCCCTAGTGGACCACATGGACACTAAGGAGGGTGGTGAACATGACCCAATAAGTTTGGGTTAGCCATGACCCAACCCAAAGCCAAACCAACCCCTCCAATGGAAATTCACCACTTGGATTGCTCCATACACTCACCTAGCACATGTGCACTCTTCTCCACTTCTCAGCCTAAAATGAACCTAAACAAACTATTTAATTAGAGTAATTGATCACAAACTGCAAAGCTAGTATCGATCGTCTGATCCAAGGAGGGGGATATGTACTCCCCTTCATTCCCACTCAAACCACACCCACTGAATTTGATTGAGCCATAAGAACCAAAACCAAGCTTCTCTAAGCCTTGACAAGCATTCCCGAGCTCCCCCCATTTTCTCCTTCTTGGTTTTGCTGAAGCTGAAACAGGGGAGGTAATTCCAAACTCCAATTCATCCAATCCTCCACCAAACCCAAATTCACTTTGCAAGCACCATCAAGGGAGCTAGTCGAGCTCACCCAAAGTGTTTCCCAAGCCTCCAAGCCGTATAAAGCCTCACCTTGACCAAGCTCGATTTCCATTGAAGGGGAGATTGGTCGACCGAGCCATCCACTTCAAATTAAGACTTGAAACTTTCAACAGGGCTTCATCTCTAGTAGATGAAGCTACCTCCTCCGTTGGAAGCACCGGTGATAGCCTCCGGCGAGGTATTGTTCAAAATCGATCCTCCTTTAAAAAATGCTTGGTCCTTTATGAAGATAATTATAATCCCATTAGATCCTAGCCGCTGGATGTTCTTCCATATACCTCTTGATGGTGTGGGGTAAATCTCAACCTAATATGAGCTTAGGTGAGCTAGATTCAAGTGGTGGAGGATGACAGCTTCCATCTCCCACAGCTTAGGCAGGGATGAATCATGGGTCGTTCATCTCGCATATTTTGGATGGACGGCCCTGATTTAATCACATTAAATATCTTGTTTAAACCCTTTAGAACCACATGATTAATTCTGGCCATCCAATCTTGATCGGATGGCCTAAGGGAAAGTGCGTTCCGCAGCCAGTTGATGCAACGCGTGATGTGAAAACTTAAATAACCAATCCCGTTGTGTCACGTGAAAAGCGCACCGCTTTAGCAGTCCACGTGGCACCGATGGGATTAGCTAATTAATTATGCTATTTTAATTATCCATTAATCACAAAAACTTTATAAAATTGTAGTTAAATGTAGAAAAATCCAAAAATATAAACGAGGGATAATTTTAAAGGTATTTCTGAGGGAAATCCAATAAAATTACTTATAATTGATTTTAAACAGTGAATTTTTCTTAATTAGGGTTTAGTTAAGAATTGAATTACCTTAATTACTCTTTAATTAGTTAATTAATTAATTCCAAACTTCTCATACATGTTTAGGAGAAGGACTTTTGCCTTCCTTAATTTTCTTGAAAGTGACAATATTGCTCCTGATTTCCTGAATTTGGTTTCAGCGGATGTGACCACTTGATGGTTTCTTCATCTCGAATGGCCATTAGGACATTAACATGAGATGTGTTCAGTGATGTGTATTTCTTTTTTGGTCATGGTTCACGTCGTTGATGTGAGGGCTGTGGGGGCAGATCACGACTTCCCTGTTGCTTCTTTTGATGGGATTGTCGATTTGCATTCTGTGGGGTGCTCTTACATTTTCCTATGGATTGTTTAAATTGTTTACGATGGACATTAACGGCCTCATCGACAGAAATTTGTGCTTCCACATGATGAACCAAGTTGGCATATGAGCGGACTGTATCTTGCATTAGTGATGAGTAGAAAGGCCCAGGATGGAGCCCTCTAAGAAAAACTCCTCTTAATAGTTCATGGTCTATCCCAGGTATTTGGAGAGCTTCTAAGAAGAATCTCTTGAAGTATTCCTTAAGTGATTCACCCTCATTTTGATGAATGCCTGAGAGATGAGAGGAATATTTAATGATCCTCCTGTTTGTAATGAACTGTTCTACAAAAATCTTGGCGAGTTCGTCAAAGGTATGGATGGATCCCCTTAGAAGGGAGTAGAACCAAGTACGAGCCTACTCTTTGAGGGTAACTGGAAAGACTTGACAAAGCAGTGTGTCAGGAGCTCATTAGATATGCATGATAGTCCTGTAATGGTCGATGTGTTCATATGGGTCAGTTGCCCCATCATAAGAATCGATGCTCAGAAGCTTGAACCCTACGATAATAAGATGTTGAAGAATAGCTTCCGTCAGAGGTGAAGACTCCTAATAGCCACGATGAGAGAGAAGATGATTTTCATCTTTATAATAGAATTCTTCTCGCACCAAACATTGTAATTCTGCACGTATAACATGGCAGGTGGAGTCAACAGAACGAGAATGTGCTAAGCTATCAGCAATAATTAGTGGATTAGTAGTCAATTGAGCTGCAAGTGATGAATGAGTAGAAAGCGTGTCAGGTGTCGCATGCAGGCGGAGGAACTTGGTCGATGGCGAGATGACTCCGTATTAGCATTTTGACCTCCCATAGCTAAAGATCGATCTTAGGGGAGATGTGTTTGCCACAGTAATGGCTATCGTGTTCATCATAAAAGTCAAATTATCTCATTTTGAGACTCTTCCATTCGGCGCACACGATCTTCTAGAGAGATTCCTGTTGCACCTTCACCGATAAGGTCATGCCTATCAGGGGGAAGTGAGGCAGAGGCTTGACATCCTTAGTTCAAAGATTGGTTTCGAGAGTGATGGGAGTTAGAGCGGGAGGCTCGTTATTACAGTATTATAATGCATTGCCATAATAAATGTGTTCATTGTGATTGAGGGTTCTTTTCTCACAAACGATATCAAACTGTTGCGTGTTAGAAAATCAGTTGCGGTAGAATAAAAATTTACGCCTTAGCTTTGTTGTGAAATTCAGCACCACACAGATATTTGAAGAATTAATAAGAAAACTCCAGAATTTTTACGTGAAAAAACCTCGAGAAAAGGGAAAAATCGAGCTAAAAAATCTTTCACTATGTATTTATACAAAATTTTTTGATAACGAGATTATAAAATTATATGAGAAGAGCGATAATGAGAATCTCGAATCGGAACAACCTATATAGTCATGGTTAGGTTATGATTGATAGTAGTTGATGATAAGCGAACAAGTCGGCCGATGGTGATAAAGTGATAGTGGCGGAGATGGCCGGCGGTCCGTAGCAGTGGTCAATGATGATGACTGGCGATGGTGGTTGATGATAATGATGATGTCGATAGGTGGTAGGCCCAGCGGCAGTGGTTGGCGGGATGACGGCGGCATGGTTGATGGCGATAACGGCGTGTTATTCTGGTGCGGTGGTGATGGCATAATGGGTGGTTGCGCGGTAATAAACGGTATGGTAGCGATGGTGGTTGACGACAATGCCCGACGACGGTGGTCAGCGATGTTTAAATAAGATTTGCATAAATTCTAATATAATTCATGTAAGATTTTTATCATGATTGCAACAAATAATATGATGTCTAATGAAATTTAAGATTTAGGATTTAACGTAAACAAGGTTTGAAGAAGATTTAAAACTCTCATTTTAAAATTGTACTTTATTTATCTATTGAATATATTATTTTTTATAGTCTCTTTCATAATACAACTTATAACAACAAGCAATGAATGCCTTGAAACTTAAATAACCAAAAATATAAAAATATTATTATTGAACATATTATGATTAGAAAGTCGAGATCATCATTGTGAAGTTTTACTGTAAATTGATCACATGATCTCTAAAATGACTAGAGAGAAAAAATATGCTAAGAAAATGGAAGTTTGCATGACCTTACTTGAGTTTTTTGTAATTTATTGAGGATTAAAACTTATTTTATATAGCAAAGTTATTTTCATCTGAAAAATATAATTGCCCAATAAAACAAATGGTGCAGTGAGCTATTTGACCAATTAAGACTATCAAGTAGCACATAAAATCAAATTCTTTGAATACAATATAATTTAAAAATAAACTTAATTACAATCCATTCAACATAACATTTCAGAATTTACTTATCCTTTGAGAATAAAAAACTCTACTTTTCTTAAACATTTGAGCTAATTTAATAATAAACTCACACCCACAATATATGTGCAAAACTTGAACCATAAATCTCATAGTTCAAATCAAAACTCTAAACCACTAGACTAAGATTACTTACACTTTCTTATAATAATTTTACAACTAATTTTACTTGAAAGCTTTTAGTTTATTAATCATCCTCTATATCCAATTGACTTAAAAAGGGTCTATTTGAGGTAGCTACAACTATCTGAAAAAACAGTGTTATAACTGCTATGGAAAAAGCTAAGGTTTAAAAAATTATGATGATTATTATAATTTTTATTTTAAAAAAATCATATTGTAAATTTTTACTATAATCATCATACTTAGCAACGTCAGGTTGAAAAATACAACTTTTTCATCACAGATTCTTCAAAATACGATCTGAACATAATTTTCAAATGACAGTGCGGTGTGTTTTCACAATGCACCACTGCCCCAAAATGCAGACTAAAAAAATTGGCGAAAAAAATACATAATGACATACAATTACAATTGAGGAAATACAAACTTCTGAACTGAAATAAATTTAGTGAATCAGAATCTCTGTTTTCTGGAGCCCTCATCTTGCTGTATATAAACTTTTTACCACTAACCTGTCATTCAAACTTTCAGTGAGAATAAAGCTTCCATAAATTAACAAAACTAAAAAATTAAGGGAGAGAGACAAAAAAAAATAAAATTCTATGAAAAATATTAAGCAAAAAATCAATTTAGCTCAATAATGCATTTATTTTATTATCCTAAGAAAGAAAGAACTGAAAACTAAGTAGTGACTGAATTGGTCTTTACTAAAAATACAGTAACTTTACAGTGAATCAAACACTAAAAACATAAAGTAGTTTACATATTTACATCATAATCAATCAGAACTTTAAAAAGAAAATAGAAAAATGACCACTTAGCACTGTAATTTTAGCTCATAGTAAATACCTCACTTAGTAATCATAAAACTATTATTTGACTAACAATCCTTCATAGACTGCATCCAGTAAACAGAAACACCACATACTGTTCCTGCAGGCTTACAAAACTAGGATTTGGAGTAATGGAACCTGTACCAAATCCTCTGCTGAATATTTTTTTTTCCGCTGAAAAGGAAATATGAAGAACAAATGACCAATTCTTGGCAAATTAGAATTTGATTTGAACTAACGAATCCTGCACAATCATGCTTTTCCTGTTTCAAAAAATCCATAAAAATAAAAAAATAAAAAAATTATTGTTTGCACAAATACTCCTATTGAGAGCTGCTTGCAGGTACAAAAGATGTGCATAACCAAAACCTGCAGTCAGAGAAACAATTCAAAATGAAGGCCTTCTTCCATATTTAAGAAGAAAAGGCACCGTTTAAACTCACCCAAATCAACATCCTAAGCTGCAACCACACAATTCAAACTGATACCAGAGCTATGACGATGGAATGTTAGAGAGAGAAAGAGAGGGAGGGAGAGATCTACCATGCCTCTATAACAATACAAAGTAACATAGCTCATTTTTGCAGGATATTTAATGCTTAATGTTAACTATACAATTTTTTCATTAAAGACTTATGGAAGGTGTGCTTGTACAACCTTAAACTATATGAAATTGCCAGCCTTGCCAGACAATTTGAGCAATTTTCCTTGCCGTGGGCAAAAAAAATTTCCAAATAACCCCAAAATTTAGCACTAGTTTGAATTACAAAAGAATTTGGTAATACAATAGAGAAGCATTTTCCCTGGGTGAGTAGGAAAGGGAGGTTGGCTCTAGGAAGGAGCATTGTGAAGAAATATGTGTGGCAAACCCTCTTTAAATTAGGAGATGAAATTGCTAACACCTGACCCCGAAGCTAACAATGAGCAAAGCTTGAATTTCCTGGGAATTCACTGTCAATAAATTTAAAAAAATCAAGATAGAAGAATCGCATAACTGAAATATACACTGGTCAATATCTCTAGTAAAATTGTGAATAGTTTGTCTACAATCTAACAATGAAAAAGGGATGCAAATATAAATCAGTGTCATGCAAGTTTTACTTTATTAGAAATGATAAATTCATCATCAAACACATACCTTCTTACAATCACAACCCCATAAACACATGCCTTCCGCTTGGTTAATAATTAAGGATATTTAAACATTAGCAATCAGAAGTCCTACCTTATAAATTTGTGTCCAACTTGAAGTCAATAGCAAATAAAATTACTTGCTCGGAACAATGTAGCTCTTGATGAATCACTAGGAGCATTACTTTATTAGAAATGATAAAATCATCATCATCCATATCTTTCATATGTGATCAGTTATATGAATCGCTAATCATTCATTCAAGTTGAGTGTCATCTATTTCACAAGGAGTAAACCTTGGTTTTTTTCAAGTCCTTTTACAATAGTTGCAAGTTCAGTTTGAGGCAGTTGCAACGATATGAAAATGTAGTGGTGGAGCTGTTGCAGAAGAAGCTGTAAGAAGCTATGGTGATTACCACAGATTTTTTTATTTTAAAAAAAGTTAGATCACAGCTTTCTCGCAGCCACCGTACTTTATCAGAACATATTTGAAAACATAACTTTCTCACAAATTCTTCAAAATGCAGCTAAATTGAAGTTTCCTAAATAGCACCCGAGGTGCGGTGCAGTGTAACCACCACCCCAAACCCTACCTTAATCTACCTTTCATTATTTTTCACACTATTAATATCTACTTGCATTATTGGTGCAATCCAAATGACCCAAAGTCCACTATCTATAATGGCTATGTATAATAATTTCTACTCCCACATACTCTATAAAATGATAATTTTAGGTTCTATCATTCCTAACTTTATCACATGCACTTTAATAGCCCAATACTTGAAAATATTCTCATATAACAAAGTATCCAAGTGGTAATTTACTTTAAAAATCTAATTTTTTTTGTATAAGAAAATATTCAAATAAAAATCTTTGTATTTCACTACTATTTATATTAAAAAAACCTTAAACACATGGTGAAGAATATCACTTCAATAATTATCAGCATTACACAACTCATTAGAGAAGCTAACTATCTTAAAACTTAATCAATAATTAATTACTCAAACCAATTCCTATTGAATCAAATTAATCATTAAATGAATTAATCTACGTTTAAAAAACTAATATATAATACTAATTAACTAATGACAAATTAGCACAATTTAACCCTAATGCATTTTATCAATAATTTTAATACACTGTTCCAATTATGACTTAAATACTTTGAATTAGCCTACAAACTCTTTAATTAATTAGTAGTTTAGCTTAAAATCTGATTTGTGAAGAAAAGATTGGGGAAGGAGTATCTCCACAAAAAAGTGGACAAGCTTTAAATCTAGAAAACAATCTTTCTAAAACATTAACACAACTCATAGTTCTAAAATAAGAGAATTTTGACTTTAATAAAGCCACAATAGTTGGCTCATTACCAAGCACTTAAAAATTCATTATGATGGCCTGAATAGTATTATAAAATGAAGTATTAATTAATGAAAATATTATATTGAGAATTTTTAAATAAGAATTTCAATGAATTTTCTAAAGAGAAAAAAATATATAATCATGAACTAAATTATATATTGACACAAATAGTGTTCATTTAAAAAAAAAGGCATAAAGCTAAATTTTTAGGTTTAAAGATGATGACAATTATAATTTGGAGAGTTATAGAAGATGGTGGTGGTGGTCTTTCTCTAATTTTCTAAAAGCCTCTCTCTCAATATCTTTTTTCTTTTCTTCTATTTCTTTATTTTATTTATCATTTATCATTTTTAATTTCTTTAACTTCCTTTTCATTTTCTAAAATTTTATTTTATAATCTTATTTCTGCTAATTTCTTTCCATTTCTCATCTCAACAGCTTTACATTATTCCTTACCCTTATCCTTAGGATTTATTTCAGTAATACATGATAAACTACATTGAGGTCAAATTGCAAGATTAATAGATAATTGCTCTAATTGTGTTTC
This sequence comes from Cymbidium sinense, assembly GCA_021442155.1. Classification (NCBI taxonomy): domain Eukaryota; kingdom Viridiplantae; phylum Streptophyta; class Magnoliopsida; order Asparagales; family Orchidaceae; genus Cymbidium; species Cymbidium sinense. Next base: position 32,670,913 of record CM038224.1, read on the forward strand.
TAAGTTTCTAACTAAAGTTGTTTGACTTTGTAACTGAGTCCTCATTTTCAACACTAATTCTTTTAAAGTGTATTTTTTATTTTTAAGTTTTTTTTGAGGAGGATATTCGGGTGAAATTATATGTCTATAATCTTGATTTTGATTATTATAGTTCATATTGCTATAATTCTCATATTTCCATTTTGATTCACAATTGCATTATTATTCCATTAAAAGTTAGGATGATTCCTTTATCCTTGGTTAAATGTATTTGAGAAGAGATCATTTTGTCTATTTGAAACATAATTAAGCATTTCTAAACCTTGATTATTTTGCTCTTCCAAATCATATTTTTCACTATTTTCTTCTTCTTGGTTACTAACATTTATATTATGATTCACCCCTAAATTATCTAACTTTTTAGATATGGTTGCTACTTGTGAGCTTAGCATTGCGATCACATCATTGTTATGCCACTAGCTACCTTTTAGGATTTAGTCGCTTAGTGACCTAGATGGTCACTAAAAATTATTTGTAGTCATTTTGTCAATTAATGCATAGGCCTCTTCATAGAGTTTGGACATAAGAACACCTTGTTGGCCTCATTGTCTACTACATAAGTTGAGTCGAGCTCACAAGCCAAATTCGACATATTTTGGATGCAATAGTGCACAAATCGGAGCTGAAATGAACTTGACGTCACCGAAAATCAATCAAAATGACCTCTGATTGATGAACGGACTTTGTCATCGTGTTTAGAACGTTGAAATTGATTAGAATATACATGTTTCATATTTCGACGATCGACTGATTAAGAAAGAAATATGTCGATGCACTCACGTGTATATCGGAGTCGAGAAGCTGTGATGATGGCCAAACAACCTCCGTTCATGATATTGATCGCATTGTTAATGTCAAAATATTAAAACCTCTCAAATGAGACTGTCTGCTCAATTCGAATGAGTTTACACAAATGTCGAGCGATTGAGAATGACAACACACAATTTTGAACGGAAATTGGTTCGATTCGGCGTCAACTTAAACCAAACGGCCTCCGACAGCAAAACAGACTGTGTTGTTGCATCTGGAATGTCGAATGTATATATATTAATTATATACATTTGTCATCGCACAAAAATAAAAATCTAGGTTAATTTTCATTTTTTATAAACAAATGCCATTATAAATAACCCAATTACCTAACCCTAAGATAACTCGACATCCTCCACTCCAAAATGCAGCGTTGCACACTCACTCTCCCGGTTCAAGCTTCCAAACCGAGCGACTCCCCTCTCTCGTGCACAGCAGACCTCCTCTTCGATCCCTCTCCTGTCCATCCCTCTTGCGATATTGAGCCGCATGCTGGTTGAACGAGCCTCCTCCCTCTTTTTCTTCCACTCCAACTGACTCATCTCGACTGTAGGTATTTCTCTTCTTCTATTTTGCTCTCTCAACTCATCATGATAGAAAGGGAGGAGGCAACGGTTTACTCCATCGATGGATGGGCTAAGGCACACAGTTATGGATTCAAGGATGAAATGAAGCGTGAGAGGCTCATCGGCTAAGTGTTTTGTGTCTGACGGCGGTCTCCGTATGCTAGGAGTCAAGTACACCAGTCAAAGCCAAACAAGGATTGATAGACTTCTTCGTGAGAGGGAGCTCAGGAAGCTCAACAAACAACATCAACATCGATGACAACGATGCAGCTAACAGCAATTGGAATAACATTGGCGATCTCGAGTTCCTTATTGAGGATGAGATGGGAGTGGCTGAAGTCCATGAAGATGGGATGTTGGAGGCCTCCCCTCTTGCTTCTAGGATGCTTGGAGATGGATTTGGGGCTTCAGAGGGAAGGCCCATGAAGCAGCGACTGTTAGTGGAGGCTAATCGTCTTCCTGTGTCTACATTTCAGCGTGGTGAGGATTCCTAGTCATTGGAGATTAGCGTCGAAGGCCTTGTTAGTGCACTTCACTTTGTTAAGATGTTGATGCTAAATGGATTGGATGGGCTGGTGTAAATGTGCCAGATTTAGTTGGGCAAAATGCACTTATAAAGGCACTGGCTGAGAAGAGATGCATTTTAGTTTTTTTTCTTGATGAAGAAATTGTACACCAATATAACAATGGCTACTACAACAATATCCTATGACCACTTTTCCATTATCTTGGACTTCCTCAAGAAGATAGGCTTGCAATGACTCGCAGCTTCCAATCTCAGTTTGATCCATATAAAAGGACCAACCAGATGTTTACTGCTGTTGTGAATGGACACTATGAAGAAGGGGACACTGTATGGTGCCATGATTACCAACTTATGTTTATTGCAAAATGTCTTAAGGACTATAACAGCAAGATGAAGGTTGGTTGGTTTCTTCACACCCCTTTTCCTTCATCAAAAATTCACAGAACCCTGCCTTCTTGATCAAAGCTTCTTAAATTTGTTCTTGCTACTGATTTGGTTGGATTTCACACATATGACTATGCAAGACATTTGTAAGTGTTTGAACTCGAATTCTTGGACTTGAAAGTATGACAGAGGGAGTGGAAGACCAAGGCAAATTGACACACGCTGTTGCATTTCCTATCCGGATAGACTCTGATCACTATCAGTGAGCGCTTAAACTTCCAACAGTCAAAGATCACATCAATGAATTGACACAAATATTTGCTAGTCATAATGTAATGTTAGGAGTTGATCGGCTTGACATGATTAAAGGGATTCCTCAAAAGATTTTAGCATTTGAGAAGTTCCTTGAAGAAATCTTGTCTGGCGTGATAAAGTAATCTTGTTGCAAATTGCAGTTCCAACAAGAACTAGCATTCTTGAATATATTTGCTAGATATTAGTACCTGTGCATGTTGCTTCGGCATGTCGAAGAAATCAGGATAGTTTTCATATAGGTTTGAAGGCCTATGCGATGATTTTCATTAGCGTGGTAGGTGCAATAAAATCACTCGGTCGCGGTGTCGCAAGACACCTACCATGCACGCTTTCCATAAGCGTGGTGGGAAGGCCTCAGTACTCCTGATGCAGCCCCCTACATGGGGATGATGCCTGGAGGTTGCCAGATTTCATTTCAAACCCATGTAATGCTTGTCGGGCATATTAAATTCATGTACTTACTATTTCAATATAATTGTAAATATTTGTTAGATATAAGTACTCGTGCATGTCGCTTCAGCATGTTGAGGAAATCAGAATGGTTTTCAACCATGTTTGAAGGCTTATGTGATGATTTTCATAAGAGTGGTAGGTGCAAGAAAATCATTCGGTCACAGTGGCATAAGACATCTACCATGCATGCTTTCTTAAGTGTGATGGGAAGGCCTCAGCATTCCCGATGCAGCCCCCTAAACGGAGATGACGCCGGGAGGCTGCTAAATTTTATTTCAAACATAGATATTAAAGGCCTATGCATGCTTTCCTACGCGTGGTGGGCTTAGAAGATTCTCTAAGCTGCAGTGTTGCAAGAAACTGACTATGCATACTATCTTAAGCATGGCAGGAAGGCTTTGGCACTCCCGAAGTAGCCCCTTATGTGGGGTTAAGATCGAGAGGCTGTCAAAATTTCATCAAAATATTAAATGAGTAATACGATCAATAATCAAACTAAGTACAATGTACTAAGCTACTGAGACAAATTGAACTTTCAATTATCTAACTAACAATAGTCTACAATAAATTAGATGAAATTCACTATGCTATAAAACATTCAAAAGATTGAAAGTTGCATATGAATGAAACCTACAACATATGCCACCAGATTCGCAACACATCGTACAAGCGATCATAAGACGTTAATTAAGACTTTAATTAAACTCTTGTACACATTATAAAGTATAATTAAAACTTAAATTTAATACCTCAAAAGTATGCAAGCATTCTTAAATACACCCGCATGGACCCCGACACTATGCTGAATGCTTAAACTTAATGTTTGAGGATGCCGGGTTGAATCCGGTTGGGTCTTAGGACTAGGTTCGGGTTAACAAAACCTAAAAATCTAATAATGTTATTATAATATTTCCAATTTATCAAAATATCTGAGAAGCTAATTCTATCATATGATAGTAAATCTGATTCTCTATTATTAAACTAATAGAGTCGACAGGATCTAAAATAATAAACTAAATGATCAAACAATATATATACCCCAAGGATGGTTGTGTTGAATAAAAATTTCAATCAGAAGCGATATTTTCATCAAAATGTTAGTGTTATTTCAACTCAAATTAATATAAGTTTAATATCAATCCAAATGAGAATTCTGATGAATTATTAAGCTCAAAATGACTAAATGGAAATCATTAAGTTAAAAGACTTAAAATAAAATTCAATTAATTCACCATCCGCAACTATTTATCGGAGGCAAAAAATTAAGAAAATCATAGTTCACTAAGAAGCCAAAGTCAAATCAAGTGTTCTACTATGTTCACTCTCAATCAATCTTATGCTAGTAAGGACATGACCCATGTCCTCTGTGGTGGTTGAGGCTATAATATGATGTAGTTACCACCAGTCGATCGTGGTTGTCACCAAATGACATAATTATATTATGATCACGATTGTAGCTTGTATGTTTTTCAATTGCTCTGCCCTTTGAGTTGTGAACCATAGGTCGATGAACAAAACTCTAGCTAAGAACTTAAGTTTGTCTCCTTAGACAAACACCACCCTAAGTCTATAAGGTTCCCTTTAACGATGCAACTCGTGGCTACTGATAAGGATCCTTCGGTCAAGTTGGGTCGACTACCTCCTCTGAACAAGTAAACTAGGGACCATGATACCCCAGAATGATTGAACCATGAGATCTTAATCTGGCACGTCATCGTTCCCCCCAACTATCTGCTTTAAATTAATATGATGAATTCATAAGCTTTATTTTTAAACTCCACATGCTGCTACTATGCAATGCACATTTAGCGATCTAACGACTAGCCTTAATTGAAAGTTCTCTCTCAATATTGGGAGGGGTAATTTAGTATAGGTGCTTGCGTCTATAGGAAACCTGTAACCAGATCTAAAGTCCTCATAAAATGAGGGCGAAATCTCTGGGTAGCGTCTTATCTACTATTCCATATGCCTTCTAAAATTTACACATTTAATCTTTTCATTGAGAGGTTGGTGAATTTTGGAGCCCACGATTTCTGACTCTTGGGACATGTTTCTCTTTCATTTTTAATCAATCAAAGCTATATAGGAGCATAGTAAATGAAGAACTTAAAGTTATTTATAAAGTTAAATTGATTGAAACTCAAAATTATTTTTTATAGTGAACATAGTTAAATTTTAAAATCTTATTTATACATGACTTATTTTCATATTCTATCATGTTTGTTAGTTATATCTGTCATGAAAGTGTGGGATGATATATCAATTACTGATTACTAATCCCCATCATTTATTTTGCAGATGGATCTTTAGAACACACCGCTTATCGAGGTTGGAGGCAACATCCATCTTGCACGTCATCAACAGGGATATTGGAGATAATAGCTGGATTTCTAGCAATCACTACTCAAACTACTGCTAGGCCATGAGACAATCATGCTCAATTTGCACATCAATTCGTGCAGCAGGCCAAGTCTACCAAAGCTCATATCGTTACTGTTGTTAAGGTTCCTCAAAAGAGAGCCTATGTATTTGAAAGGTTGGGACATGCTGAAGCTCCAGCCATGAAGAGAATTATAACTTGGTAGACAATTTCAATGGTGCATCCGAACGCTACTTCCCTGCCGACCTTGCCCTTTGGGCAAGACCAACATGATACTGAAGCTTTCTCATTTAGATGAAAGTTAACTAGAAGGTAGAGGAAAAGAAGGAATGTTGAGATGTGAGCCCATCAGCTCTGACCTGACCCCTCTATTACACAACCAACCTTACAACTAGAAGCGAGTGTTCTCACTCACAACAAGTTTGAAAATCTCAAGTGGGTGAAAAGGAACAGCTTTACTGTTGATATTAAGTAATCATTATGAGAGCAACGGTACCAAGCTCCAACCCCATAAAGAAGGTATCCTGAGGCTCTATCCTCTAGAGTGCATAGGGTGCTGAAAGTTGTAAAAGAACAAGGCCTTATGAAGAAGAGATATCAAAGACCAATTATTAGAGAAGCTAATAATGCTCCACTACAAAAGCTACCATCAAAGGTAGTAAGAGTTCAAGAGCATTACAAACAAACCTTGTATGGTGAACATCGGACACACAAGCATTCGGAATCCACCGAAAAGGTCCCATGAAGGAAAATAAGTCCTCAAGCCTTAAGAAGAAGCTGCCACAGAAAGGCAAAAAGGTGTGACATTCGGTTTTCATATTCTGTGATCCACTGATGACAGGACCCAATAGGACTGGATTCCTAAAAAAATGTTATAATTAATAAGGTTCGTGGTGGTCGACACCCTGGAAAATCCTCCTGGGAATCACATCATCAACCTAAATGATCTTTCCTTGATTTTGATAGTAGCCCTTCGATCGAGGAGACGTTCATCCCATGCTCTGAGCCTGAAATCAGATGGAGACATCGATCATAGATAAAGCTGCAAGAAGAAGAGGAAGATGAAGAAGATATCATGGGGTGGTTGTGGTGCATATAGTATAAAATGTCAGAGAACCTTCTAGTGTACAATAGTACCGATCCAGGCATCATGGTGCCACACCTCCTATCCACATCGAAGGACCAACACCAAGTCAAGTGGAAGTGAAACTGTGGTGTTTATTTCTCAAACTCCTAGGGAATTTGAAAAATAAAATTATGTTGTGTATGTTAGGACACCACGTAGATCCATAGATGTACTTATTAGGGTGATCAGGTATGACATTGAGGAATGATGTACTATCTCGAGAGATAGAAGTCACCATCTTACAATGAACCTAATCACCTAATAAGGACTCTTAAGGATAATGGGTCTTTGAATATACTAGAGATTCTTCCCCTACTTTATATGAAAAAATAAAATATGATTTATTTTAAACTGGGTTCATTAAATTCCCTATGGAGACAAGCCCCCATAGTTAATTACATCTTAAGGAATGAGATTCCTTAATAATACTCTTGATTAAGGTAAATGATTATTATCTCCAAATATTTCAAAGATAGGACTATCAACAAATTGATTATCTTTGAAAAATTAAGTGGGATTGATCAAAGGAGGGAGTTATTATCGAAACCAAAAGGAGATGAGTAGGAGATGCTCATGACACTAGGAAGAAGCCTAGTAAGCATCCCAAACTATCCTATGGTTAAGCTTTAATTTTTTGAAATTTGAAGAGGATTATATGTTTGAAATGAATTTTTATTAGAAATCTAGGGCTTACAATTTCATAATACAAGGTCATAAAAATGTCTAAGAGGGGAGGATTTATGTTGTTGCAGAAACAACAATCTGGATCCTAAATCTAGGGAGCTTTAGAGGGCTAAAGCATCTAAATCAAAAAAATGGGTATATGGTTTTTCTACAAGAGAGGATAAACCACTAATTGGACTTACAACCAGGGTGGCCAACTAACTCCAATGATTTTTAAATATATGTAGGAAAGCCTTATGCATTGCAAGATAACTAAGCTGTTATTTATTTAGAAAGGAGACTAAGTCCTTAAACACACTCCCTAAGAGACTAGATCATGTAGGACATGAATAATGACCTAAATCTAATGCAAATTTTGTTAAGTTTTATTTTGATTTTTGGATAATTTATTTGACACAAGCTATGAGATTTCATATGACTAATGCATGAGAAAGTTGGTTATAAGCCAAAATTAGAGAGAAGGAGGTGTGTTTCTACCATGGCTCTCAAAGGTCAAGCAATTTTCTCTAACAAAGGTGGAAGCCCTCCATTAGCAAGAGTGAAGCAAGATGATTTTTATGCATGATGTGCGACATATGACATCCAGCTAAGAGATTGTTAAATCTTTTGTTGTCTTGATTTATGTCCTAGGCTTTAGGTGAGGTTATCAGTTGTTTAATTTAGTTTTTGAGTTGATTAATTGGATAGAAAATTTATTTTTCCCTAAGAACCTAATCGTATCCAGGCCATTCATCAGTCAATGAAGAAACTAAGAAAATTATGCCATCCTAATTATGCAATCATAAACATAAAACATCAATCAATTTATAAAATTAGCGCAAAAGAATAAGAGGCCGATATGGTCGGGCTTCACCACACAAACTCGAAAAGGAAAATGTGTAGCTGTGGGGAAAATATTTCTATCTTCATCTATCTTTTTTTAAATAAATGAAGACAGAAAATAATACTTATTTTTTTGAACACCACGTAGATCCAGATGTTCTTATTAGGATGATCAGGTGCGACATTGAGGAATGATATACTATCTCGAGAGATAGAAGTCACCATCCTATAATAGACCTAATCACTTCAATAAGGACTCCTAAGGACTATAGGTCTTCGTATGTACCAGAGATTCTTTTCTTACTTTATATGAAAAAGTAAAGTAGAGTTTATTTTAAACTGGGTTTGTTAAGTTCCTTATGGAGGCAAGCCCCCATAGTTAATTACATCTTAAGAAATGATATTCTTTAAGAATACTCTCGATTAAGGTAAATGATCATTCTCTCCAAAGATTTCGAAGGTAGGACTATTAATTAATTGGTTATTTTTGGAAGAACAAATGGGATTGATCAAAAGGATGAGTTATTATGGAAGCCGAAGGAAGGTAAGTAGGAGATGCTCACAATGCTAGGAAACTTAGCAAGCATCCCAAACTATCTTGTGGTTGGGCTTTATATTTTTGATTTTGAAGAGAATTATTTGTTTGAGCTAAAATTTTATTAGAAATCTAGGACTTACAATTCCATGATACAAGATCATAGAAATGCCTAAGAGGTGAGGATTGATGCTTATAGCCCGCAAAGGGAAACAACGACCTCAGATACTAAATCTAGGGAGCCTTGGTGAGGGCCAAAGCATGACCTAAATCTAAGGCGAAAATGGGCATATGGTTTACCTCTACAAGAGAGGATAAACTACCCGACTGTTGGACTTACAACCGCCTGGGGATGGCAGCAAACTAACTTTTCCTATGATTTTAAATACAAGTAGGCAAGTCTTATGTTTTTGCAAGATAGCTAGGCTATTGTTTATTTAGAAAGAAGAATATGTCCTTAAAATCACTTCCTAAGAGACTAGATCATGTAGGGTATGAACTCTTGACTTAATCTAATGCAAATTTTTGTTAAGTTTATTTTCATTTTTGAACAATTACTTTGACACAGGCCAAAATTGGCTATGGGCCAAAATCAACAAGAAGGAGGTGTGTTTCCATAAGCCATGTTCTCTGGCAAAGGTGGAAGCCCTCCATAAGTAAGATTAAAGCAAGATGATTTTATGCATGATGTGAAACATACAACATCGAGCTAAGGGGTTGCTAAATCTTTTATTTCTTTGATTTATATCTTAGGCTTTAGGTGAGGTTATGAGTTATTAATTTTTAATTTTGAGGTAATTAATTGGATAGAAATTTTATTTTTTCTTAGGAGCCTAATCGCATCCATTCATCAAAAGAAGAAACTAAATATGTCATCTTAATGCACAAGCTAAAACACATCAAATAAATAGCAAAATGAATAAGAAATTTTGTGGTCAACACAAACCTAAAAGAAATGTGAAGCTTTTACTTATACATATCTTATTCTATTCTTCATTTATTCTTTCTTCTTTCTTTATGTTTGATTTTATTCATTCCTCTCTTCCTTTTTGGCTTAGTTGGAATGTTGTTGCTCCAAAGACTTTACATGGTACATAAGACATAGTCTTATGATCAATATTCACCTTTATTTTTCCATAACATTTATTCTAAATCTTAATTGCAAAAATTACATGAAAAATGAGAAAAGTAAATCTAACTAAAACCTACAAAATAGAGATTAGCTAAACACACCACACATCCCAAGCATAAATATGAATAAATTGAACTTAGCACCCCACACATGCATAACCAAGTCCACCTGGCCTATTTTTGGATTATGCTTAGGGGTATAAGCTACATGCACAATAAAAATATTTATATTTTTATTACAGAGCCCTTTAAGCACAATACCCTTCAGAAGACAATGTTTAGACTAAGATCATCCTACCATTCAGTCTATGCACATACACCCTAACATCTAGTCTAAAACATTACATCATAAAATAAAATTAGGCATCAAATTATGCGCAACCCTAATATAGGACTAGAAATTGTGACTTAGCCTAATGTGTGTGCCATTTAAGGCTTATGTGGTATGTCTTAGCTAGGCTTTAAGGTTGAAGTTTTCTAAGTGTGAAATGGTTCAACTTAGAGGGTGGTTTCATTTTAAGTGATTTAGTTTATTTGGTTATTTTTATTTAATGATTTGATTTGAATGAACCTACATTTAATTACTAAGTATTGTAAAGAGAAGAAAAGAGAAGAGAACTTTTCTTTCATCACTATCTTAAGTAATTTATAAAGTAGATTAATTAATAATTTTTATTTAGTGAATGTTTTATTATGTGTTTTAATTAACCCAAAGTTTAGAGTTGCTCTAAATAAACCTATTCAATAAGAAATGCATCTTAGTACTAATTAAGGTGAATTAATATCATGTATACCATAACACACAACCCTTTATTTCTTTCCAACATGTATACCATGCATATGAATGTATCCTAAGGATAGCTATACATGCAATGGGAACACTTTAGCACACCTTAATGATGAATGGAAAGAGATGTTGTTTAAGAAAATTTGGATATTTCATGAATACATGATTTTGTTAAGTAGAAAAGAGAGGGATTCTTTTATCCATAAATCAAATGCACATTTACATGTATGAAAGAAATAAGTGAGTACAGTGCTATTGTTTTCTACACCAGTGGTGTAAGGTACAAGACCTACTTGGGGCTACTTAAAGCCTCACAACCCCAGGATGTCCAGTTTAATATACCACTTTTCTTAAATACATGTGCATATACAAAAGCAAATGAATGGATGAAGAATCATGCAAAAGATTTTTGTTTATTTATTTGGTTTGGTTTATATATATATATATATATATATATATATGTGTGTGTGTGTGTGTGTGTAATATGAAGATCCTTCTTAATTTATGATATGTGAGTGCATAGGAATGAACTTAAGCAAGTGTTATATTCTTTTCTAATGAACTATACTCTTTGCAAATCCTATACAAACCCATATTAAGAAAAGAGAAGAAGACCACATAAAACACATTTCTAAATTATAACTACATGCAAGTTTATAAATATTTATAAGTAGCATACTTTCATTTATGATCTTTGATTTATAGATTTTGAAAATAATTTTTGATTTAGTAGTGATAATATCCATTCATATTCTTACTTTAGCCAAAGGAAACATTTCATTTTAATTTGATTTTTGAAAAGGTATGAATGCATGAACATTTAAGATGCTTGGAAAGAGATAAATTGATGTAAGTATGTAATTTCATTCACCCTAATTAAATCCTAAAGACAATCCTAGGAAATAAGATTATTTAAAGTGAATCAAAATTATTTTAAAGAGATTTTTATTTTAATTTTGATGTTGATTTGATTTAAGAAATGTGAGAAGAGTTTGCTGGTCATAACCCATTATTCTCATGTGTGAGTTAGTTTATTTTAATTTTAGAACCATTAGATAGATTTTTTTTGTTTAGGTTAATGTGTAAATTAAATCTATTAATTACCCCTTACCTACAACACTTTAACATTATTAACTAACTAATTATGTACCAACATATGTTATATAACCACATGGAATTTAAATCAACAATGCTCCTAAGAAAGAAAGGGGCCTAATGTAATTGGCTCACAATTAATGATTAGTTAAGCTAAAGGGTTTAATTAAGTACTTTCATAACCTCTTTCACACATGTGGTTTAGATTTGATTTCCTTAAGTTCACCTTAGGCTTTTGAACACCTAAGGATCTACCCAGCAAGAGATTGATTAAGTTCAGATTGATTTTTAAAATTTGATTAAGCTAATTAACAAGATCATTTGTGGATTAATACTTAATTAGATTTGGATTAAGGAAGAAAGGGGGTTTAAGGAATAGCTTAGGGAAAATATCCCAAAACCACTCTATAAACCTCTATTCACTTAAACAATGTTTAATTATCTTAATTAAGTGATCAAACCACTATTCATATGTTTAATTTCTTAATTTCATTAAGGGATAATTAAGGATTTATTAATTGATTTTCTTAATTAACTAATTAATAAATTCCAAGAAAATTAAGGGAGGTAGAAGTCATCCCACCAAACATGCCTTAGAAGTTTGGAATTAATTAATGAAGTCATTTGGGAGTAATTAGGGTCATGAAGTTTTGAATTAAAACCTAATTAAAGAAAATCCACTATTCAAAATTAATGAAAAATAATTTTATTAGATTCTCCTCTGAATTTTCTTTAAAATGAGCCATCATTTATATTTTTCTGATTTTTTTGCATTTAGTTATATATTTGTTGACCTCATTTTTAGGATGAGCTCTCAACCCCTCCATCTTTCACATAGGACTCCTCTTAGACTTTAAGAGTTCCTTAGTCTTAAGACACATCTAGTGATTAGGTGGACACTCAAACCTAGCCCTAGAGACTTAGAAGAGTTAGCCATAGGAATATGTCATACCTTAGGGGTGTTAGGAAAATTTCTTACCCTTAGCTTGAACCATTCCTAACTTTTCTTCAAGTCAAACTCCATATAAATTCTATTTTGTTTTATCCAAATTCAAATCAACTTCATATGATTGAAATCCATGATTGAAATCTATGATTGAAACCTATGATCAAAATCCAATGAAATTCTAAGTCTAAATTTTGCTTAAGTCCTTAATCTTCTCTTAAGGACTTAACCAAAATCAAATCTAAACCAAATCAAAATTTTGGGATTTTCTCATAATTTATTTATATTCTCATTTATTTTCACACATATAAATGAAATATAAATTTAAACCCATCAAATCAAACTCAAAATTCTAAATTTAAAATCCATGAAATTTTCCTTAAGTCCATAATTTTCCATTAATGGACTTAGCCAAATCATGATTAAAATCAATTCAAATCCTTGGGATTTTCTCAAAACTCATTTATATTCTCATTTATATTCACATATATAAATGAAATATAAATATAAATCAATTAAATCAAAATCTCAAATTAAATTCCAAATTTAAAATCCTTGAAATTTTCCTTAAGTCCTTAATTTTCCATTAATGGACTTAGCCAAAATCATGATCAAATCAATTCAAACTCATGGTATTTTCTCAAAAGTAATTTATATTATTATTTATTTTCAAATATATAAATTAAATATAAATATAAATATAAATATATCAAATCAAGCCCACAAATTAAATTCTCAATTTAAAATCTCCTTAAGTCATTAATTTTTCATTAATGAACTTAGCCTAAATCTTGATCAAACTAATTCAAAGTCATGGGATTTCTCATAATGCATTTATATTCTCATTTATATTCATATATATTTAAATGAAATATAAATATAAATCAATCAATCTAAATTCAAAAATTCAAATTCCAAACATCAAAACTCTCTTAAGTCCTTTAAATCCTTCTTAATGGACTTAGCCCAAATCATGATTAAAATGTTGAAATTTTCTCATGATCAATTTATATTCACATTTATATTCACATATATAAATGAAATATAAATTCAATTAATCAAAACTAATTCCAAAAAATAAACTCAAACCAACTCAAAATTCAACTTAAGCCTTTCAAGTCAAAATCTTGAACTTAGCGAAATCAATTTCAAATTAAGCTAAACTATTGATTTTCTCTCATAATTCAATCAACCATACAATCATGAGCTCATACATAAATCCAAATTTCAATCAAACAATCAAAACCTAAGTCAAAAATCAAAGCCAAAACCCTTTTATATTCTCCCTTTGAATATGAAATTATCATATGGATCTAAACTCATTTGACTTCAAACCACTTATAAATGAATTTATATTTCAATCATGAGTTCATATACAAGATCAACCAACTTCAAATCAAGCTCTAACCAAGCCATTTGACCCGCTTAGGCTCACTTGACCCAAAGTGACCTAAATTACCCTTATGAGCCAAATTCTAATCCTAACCAAATTGGATTGAACAAAACTCATCAATCCCTCTCATCGTGATCAACAATCATCATGGGATGATCAATCAATCAAATTGGGTCAAACCAAGTCAAACCTAAGGGTTGACCAAGTCAACACTTAACCTAAAATGAAACCTAACATAGCCAAATTCCACCATATGCCAAATTGATTGAAACCATTGATCTAAGTTCACTCATGACCTATGTTTGAAGTTGACCAAGACAAAATTTGAGCCTAACCTAGCCCAATTGGCCACTTGACCCAAGTTGACCCATTTTGACCTAAAGGTCAAAATGTGTCAAAACTTGATCTAAGCCAAATTGATTGAAACCAATGGGTCAAGTCCATCCCAAATCACTTGTGAAACTTGGCCAAAGCCTCAATTGGCCAACTAGACCTAGCCCAATTGACCTTAGACATGACCTAAAGGGGTCATGTTGACAAATTTGAACTTAACCAAAATTGATTGGAAACAAAGATAACAATCCACTCCATATGACTAACCTAACCTAATCATACCCTTGACCTACCTGAAATAGGTCAAATGGGTCAAATGGGTCAACTTGACCCATTTGACCTAAATGAAGTCATATGAGCCAAATTCAAAACTATACCAAATTGAATCAAACCAAAGCCACCAAAACATTTCATATGGAATGAACTTGTGACCCAATTTGACCAATTGGTCAACTTGACCCAAGTTGAGTTAGCCTAATTGGTCCCTAGACCAGACCCAACCCCTCGGGTCTAAATGCAAAATTTGAACTCCCTCTCAAACTTAAATTCAAGCACATGGGAGGTTGGCAATGCAATCCTTGGCTCTTGACGGTCGTCCAATCCTTGGCTCAAACCGACCATGTGCTCACTCTTAACTGATCAAATAACCCACTACCTATGATGAATTGGATCAAAACGGTAAGAGCATTGACGACCATCCGATCCTTCAAGTGGGAGATATACTCCCCCTAATTTAGTTTGAATTCAACATCCACACATTCGATTGAGTAAAGGAGAGACTTAGGAAGCATCAGAGAGTAATCCCTAGCTTCCTAGAGCTCTTGCCATTTCCCCATTTCTTAATTTTTGAGAAAATGGGGAGCTCAATCCATTCTCCAACTTTCTCCACACTCAAACTCTACTCAATTCCCTCTTCAAGCTTCATCAGAGGACCAAGTCGAGTGCACCCAAGCTCTCTTCCAAGTTCTTGAAGTAAGGGGAGATCCAATTCAAACAAAACTAAGCTCAAGCTAAGGAGGAGGTGACCCACAGGAAGATCCACTCAACCTCAGTGCTCTTCAAAGCTTGTCTCGACTAGACAAAAGCTTCTCCAGAATCGAGTGATCACCTCTGATGAGGTATGGGGTTTTTCGACCATTAAACTCAATGTGGTGTGGATCTTTGTGAAAGAAATTTCAATCCCATGGATTTTTGATCATTGGATTTGGCACTCTTTAGATGGTGTGGGTTGAGTTTGATTTGAATCCATGCTAGATCGAGCTTGGATCTTGCCCTTGATCATGGGGTCTATTGATCAAGGGGAAGAACTTGAGAGATCTCTGCCATCCTTTAGCGTATTTTGGATGGACAGCTGAGATAATTCTGCAGGTTTAGATATCTGTTATTCATTTTAAAATCGCAGGGAGAACTCTAGTCGTCCAGTCTTTGATCAGATGGCAGAGATCAAACGCGTCGCCCGATACCGTCAGATTTGGCGTTTAAGTAAACCCTCGGCATGATCTCGTGTAAAGTACCTCGCCCGCCCACATTGTGCCGTGAGCTAGAGGATTAGTTAGGGTTAAGTAAAATGCCTTAATAATAATTAACTTAGGGATCTTCTAAAATTCATAACTCCTTCTGAAAAATTCAAAAAAATATGAAATAAAATTTTATGGAAATATAATTCAACCTAGAATATTTTAATTCCAATAGGTTTTGGATTATACTTTTCTCTAAATTTGGGTTTTCTTGGAAACTTTATTTTGTTAATTACTTTTTAATTAAGCCTCTAATTAATCCCAAATTTTGTTGGGTATGTTTTAGGGGATGACTTCTACCTCACCTAATTTTCCTGGGATTTATTGAAGGCTTGCTTAGAAGAATTGCATTGGATTTCTTAATTACCCTCCTTATGTAATCAAGGATAATTAAGGTGCAATTAGTGATTTTAATCTATGATTAGGGTTGATTAAGGTCAGATCCAGTAAGTAGGAGGTTTATGAAATAGTTTTGGGGCATTTCCCTTAAGCTATTCCCTAAACCCCCTTTTCTCTCCTTAATTTCTTCTTAATTAAAGGTTAATTCATTAATTATCCCCTTAATTAATTTCTAAAAATTCTAAAAAGGTCTAGAACTTAGTTAATCTATTTTAGATAGATGCTTAGGTGTTTAATCGCCTAAGTTCAATTAATTAAATCAAAACCCAATTCATAAGTATGAAAGGGTGTTTTGAAATTACTTAAGCTAAACCTCTTAGCTTAATTAACTTTTAATTATGAGCCAAATTGCATTAGGCCTCTTTCTTATTAGGTACATTACAAATTTAAATTCCTTGTGAGTTTTTTATATCATCTTACTAACTCATAATTATTTAGTTAATTCTTTTAAGGTGGTGTAGGTAAAGTTTAATTAAGTTACTTAATTAACCTTAACCTAATCAATACATAAAATAGATCTAATTATCTAAAAATTAAACAAAAATATCAAACACATGTGGGAATGGATTAGGAATAATAAACTCATCTCACCTTTTTAAAATTAATTAAACTCCAAACTAAACAAAAATCACTTTGAATTCACTTTGATTTATTTTAGACTTTCTTATTCCATAAGAATGTCTTTAGGATTTAAGTGAAGTGAATTTATTTACATGCTTTCATTACTTTGAATCTTTCCCCAACATGTTAAACTTATATGTCATGTGATTTCATGCATTCATATTTTTCAAATTCCAATTTTTGATGAAATTGTTTACTTTATGTCAAATTTGCATGTGTTGGATAACGTAGAAATATGAGTGGCTATTATCACTACTAAATATAAATTATTGTCAAAACATATAAATCAAATACCAAATCTAAAAGTATGCTTCTTATATTTTAATTATGTGTTTGCATGTGATAGATTATAAAGACATGCTTAGCATATGTTTCCTTTCTTTCTTATGTTGGTATAGTTTCGAGTTGGAATTTGGTGAGGTGTATAATCCATTTGAAAAGAACCTAACACTCACTTAATTCCATATCCTATTCATCTATATGCTACCACTTAAGAATAGTTACCTATATTTGCATACAAAATTGCATAAACAAAATGAATCCATTAATACAACTTTTCCATTCTCCTTTTCTATTTCATTTCTTTTATACACATGTTTGTATTTAAGGAAAGTGGTATATTAGTCTGGACAACCCTGAGATTGCGAGGCCTTAAGTAGCCCTAAGTAGGTCTTGTACTTTACACCTCTGGTTAACACTGGCATTGTACTTACTTATGCCTTTCTTACTTTCATGTGTGTATGTAAAATTTTGGATAAAGAAACCCCTTCTACTTAAGAAAAATCATGCATATTCAACTTCTAAATTTCCTTAAAATGGATTGCTTAGCATTCATCATAAAGTGTGTTTTAGACTCTCATTTGTATGTATAGATATGCTTAGGGTCCATCCATATGCATGTTATATATGTTGGAAAAGAAATGAAGTAATGTGTGTTATATGAATTTTGATTCATTTTTATTTAATCTTAAAAATGTCTTTCTTTTTGAATAGGTTTGTTTAGATTTTATCTAAACTTAGGATTAATTAAAAGATTTAATCAAAACTTTCACCTAAACAAAGCTAGAATGTGAATCTACTTTAGAAATTACTTAGGTTAGGGAAGGAAAGAGAAGTCTCCCTCTTTTTCTCTCTCTTTATAACTTAGTAATTAATTGTAAGATTCACTTAAACCAAATCAAAATATGAAATAAAATCAATCCAAAATAATTAAATAACTTAAATGGAACCCTCCTCTAAGTTGAACACATTCTTCACACTTAGAAAGTTTAAACTTAAAGCCATAGCTAAGCATACCACACAAACCTTCAAATCACACACATTAGCCTAAGTCACCACTTTTAGCTTTAGGTTAGGTTTGTGCATGGTTTGATGTTTGTTTTATTTTATGATATATGTTTTAGACTGAATGTTAAGGTGTATGTTCATAGAATGAATGGTAGGATGCTCTTAGCATAACTATTCTTTTTGCAAGGGATTGTGCTTAAGGGGTGTTATCATAAATAAAAATATAAATGCCTTTGCTTGTAGGTGCTTTATACCCCTATGTATAATCCATAGGCCAGGTGGACTTAGTCACCCATGTGTGAGGTGATAAGTCCAATATACATGCTTGAGATTTTTGTGGTTTGTTTTAATTAACCTTTGTTTTGTAGGTGTTAGTTAGATTTTCATTCTTTTTTGTCATGTAAATTTATGCAATTAGGACTTTTGAATAGTTATTATTGGGGATTAGGATGAGCATTGGTTATAAGACTCTATCTTATGTACCATGTGAAGCCTTGGAGGATCCACCTTCCAACCATCCAAAAGAAGGAACCAAAGAAGAAAGAAGAAAAGATGAAGCAAGAAAAGAAGAAGAAAATAAGAAAAAAGAAATAAAGCTTGAAGATCCCCCCCTAACAATGCATTCATTTATTAATTGTAAATTAATTCATTTGTAATCCAGGTTTTATAAGGGTAGAGCTCGGCTACCCACATTTGATATTTTCTGATTTGTGAGGTGGTGCCCGACCACAACGGTCTTTTAATCTTTTTGTGATTAGCTTTTTAAATTAGTTGATGATTTGTTTAGCTTTTGCATTAAGTCGCATGTTTTTCATAGTTTCATCCTTACTTTATGTATGGCCTGGATGTGGATTAGACTCTTTAGGAAAAAATAAATCTTTCACCCAACTTAACAACTCAAAATAAAAATTAAATAACTCATAACCTCACCTAAAGCTTAGGTTTAAAATCAAGATAAAAGAATTAGAAACCCTTTTGCTGGATGAGCATTTCTTTTGTAATATCATGCACAAATGCATCTTATTTAACTCTTGATTGGAGGGCTTTCACCTTTGATAGAGAAACTTGGCTTGACATTTGAGAGCCATTGTGGAAACTCACCTCTTCCCTTCTCACTGATTTTGGCCAATAACCTTCTTTCTCATGCATTAGTCATATGAATCCTATTAGCTTGAGCCAAAATAATTGTCCAAAATGAAAATAAAATGAAATTTGAATTGCATTAGATTTAGGTCATTTGAAGCATGTCCCTTTACATGATCTAGTCTTTTCAGGGAGTGAGTTTAAGGACTTAGTCTCTTTCTAAATTAATAACAGTCTAGCTCTTTTGCAAAAACATAATGACTTGCCTACATGTATTTAAAATCATAAGAGGAGTTAGTTGGCAGCTACCCCCAAGCGGTTGTAAGTCCAAGTTGTCGGGTGGTTTGCCCTCTCTTGTGGAGGCAAACCAATTACCCATTTTTACCTTAGATTTAGGTTGTGTTTCTAGCCCTCGTCGAAGCTCCCTAGATTTAGGTTCTGAGGTTGCTTCTCCCTTTTGTGGGCCATAAGCATAAATCCTCACCTCTTAGGCATTTCCTTAATCTTGTGTTAAGAAATTTTAAGTCCTAAATTTCTAATGAAAAATGCAACTCAAACAAACTAAATCAATTTCAAAAATGTAAAGCCCAACTATAGAATAGTTTAAGATGCTTGCTAGGTTTCTTAGCATCGTGGGCATCTCCTACTTATCTTCCATTTTGGATTTGATAATAACTCCCTCTCTTGATCAATCTCCTTTGAACTTTCAAAAATAAATCAATCGATTGATAGTCCTTTCTATTGAAATCTTAAAAGACAACGATCATTTACCTTAATCAAAAATTTTCCTAAGGAATCCCCATTCTTTAGGATGTAATTAACTATGGGGGCTTACCCCTGTAGGGAACTTAACAAATCTAGTATAAAATAAATCTTATTTTACTTTTCCATGTAAAGTAGAGGAAGAATCTCTGGTACATATGCAGACCCATCATCCTTAAGACTCTTTATTGAGGTGATTAGGTCCATTAAAGGATAGTGGCTTCTATCTTTTGAGATAGAATACTATTCCTTGATAACGTACTTGATCACCTGAATAAGTACATCTTCGGATTTGCATGGCATCCTGAAAAGATGAATTTTTTATAGGTCTCCTCTTTCTTTTCTCATCATAGATTTGAATGGCGACTCTTATAGGAATTTTCGTCCATAATATTTTTAAAGTTTCAGTGATTAAAGGATAATTAAATACCCTAATTAAATTCCTGTGGCTTGGATGCTTTGGATTTGCTTTGCATGAGCTCAACTTAGTTCCTTGATGGTGCTTGCAAGAGAAATTGAACTTTGGTTGGGTATTGAGTGAGTTTAAAATCTCCCTCACCTCCCATATTTTCAGCATAGGCAAAATGAGAAAGAGAATTTCAATTGAGCTTGAGAGTGCTTGGAAAACTTGGAGAAGCTTGCCTTAGGTCCTCAGAGCTCAATCAAATGCAAGGTGAGTGAAACGAATCGAAATGAGGGGGAGTATATCTCCCCCTACATGGATTAAATGGTCGAGAGCCTCCTTGCCATTTTGCTCAAATTACTCTAATTGAATGGGTTTGTTAGGTTTTTGTGAGCTTCATGTGGTTCAATTTTTGGCGGGAGGAGTGGGTGTTGCCCAAGTGTTAAATAAGAGTATGGAGTGATTACATGTGCTCATTTTCTAATGGGTGATCGGTTTGGCCATGGGTTCAATCATGGCTGACCTAAACCCATTGGGTCATGTTGACCACCCTCATTAGTGCCATTTGGTCACTAAGAGGGTGCCAAGTGGCCATGAAAAGGAATTGGCCAAATTGCAAGTGAATTTGGCCAAGAGTTACCCTTTAACCCAAGGGTAAAATGGTCATTTAGCATTGATTTTAATTTGTGTAGATTTTGAATAGTTTGAAATAGGGTTTGGACAAATTTCAAGGAATTTGAGTTGATTTGATATCATTTAGCTCATGTTGACTCATTTAGGTCAAAATGGGTCAACTTTGGTCAAGTTGACCAATTTATCAAATTGGGTCAAACCAAGGGTTGGGTCAAGTTCATATGACCATTTGGAGTGGTTTGGTATCATTAGTTTGGTTCAATTTGATTTATATTTTATTTTGATTCATTTGAGTTCATTAAGGTCAAATGGGTCAAATCGACCAATTTGACCCATTTGACCCAATTGGGTTAGTCATGGGTTGGTTTAGGTTTTGTTAGTCATTTGAAATATTTTGCAAGCTTTGGTTTCAATCATTTTGGTTTGATTTGATTTTGGCTTGATTTGACCTTTTAGGTCAAGTTGGGTTCATGGTCAATTGGGCTAGGTTGGGTCTAATTGGCCAATTGAGATTTTGGTCAAGTTCAACAAGTGATTTAGAATGAATTTGATCCATTGGTTGCAATCAATTTGGCTTAGATCAAGATTTCACACATTTTGACTTTTTAGGTTGACTTGGGTCAACTTGGGCCAAGTGGCCAATTAGGCTAGGTTTGGCTCAATTGGTGACTTGGTCATGTTCAATCATTGATCATAAACTAGTTTAGATTAATGGTTTCAATCAATTTGACCTATAGTTGATCTTGGCTAGTTTGGGTTTCATTTTAGCTAAGTGTTGACTTTGTCAACACTTAGGTTTGACTTGGTTTGGCCCAATTTGAGTGATTGATCATCTCATGATGATTGTTGCTCACAATGTGAGGCAAAGGTGGGCTTAGTTCAATCCAATTTGGGTAGGATTAAAATTTGGCTCAAAAAAGGTGCTTTAGGTCACTTTGGGTCAAGTGAGTCAATTGAATTGATCAAGGCTTGATTCAAGTTTGGTTGAACTCACATATGGACTTATGATTGAAATATAAATCCATTTATAAGTGATTTGGAGTCAAATGAGTTTTGATTCATTTGACAATTTCAAGTCAAAAGGGTGAACATGTGTTTGACTTGGGTTAGTTTGATTTTGGTTTGATAATTAAAGTTTGTCTTTATATTTGGATTCATGATTGAAGGGTTTATTGAATCATGAAGAAAATCCAAGGGTTTGGATTGATTTGAATTTGATATGGCTAAGTTCAAGAATTTGACTTGAAAGAGCATAGGTTGGGTTTAGGTTTGATTTGGGTTTGAGTTTTGAAATGGTTTTGGTTATTTGGATTTATATTTCTTTTATATTTGTAAATATAAATGAGAATATAAATAGGTTATGAGAAGATCTCTTGAGTTTGAAGTGATTTGGATTGGATTTGAGCTAAGTCCATAAGATGGAATCAAAGTGACTTAAGAAAGATTTTTGGATTTGGACTTGAGTTTTCGATTTGGTTTTGAATTTATATTTCATTTATATTTGTGAATATAAATGAGAATTTAAATGGGTTATGAGAAAATCTTTTGAGTTTGAATTGATTTGGATTTTTGGAATTGATTTGAATGATTTGAGAAAAATCATTTAAGCTGAAAACTGATTTCAATTTGATTTGGAATTGAGTTTGAGTTTGAAGTTGATTTGGATTTGAAGATCATTTGAATTTGTGGTTGGTTTGAATTTGAAGTTGACTTGAAAGAAGGTAGTACGGATTGGATTTAAGTATTATGGTAGGCAAATTTTCTTAACCCCCCTAAGGCATAACCTATTCCTATCGCTAATTCTTCTAAGTCTCTAAGGTCAGGTTAAGTGTTCACCTAATCACTATAAGTGTCTTAAGACTAAAGAAACTCTTAATGTCTAAGAGTAATCCTACGTCTAAGATTGAGAAGTTGATAGCTCACTCCAAAAGTGAGGTCAATAGTAGCCGAGCTCTACCCTTATACAACCCGGATTACAAATGAATAATTACAATTAAAAGGGATTCATGTTATTGGGGTCTTCATTCTTCATTCTTCATTTCTCCATTTCTTTCTTTCTTCATTTCTTTCTTCCTTTTTTTTCTCCACTTCTTTCTTCCTTTTGATTTGACTTGAGATGTGGTTTGCTCCAAGGCTTCACATGGTGCATAGGACTTGGTCTTATGACCAATGTTATCCTAATCCCCCATAACATTCATTCCAAATCTTAATTATAAAAAAAAATTACATCAAATGAGAAAGATAAATCTAACTAAACTTGTAAAATAGAGAGTATCTAAAGATACCACACAACCCAATCAGTTATAGGAATAATTTGGACTTTGCATCCCACACATGGGCAACCAAGTCCACCTGTCCTAGTTTGGATTATGCTTAGGGGTATAAGCAACGTGTACAACAAAAGCAATTATATTTTTATTACAACACCCCTTAAGTGCAATCCCCAGTAGAATACATGATTAGACTAAGATCGTTCTATCATTTAGTCTACGCACATGTACCATAACATCCTATCTAAAAATATTACATCACAAAATAAAATTAGGTATCAAACCATGCACCGACCTAACATATAGCTAGAAATGGTTACTTAGCCTAATGTGTGTGCCATTTAAGGCTTGTATGGTATATCTTAACTAGGATTTAAGGTTGGAATTTTCTTAGTGTGAAGGATTCAACTTAGAGGGTGGTTTCATTTTAAGTGATTTAGTTGATTTGTCAATTTTATTTGATGATTTCATTTGATTTGAGTGAACCTACATTTAGTTACTAAATGTTGTAAAAAGAAGAAAAGAGAAAAGAACTTCTTTTTCATCCTTACCTTAAGTAATTTCTAAGGCAGATTCATTAATGATTTTTCTTTAGTGAATGTTTTATTATGTGTTTTAATTAACCCAAAGTTTAGATTTGCTCTAAATAAACCTATTAAATAAGAAAGACATCTTAGGATTAGTTAAGGTGAATTACTATCACATAACACACAACCATTTATTTTTTTCCAACATGTATACCATGCATATGAATAATCTTAAGCATACCTATACATAAATGCAAATCTTACACCTTAATGATGAATGCAAAGATATGTTGTTTAAGAAAATTTGAATATTCCATGAATGCAAGTTTTTATTAAGTAGAAAAGAGAGACTCTTATATCCATCAATCAAATGCACATCCACATGTATAAAAGACATAAGTGAGTACGGTGCCATTATTTTCTACACCAAGTTGTAAGGTACAAGACCTACTTGGGGCTACTTAAAGCCTCACAACCCCGGGATGTCTAGACTAATATATCACTTTTCTTAAATACATGTGCATATACAAGAAGAAGCAAATGGATGAAGAATCATGTAAAAGATTTTGTTTGATTTAGTTGTTTAATTTACATGTGTAATATGAAGATCTTTCTTAAGTCATAACATAGAAATGCATAGGAATAGAATTAGGCAAGTGTTATGTTCTTTTCAAATGAACTATTCACTTTACAAATCCTATTCAAATCCATGTTATGAGAAGAGAAGAAGATCACATAATGCACATCTTATGCTATAATCAAATGCAAGCTTATAAATACTTATAAGTAGCATCACTTCATTTATAACCTTTGATTTATAGGTTTTGAAAATAATTTTTGATTTAATAGTGATAATAGCCACTTATATTATTAATCTTTAGCCAAAACATGCAAGTTGACATAAAAAGAAACATTTATTTAATTGACTTTTTAAAAGATCTGAATGCATGATTTCATATGGCATACAATATTTAGCATGCTTGGAAAAAAATAAAGTGATGTAAGCATATGATTTTATTCTACCTAATTAATTCCTAAGGATAATCTTATAAGATAAGATTATTCAAAGTAAATCAAAATTCTTTAAAGAGATTTTTATTTTTGAATTTGATTTGACTTAGGAAATGTGAAAAGAGTTTGTTGATCCTAACCCATTTTCCTTATTTGTGAATTGATTTAGTTTAATTTTAGAATAATTAGATTGATTTTATATTTTGTTTAGGTTAAGATATGAATTTAATCTATTATATCACTTATTTAACATAATTAAATAAATAATTATGAGCCAACATATGATATGCAACCACATGGAATTTAAATCAGCAATTCATCTAAGAAATAAGGGGGCTTAATGCACTTGGCTCACAATTATTGATTAATTAAGCTAAAGGATTTTCATAAAGTACTTTCATAACCTTCTCACACATGTGAGTTGGATATGATTTTCTCAAACTTACCTTAGGCTTTTAAACATCTAAGGATCTATTGAGGATTGATTTATTTTGATTGGTTTTGAAGATATGATTAGATTAATTAAGTAGATCATTAGTGGATTAATCCTTAATTATATTTGGACTAAGGAAGAAACGTAGAATAACTTAGGAAAAATATCCCAAACCCATTTCATAACCCTCCTCCTTACTTAAACAATGTTTAATTATCTCAATTAAGGGATTAACTCATTATTCATCTGCTTAATTAATCTTAATTATATTAGGGGGTGATTAGGGGTTCATTAATTAATTTCCCTAATCAACTCATTAATAAATTCCAAGAAAATTAAGGGAGGCAGAAGTCCTTCTCCTAAACATGTCTAAGAAGTTTGGAGTTAATTAATTAAGTAATTAAGGAGTAATTAAGGTAATTCAATTTTTAATTAAACCCTAATTAAGAAAAATTCACTATTCAAAATTAATTATAAGTAATTTTATTGGATTTCCCTCTAAAATACCTTTAAAATGAGCCCTCATTTATATTTTTGGATTTTTCTACATTTAATTATAATTTTATGAAGTTTTTGTGATTAATGGATAATTAAAATAGCATAATTAATTAACTAATCCCATCGGTGCCACGTGGACTGTTAATAGGGCACGCTTTTCATGTGGTGCGACGGGATTGGTTATTTAAGTTATCACATCACACACCGCATCAATTAGTGATGGGACACACTTTTCCCTAGGCTGTCTGATCAAGATCGGATGGCCAGGATTAATCCCGTAGTTCTAAAGGGTTTAAACTAGAGATCTAATGTGATTAAATCAGGTCCAAAACACGAGGATGGATGACCCATGATCATCCCCCCTGCGAGAGCGAGGGCCGTCGTCCTCCACCACTTGATCTGAACTCACCTAAGCTCAGATTATGTTGAGATTTACCCCACACCATCAACAGGTATATGGAAGAACATCCAGCGGCTAGGATCTAGTGGGATTATAATTCCCTTCATAAAGGACCAAGCATTTTTTAAAGGAGGATCGATTTTGAACAATACCTCGCCGGAGGCTATCACCAGTGCTTCCCACGGAGGAGTTAGCTTCGTCTAGTGGAGATGAAGCCCTGTTGAAAGTTTCAAGTCTTGATTTGAAGTGGATGGCTCGGTTGACCAATCTCCCCTTCAATGGCAATCGAGTTTAGTCAAGGTGAGGCTTTCTATGGCTTGGAGGCTTGGGAAACACTTTGGGTGAGCTCAACTAGCTCCCTTGATGGTGCTTGTAAAAGTGAATTTGGGTTTGGTGGAGGATTGGATGAATTGGAGTTTGGAATTACCTCCCCTGTTTCGGCTTGAGCAAAACTAAGAAGGAGAAAATGGGGGGAGCTTGGGAATGCTTGCCAAGGCTTAGAGAAGCTTAGTTTTGGTTCCTATGGCTCAATCAAATTCAGTGTGAGTGTTTTGAGTGGGAATGAGGGGAAATACATCTCCCCCTCCTTGGATCAGATGACCGAGAATAGCTTTATCATTTGTGATCAATTTATTTAATTGATTGGTTTGTTTAGGCTCGTTTTAGGCAGAGAGGTGGAGGAGAGGGAGTGCACATGTGCTAGGTGAGTGTATGGAGTGATCCAAGTGGTGAATTTCCATTGGAGGGGTTGGTTTGGCTTTGGGTTGGGTCATGGCTAACCCAAACTCATTGGCACCACCCTCCTTAGTGTTCATGTGCTCCACTAGGGGGATGCCAAGTGGCCATGAGAAGGAATTGACCAAATTCCAAGTGAATTTGGCCATAAGTTACCCTTTGACCTAAGGGTAAAATTGTCATTTGGCCTTGAATTTATTTGGGCAGATTTGAAATTATTCAAAAGTGGGTTAGGATAAATTTCAAGTGATTTGGAGTTCATTTGATTTGAATTGGTTCAATTTGACCAATTTAGGTCAAATTGGATCAATTTGGGTTAGGTTGACCAATTGGTCAAATTAGGTCAAACCATGGGTTAGGTCAAGTTCAAATGATCATTTGGAGCCTATGGGTATCATTAGTTTGGTTCAATTTGATTTATATTTGGTTTTGGTTCATTTAGGTTCATTTAGGTCAAATGGGTCAAGTTGACCAATTTGACCCTTTTGACCTAATTGGGTTCGGTCATGGGTTGGTTTAGATTTGGTTGATCATTTGAAATGTATTGCAAGCTTTGGTTTCAATCAATTTTGGCTTTATTTGATTTCAAGTTGATTTGGCCTTTTAAGTTAAGTTAGGTTTATGGTCAATTGGGCTAGGTTGGATCTAGTTGACCAATTGAAGCTTTGGTCTAGTTCAAAAAGTGATTTAAAATGAATTTGACCCATTGGTTGCAATCAATTTGGCTTAGATTAAGATTTGACCCATTTTGACTTTTTAGGTCAATTTGGGTCAAGTTGGGTCAAGTGGCCAATTAGGCTTGGTTTGGCTCAATTGATGGCTTGGTCAAGTTCAATCACTGATTATGGATTGGTTTAGATCAATGGTTTCAATCAATTTGACATATAATGGATTTTGGCTAGTTTGGGTTTCATTTGAGCTAAGTGTTGACCTGGTCAAAGGTGAAGTTTGACTTGGTCTGACCCAATTTGGGTGATTGATCATCTAGGATGATTGTTGTTTACAATGTGAGGCTTAGATGGGCTTAGTTAAATCCAATTTGGGTTGGATTAGAATTTGGCTCAAAAAGGTCCTTTAGGTCACTTTGGGTTAAGTGAGCCTAAGTGGGTCAATTGGCTTCATCAAGGCTTGATTCAAGTTTAGTTGAACTCACATATGGACTTATGATTAAAATATAAATCCAATTGCAAGTGATTTGGAGTCAAATGGGTTTTGATTCATTTGACAATTTTAAGTCCAAATGGTGAATATGGGTTTGACTTAGGTTAGTTTGATTTTTATTTGATGACTGAAGTTTATGTTTATATTTGATTTGTGATTGAAGGATTGATTGTTTGAAGAGAAATTCTAAAGGTTTGAATTGATTTGAGAATGATTTGGCTAAGTTCAAGAATTTGAATTTGAAAGAGGATAGGCTGGATTTTAGTTGGATTTGGATTTGAACTTTTGAATTGATTTTGGTTATTTGAATTTATATTTCATTTATATTTGTAAATATAAATGAGAATATAAATGGGTTTTTAAAAAATCGTTTGAGTTTGGAAGCGATTTGGATTTGATTTAAGGGAGTTCAAGGATTTGACTTGAAAGAGTTTAGGTTTGATTTTGGTTGGATTTGGAATTGATTTTTGAATTAGGTTTGGTTATTTGAATTTATATTTCATTTATATTTGTGAATATAAATGAGAATATAAATGAGTTATGAGAAAATCTTTTGAATTTGAAGTTGATTTAAATTTGAAGTTGATTTGAATTTGAAGTTGGTTTGGATTTGAAGTTGGTTTGAATTTGGAGTTGATTTGAATTTGAAATTAATTTGAATTTAAAATTGATTTGAATTTGAAGTTGGTTTGAACTTGAAGTTTGACTTGAAAGAAAGAAGTAAGGATTTGGTTCAAGTTAAAGGCTAGGCAAGTTTTTCTAATATCCCTGAGGCATGACTTATTTCTATGGGTAACTCTTCTAAGTCTCTAGAGTTAGGTTATGCATTCACCTTATCATTCTAAGTGTCTTATGACTATGATACTCTTAATGTCTAGAGGAGTCCTTATGCCTAGGATGGAGAAGTTGAGAGCTCACTCCAAAAGTGAAGTCAACAGAAACCTTTTAGTTTCTTTTCAAGTGACGAGCAAGAAGAGGAACGAGAAGAGGAAGATAACACGCTATTCGCTGACACTGTTGCGCTTGCCCAGGTGCAAAGGCAAATATAGTGGCAGATGAAAGCGAAGGATAAAAAGATCTCTCAAATGAATTCAAAGATGAATCAGATGATGAAGTAGATGAATCTTATGGCCAAAATACAAAGGAATTCTTTAGACCGGCACGTTCCATCACAACCAACATCAAACAAACCATCAATCCACCAGTTGAGCAAGCACCACAAACCACCGGAGCACAAAGTGGTCATGATGGTAGAAATAAAGTCAATCAATTGACTGCTCCACCCATCCTCCAGCAAATATTGAGCACATAAAGCTAGTATACTCTGACTCAAAAAAATCATAAGTAGGGGTAACGAAGCGAACTTCGGCGAGCCATTTGTTAAATTTTCGTTTATTATTTTTTTGTTGTTCTGTTGAAATAGCTCGTTTATAGTCGTTGTTAGGCTCGAAAAATATTAGGTGTTAGGCTGTGTTAGAAAAGCTCGATTTTATATTTTTATAATTTTTTATTTTTATTATTAATTAAAAATAATTATTAAAATATTATGCAATGAAAAATTGAAATACTATTGACAAAATTAAAGCTAAAAATATACAATTATGTACAATCATAATTATTATTTTACACTAAAAAAAAACTTTGTTACACAAAAAAATTAAAATTAGAGATTCATTCAAAGATTTAAAATCAAAATTATATACGTTAAAATTTATGTTCTTAAATTAAATAATTTTCAATAAGAGATTCATCATTTTTTTACACAAAATTGAACACAACTTCAAATACTTTTATAGCTAACAAAATTCACAAACTCATATATCATATATGCATATATAAATTTACAAATTCATAACTTATATAATTTACAAATTTACAGATTTACAACTTTCTAAAATAAATTCAACCTAAAATTTTATAGGATCATATGCAACTTACAATTTCAAAAAATAAAAGCTAAAAAAATACAAAATTTACAATTTCGAAATATCAATTTCTAATCAAATCATTTGCTTCAGCTTTAATGTCAAAGTTTTATAGTCTTCTTCAAGCTTTCCTATCTTCAAAATCCAACCAATCTTGAGGCTTCAAATCAACGCACTTTATGCTAACAAAACTAGCAAAAAATTATAAAATAAATATTATGAGTGGGCTCGAAACTAAAATAAATAATCGTTGATATGATAAGCAATGGTATGAATATTAGACATTCAAAAGATGATAAAATGAAAGATTAATATTAATAGGATCCGTAAAAAAAATGAAAATAAGTAGCATTTGTTCCAAATTGACAAAATAAAATCACAAAAAAATCACAAAAAGATGATAAAATGAAAGATTAATATTAATAAGACTAGGATCCGTAAAAAAAAATGAAAATAAGTGTAGCATTTGTTCCAAATTGACAAAATAAAATCACAAAAAATGACAATAAAATCACAAAAGATGATAAAATGAAAGATTAATATTAATAAGACTAGGATCTGTAAAAAAAATGAAAATAAGTGTAACATTTGTTCCAAATAGACAACAATGAAATCACAAAAAATGATAGACATTCAGAAAATTGACAAAATGTAATCTCAAAAAATTAAATTAAATATTTGAAAATACATACAGCCAAATATCAAGCTAAGTTGCATCTCATACATTTATTTATAGTTTTTCATCATAGATTAATGTGTAATATCACAAGTGATATTACACACATAATAATATCTGTTAAATTGAGTGTAGCATCAAAGATCTTACCATATAAGGATGCAAAGAACCACAAAACCTTCTAGATATGAAAAAATCGGGTTGAAAAGAACCGACCCGAGAAACAAAGAACAAAGAACAAACAAAGAACCGACCAAAACAACAAGAAAGAAAGAACCAAAGAAACCAGAAAATAAGCAGTGTTTATCTTCCCTAAGCAAGTGTAGCAACAAAACTAAGGTTTAATAGTTTGACTAATGAAGAAAAAGGGAAGCAGTACATAAATTTTCTTTCAACAAAATGAATAGTCTCATTTGCCAAAATCCCTACATTGGCAACTCCTAGCTTTGTAGAAACATAGATTCTGTGGGGTGCCAACAGAAATTGTGCCGAGAAAGCAACCACACTAGAACTTACGAACTCCCAACTCCCAAGCATATTACGGTTCGGATCACAAAATACAAAAGAAAAGAAAAAAGAAAAAAAATTCGATTTCAATGACTACAAATTCAGATTCTATTTCGATTTCAACAACAAGTAAAGGATTTCAACAAAATTTTCTTACACACAGTCTTGTATGTTAGAAATCGCAACCCATCAATGTATAAGAAATAACATGAAATTACAGGCTTCATCCAGATAAAACAGATCCACTTCCATAATTCAAAAAAGAAAAAAACAGGTAAACAGAAAACCAAGAAAAATGTTAGATATGCTAAAAGATATGCAAGGAAAAAGGTTTTCGTGCGAAATAGCAAAAAAAATGTTCTGTTTGTCTGTAAGGAAAATGTCAGCTCAAAGATTAAAGTAAATATCGGACCCAAGGTTAATCATCAAAATAAGTATTGCACCAGCATAATGAAACAACATAAGTAATATCTTTCTGAAGCTTGATATGGTTGTATCCTTCTCCAAAGCTAAATATTTTACGGTAGTTTAACATAAAGGTTCTCCTCCTCCATTAACTCTTGCTAAAATAAAAATGGATAATGACATTATAGAATGAAATTTGTCAAATTTATTAAATAGACTAAATTAAGTTGGAAAAGTACCAAAGGATCTTTAATGTTGGGCTGAGTGCCTCTAATCTAACTAGCTGTACATACAAGTGCATTGACTATTTTTGGTGATAAAGAGCTCTATAATCATCAAGAACTCTACCAGCACTAAATGCATTAGGATGCAATGGTGGTGATGGGAATTGTTAAAACATCCCTAGCCATCTTGGACAAAATAGGATACTTGAGAGTATTCATCTTCCACCACTCAAGAACATCAAAAGAATCGCTATTGCTCAAAAACAATCCTTCCTCCAAATATATTTGCAAATCAGATTTTGATGGCTGAATAGAACCTGAAGCAACAACAAAATCAGCAAATCCTAACATACAGTCAAAGTTTGATGAAAAGGGCACATCAACTATTGCTTGTGATGATCCACTAACTGCTGAAGAGCTTGAAGCACTATTATCTACTGAATACTGATTATATATCTCCCAAATAACATCCTCAACACTCTTAATCTTGGTCTCTACCTCAAAACTAGAGTATATTTTAGGAAATGTAAAAGTAATGAATTTCATTTTGAGATGTGGATCAAGCACTGCAGCCACAACCATGAGTAGATTGCATTCTCCCCAATATTTGTCAAATTTAATTTTCATAGCAGTGGCCATTTGCTTGACAAATTGGTCCAAGGAATTGCACTCTTCATTAAGCAATTTCTTAACATGCATGTAGGAAGAAACAAATTGGTAGTTGGATAAGAAGAACACGAAACCATTTTTTGTCACATTATGAAAAGCAGAAAGAAACCTTCTAATCGCTTTATGCCATTCAATCTCGGAAGGTAAACCTTTGTAGTTAGAATCTCATCGACATAATGAATGAACACACTACGGTAAATAAAAGCACTCAAGCATTAAGTAAGTGGAGTTCCACCTTGTAGGAACATCAATACATAATCCCTTTGAAGTAGGGACCCCTGTTTAGCCACTTCAACTTATGTAAAGAGAAGGAGATTTTTTGAGGTATTTTACTGTCTCCCTTATTTTAACGGTTATTTGTTGCACCTCTTTCAACCCATCTTGAACCAGTATATTCAAGATGTGAGCACAACATCTAACATGAAAGAAATGACCCTAAAATCTAACTTCCCTCTTGGTGAAAATTATTTTTTTGCATTCTGACAACATCATTATTACTAATTATCCAAGGTGTGATAGTAGATACCTTGTCCTGCAAATTCCATTCTAGCAAACAATCACATATAGCATCACAAATAAAAGTACCCGTGTGTGGAGGATCAAGCTCAATAAAGCTGATGATTCTCTTATGCAAGAATCATCAATAAAGTGAATTGTTAAGCACATGTAGCCCACTGTTTGATTTGATGTCCAACAATCAGAAGTCAAAGAAACTCTATGAATGCTCTTAAGAAAAGTTTTCAATCTCTCTTTTTCCTTTTCATAAACTTTCATGCAATCACTTCTAATTGTGTTTCTAGATACCTTCTCATAATTGGGATTCAATACCTT
Source organism: Cymbidium sinense (assembly GCA_021442155.1). Taxonomy (NCBI): domain Eukaryota; kingdom Viridiplantae; phylum Streptophyta; class Magnoliopsida; order Asparagales; family Orchidaceae; genus Cymbidium; species Cymbidium sinense. Next base: position 32,704,215 of record CM038224.1, read on the forward strand.
CAAAAGAATATTAAATCACATATACTCAACCATCCTAAACGGATACTCATACATAATAATCATCTTTGCAATTATCTCCCTAATCTGAAGATGATCATAATTTTTGGGGTCATGGAATAATGGAATCTCAATTTGAGTTGACATCAAAAGGCATAAAATTTAATTTTTTTTGCCTTTTGTCGCCAATTCAACAACGCTTATTCTTGGCCTTGATTTTTTCACATTCCTTCACATTCTAAAAGTTGTGCAGTTTTTGATTTATGAAATTATGCATTATATGCTCCCATGGGGTATACTCTCCCCTTGGGGTTCTATATCTCTTATGGTTCAACTTGTTGAAACTTTTATTCTCTGTACAATTAAATCATTACCACATGATGCAGACTAAGAATGATCCACATTAGACATGATTGTACACTAAATAAAAAAGAAAATATGAGTTAGTACTTAGGACCACATACACATACACTCTCCAATCTCCATACTAAACTTCATATTCAATATTCTGTTACTCTTCTCATTTAATAAGCTAAAAAAATTGCATCTCCAAGCTATACATAATTAAGCTAATCTACTATCACCACCAAATCAGCTCAATAAATAGTATCCATGCCATTGATGCCAACAGACTAAACAAAATAATGGCCGAACAGAACAGAAATAAATAGTATCCATGCCATTGCCAACAGAGATAACAAAGTAATGGACGAACAATAATAAATAGTATCAAACTATACATGTCAATGCGAAAAATCAAGCAAGCGCAACATATTACATATATTTCCAAAATAAACGAGGCAATGACTGCGAGTAATGGCAACAGACAAACCGACAAGTAATGGTAGGACAGACAATTTAGAATGAGAAGAGAAGAGTAAAATGAGAAATCAACAGAAAGACAATATATAGCTCCCAAATTACGAGCAATGAGAATAATGGCGACGGGACAAGAGTAAGCCAGGGCATTTTAATAACCTACAAAGAATAACCGATTCATCCACAACAAGCATAGCTGCATAAGATGTAGAATATCATACATGGTATAACTGAATAAGCACTTCAACCATTTCAATACCAGAGGTCCAGAGACAACAACATATAGCACATATATCAAGTGACTCAAGTCTACAAATGAAAAATTAGAGTCACAAATTGTAAAGCTTAAGAGCATTTCTCCTTTTAACATGAAACCAAGTAGAAGCTTGATAAAAGAAGAAAATAATGATACATACAAAGTCGGTGAGTCCCAAGTAGAAGCCTCATAAAACAAGAAAATAATGGTGGTACCAAACCCTAGAAATCCGAGATCGCATCCGAGGTTCACTATTGCTTACAGATTACCTACAATTTGCAACTCGTAAAACTCACAACTAAGACTCTAAGAAGAGTAGAAATTCGGCCAAAACACTGGCTCGAGAGGGAGTCGAGGGACTTACGGATTAGGCGAGCGAGGCGAGAGTCGAGTAGTAAGACTCTTGCTAAGAAGAGTAGAAATTCGTGGCCAAAACCGAGGCGATAGAGTCGAGGGACTTACACTTCTGGATTAGGCGAGCCAGAAGTCGAGAGTCGAGGGCTGCGGTCGAAATGCGGAACGAGTCGAGAGATAGGGCAATATCCTAAATCGCTCGCTCCGTCGCTCGCCTTATTTTAAATCCCAGCCGTTAATATAAATTCCTACGGCTGGGATTAACTAATACCACCTAAAACCTAAATAGTAAACAGTAAGCATAAATACATAATTATAAAAAACCTATAATAATAATTACTAATATATTTTAGCTTATTTTATTTAAAATTTTTTAACTAATTTTATAATTAAATTAAATATCAATTTTAAAATATTTATTGACATAAATATAAAATTTAATATAAATTCTTTATTTATTTCGAAGCTAAATCGAGTAAATACGATCGAACAAAAGTTGTTCGTGTTCTCATTTATAAATCGAGCTGAAATATTTGTTCGTGTTCTCATTTACTTACGAGCAGGCGAATCTGAGCTAAATATCGACACAAGGCGTTGAACAACGAGCTTTTTTGACAGCCCTAATCATAAGTAAAAAAATCAAAACTATCATAGGTACATAATAGGTGGAGAAACTGGTGAACAGAGGTCGCATATATCCTGCAGAATATAACCAAGTGTCATATCCTAAAGATTACTCAGTGCTGAAATTCCATTCATTTGATGGCAACGGTAACTCCATGCAGCACTTGGCACAATTCAAAGCAACTTGTGGAAATACGGGGGTAATGATGCACTATTGTTCAACCAATTCATTAGCAGCTTAACTTCAACTACTTTTGAGTGGTACGCAGATTTGTTAAATGACTCAGTTAAGATATTCACTGAGCTAAAGGCAATATTCATCAAAAGATTTGTCAGTGCAGTCAGAAAGACTACAATAGCTGATCTAATCCCAGAGAAGAGAAAGAATGATGAGTCAATTATAAAGTACATAACTCGCTAGCGAGATATGAGTATGAAGTGAGAGCAATAACTAGAAGAAGAATATGCAATTCAATTGCTAATGGGAAACATTGATGATAAAATGGTGTCCTATTTATGCATGGTTTCCATCACCACCTTCCAAGAACTATTGGATCGAGTGAAAAAATTTGAAAAGTCGAATCTTTCCGAGTCTGAAAGCCATTCAGACGGAACAAAGAAATGGAAGTTCTCAGAATCAAGGAGGAGTGAATCTCACACTGCTTCATATGATTCAAATAGAGGAAGGAGAGAAACTTACAATGTAGATAAGGAGAAATAGCCTATCTATTTTGAAGAAAAGGTCAAATAGTCCTTCAATTCTCAACTGAAATTAGTTCTCGGGGGCAATAATTAACCCAGAACTTTCTCAGGCAATGGTGACAGCCCAAGGAAATCATTAGGAGATGATGATCGAATGAATCCATCTCTTAAGGAGAAGATGAACAAGTAATATTCATTCAAAAGGGAAAGTGAGGCCAAACTATTTCGGCAAGCACTCAAGGCAGGGTTGGAGTTGCCATAATGTAAAAGACCTAAAGAGTCTGAACGAACTGGCAGCCCAAATTACTATCCATATCTTTAGGTCATTAGCCACCCAATAGAAGATTACTATATATTCAAAGACTAGCTAGAAAGAAAATACAGAAGAGGTGAATTCATGCTATCTAATAGCATTCTTATTCACCCAAAGAATGAATCTACTAAAGTGGTTACGTCCTCTTCTGTGCCCCTGTAGCAAAATAAAGCAAAAGAAAAGACAGTTGAGGATGACAAATGGGAGACTACGGTATCAAAGAAAACTATGAAGATGCTGAAGCAATTAGAAGGCATTTCATGTGTCAGATGGAAATCTCCACTTGAACCGGTGTTGGAACCAAAGGTAGAATCTACATCAAAAGGTTCTGCTCTTCAGAAGCAGTCTAGGGTGATTGGTGTTCCTCATCCTGAGAAGCAGCCTATCAAGAACCCACCAAAAACTCCTAAAAGACTTGCCAAACAAAAGAAGATGAAGAAGAAATCTACTACCCAAAATATTATTAATAATCTTGAAAAATATCAACAACCAACAAGACATCCAATTAAGCTTACTAATTTCATGTTGGGACTCCAAATCATTGAAATAAATGATGAAGGAGATGATGACGAAGAATCTCTTTCTGGAGAAGTTTGTTGGGTTATCTCAACATCCTTAGATACTCCCTGATGAAATTCATTTCTTCAACATAATCCAAGAAGAAGAACCACCAATGATGTAGCATTCAAACCTTGCCTGTTGATGAAGCAAACAGATGATAGTTCGCAAGAAGACTTATGCTTTTCAAAGGATGATGAGTCAGAGTCTTCAATATCACCATTGTTGAAGGGCATAAAATTGGAAAGTGATTCTGAAGGCTCCATCCGATCCTCTGGCATAAATAGTGATTTTGAAGAGGAGACTTCTTTAGAAGAACCTGAGCCAGATAGAGCAGCCCTAGTATAGCTAAGAAGTGGCAAGGTGTTGCCGTCATCACAGAAGAAAGGAATACCAAATAAAGGCAATGACAAGAACATAGAAGTTAATAAAAATATCATTCCCAAATATCCAAAGAAGAAGTTTAACATGGATAAAGGAAACGATTACAACATCTTGTTGCACTTGAGGAAGATCCCTGCACAATTGATTGTGTATGAGGACATCTTGATGTCGCTGGATCTCCATGAAACTTTAATTCAAACTCTCAAGAATTCAGAGAAATACGAAGCATACTTCACCGAGCGGTGTATGACTGAAGTATTACAATCTCAAGACCTTCTAACGATCACCTTCTCTAAGGATGATCTTATGCTCAGAACATCAAAACATAATTCCCAGCTATATGTCTCTACGGAGAGCGATGGTGTCATAATCAATCGAATTCTAATTATTACAGATTTATCTGTTAATCTCATGAGCCTACGAGCATTGAGAGGATTGTCTCTTGAATTCAACATCTAGGACTAGACAAATTGATGATTCACGGCTTCAATAAAAAAGGGCAAAAGACTCTTGGATCTTTCACCTTGCCACTAAGATTCAGGGAGCTTTACCCATAAGCTAAATTTCATGTCATTGTTGCTAACACCTTGTTCAGGGCCTTGTTAGGTCGCCCTTTGCTGCATGAGTACGGAATAGTTTTGTCTACTTTGCACCAATGCATGGAATACATAAGAGATGAGAAAGAACATTGAATTCCTGGCAATCTTCAGCCATTTGCAATCCATGAAGCTAAAATCTATGAAGATGTGATATACTATTTGTTGAAAGAGTGCAGGCCTCAACAATCAAGGATTCTACTTCGAAGGCTGCAAAACAATCCAAAGAAGTGAAGAAGGGAAAAGAAAGAAAGAAGGCAACACCGACTCTTCCTAAAGTAACCAATGCATCACCTAAGTTGAAAAGGCTAATCCCTCATCTGGGCAGTGACACAAATGAAGAAGAGGATGATCCTCCTATTGAGCTTGAGCGAGTGAACATGTCTCTGGTGAAAGGAAAGAGAAAATATAGAATACTCAGACCCCGATTATGATCCTAAACCTACTTATGAAAGTGAAGCTCATTGTATCTTTTCAAGAAGAATGACAGATCTATTGATATCAGATGATTCATTAGTGGTCATGCCAGTTCCTTTTCAACACTTCAAGAAAGTTACTTCACGTGAAGTCCACAATGTTGTAGAGTTAAAGACTTTCTATGTGCATCCTTTGCTTGGAAGTGATGAAGATGGAATTTCATTTTACAAATTTAAGGAATATTATCACCAAGATTCTGATTGGCTCATGCAATTCGATGAATCTAATGATATGGTGCCAACCAAAATGCCAAGGTATATCCTTCAAGGATCCATAAGATGATGCATAAATTAGGAGTTGATGTTGAAACTGATAAGTGGCGAGCTCACCTTTTTGACACCCTATGGAATTTAAAATGTCCACAGACCTTACGAAAGTGTGACAGTCATACATCTAAAGGTCTTGGATACATCTGATGTAGGCATCCTTGAAGAGCTTGTTATGTAATAGCAAGAAATGAAGTTCAAACTGAAATTGAAAAGGAAGATAATTTTTATGAGGTTAATCTGACCAACGATGAAGAAGTAGAAGTCAAGCTAGCACCTGAAGAGCTTAAGGATGGTGGACAGGCAGCTACCATGGATGAGTTGATTCATCATAAAGTAGAATGCTATCTAGATGACCTCATCATTAAGAGCATAGATCGAGAATATCATTTTAATGACCTGAGGATGGTCTTTGAAAGAATTAGGAAGTATGATCTCAAAATGAATCCTCTCAAATGTCCATTTGAGGTTTCGTCTGGAATGTTTTTTGGTTATGTGGTGCGGCACAAAGGAATTGAGATCAACCCTAATAAAATCAAAGTGATAGTGGATATGCCACCACCGAAGAATCTTTCAACTTAACTTCATGTAGGGACATATGGCATTCATCTGGTATTTCATATCAAATCTATTGAGTAGGTGTCAACCATTTGCTAAATTAATGAAGAAGAATGCATTATTTAAATGGGATGATGAATGTCAAGAAGCATTCGATAGCATCAAAAGATACATGTTAAATCCATCGATTATTGCAACACCAATTTTAGGGAAGCCCCTCATTTTATGTATAGCTGCACTAGAAGAATCCCTTAGAGCATTACTTGCACAACACTATGAAGAAGGCAAAGAAAATGTGATGTATTATATCAGTCGAAGACTGATATGAGTTAAAGCAAAGTACTATCCCATCAAAAAGCACTATCTTGCATTAATAATTGCTGCTTAGAAGCTTCAACATTATATGTTGTTTCATAAGATAACATCTATATCAAAGATCAATCCATTGAAGTTCTTGACAACAAGGACAGCATTAACAGGTCATTTGACAAGTTGGGCAGTGCTCCTATCACAGTTGATATCATATATGTACCTCACAAAGCTGTAAAGGGGTAGATACTAGCAAATTTTCTTGTTGCACATCCTATCCTAACAGATTCTACAGTCAATGATGATTTTTCTGATGAACAGATTCTGCTTATCCACAAAAGAGAAAAGCTACAAATTTGGGAAATATATTTCAATGGTGCATCATCTATTAAGCCCGCTCAGCCCCGAAATCTGCCAAAAGCAACACTGGTGTTAGCATCACCTTCATAACACCAGAATGTGGCTTAATGAGGCATGCATACAGGTTGACTGAACCAAGAACCAATAATAAAGCTGAATACAAGGCATTAGTGGTAGGCCTCGAAGAAACTATTATCATCAGAGACTCTCAATTGGTGATCAACCAAGTATTGGGCGTCTATAGAATTAATAAGCTCAAACTGGCATACTGACATAGGCACTGCTTGAGGTCATGAAACAAATTTTGGATGTTAAACTGGCTCGAGTTTCTCGAACAAAAAGTAGTAAAGCAGATTGCTTGGCCAAGCTGGAAAAATAGATGGTGAACACAGACAACGATAATGTGTTGATTGAATTGCCCACTCGTCAAGTTCTGCAACCAATAAATCCATACTCCCCACAGGTAGAGGGGACATCAAACTCAAGTCAATAGGAGGCAATTCAAATTACTCACTCTCCTAAAGAACAACAATTACAAAACATAGAAAAACTTAAAAGTACTAGAAAAAAATCATGTGAAGCTTTCATAGTGGAAGAACTTGATGATTGGAGACAACCCTTCACCGATTATTTCAAGGAAATAAAATTGTTGAATAGTAAATCGCTAGCCACGTAGATTACAAAAAGAATCTTACGATATGCTTATGTCAATGGCACATTATATCGTAGATCCTTTGAACAAATATGACTGCAATATTTGGGGATGGATGAAGCCAACAAAGTTATGTCTAAAATTCATGAAGGACTTTATGGGGCACATCAATCAGGTCCTAAAATGGTAGAAAAAATCAAGAAGATGGGATACTATTGGCCTTTAATGGTGAAAGATTGTATTGATCATGCTAAACAAATGTCATGAATGCCAAGTCCACAGAGATCTCATTCATCGACGAATCCTCGCATCCAAAAAATTGCATCACAGTCGTTCAAAGTTGGGAGCGGATATAATCGGATCAATTGATCCTCCATTATCAGCGGGAAATCAATTCATTTTAGCATTCTTACTTCTCCAAATGGGTGGCCCGTTAAAGAAGTCACTGCTGATCGAGTTGTTGACTTCTTCACCAATAATATTGTCTATAGATTTGGGGTGCCCCGACAAATCATTTCAGACAATAGCCCGACTTTCAAGAGTGCGAAGATATACAGATTCACTGATCGACACAAAATTGATTTGTGATACTCATCAATCTACAATCCAAGGGCTAATGGTTTGGCGGAAGCTTTCAATAAAACCCTAGTGAAGTTGCTCAAAAAGATTCTCATGAAGAATAAAAGAGAGTGACACATTAAAATGATAGAAGCACTATGGGCATACCGAACAACTTACAAACTACCAACCCAGGCCACTCCTTATGCTCTAAGATTTGGAGGTGAAGCTATTATGCCACTAGAAGTTGACCTACCATCACTTCGAGTAGCCATTCAATTCAATCTTACTCAATATGAGAACACTTGCCTACGAATGGAAGAGTTGGATGCGCTTAATAGAGTTAGACTCCAAGCTCAACAAAATTTAGAAATTTATCAAGTGAGGATGCCTAAAGCTTTCAATAATTCACTGACTGGGAAGGTCCTTACATTATAGAGAAGGTGTATACAGGAGGAGCCTACCAACTTATTAATGTGAATTGTCAACGATCGATGCTATCAATCAATGGTTGATTTCTCAAGAAATATCACAACTCAGTGTGGATATGAATCTTGCAATAGTAAGGCTTTCATGCCAAATACGCATATAATGTCACTTAAAAATTCTCTCGTAAAATGAGAATGCATTTTTAAGTTATTGTAAAGCCCCCTTATTATATAGGGGGTATTTTTTATATTTAGCTAAGTTGACATCTTGCTTCAAGCCGAGATCCTTAGATAAATATTTATAATAATTAGAACAAGCTATGCTTATTTATATTAAAGAAGGTCAAACTCTATAATATATTTTTGAACTAATCTGCAATCCCCCTATTAGACAAGGAGCATTTTTTAATTTTTGTAATCAAAATTATTCAATCCTCACATGGCGGTCTTCTTGTATATGTATTGTTGACATCGAGCTTTATGTCAAAATCTTTGAACATATCTATAATTGCTATTATTAAAGTTGTAGGCTATTGCTTACCAAAAGAATCTATTTCTATGCATAAAAAGATAGCCATAAATCTCAAAAATTTCTCTTCAAGATTCATCAAATTTCGAAGATCAAGTCAAAAGAACTCTCAATTTTGGAAGCTTCAATCAATTAAGTTGGAAAAATATCAACCTTTACATACTCAAGTCTAAAACACGGACAGGTTCTAAAGGTCAGACTCAATAAGCCCACAAATAGCCGAGTTGCTGATGCTCTCCTCACTCAACAAGCTGTAAGAAAAGGACATAGTGAAAGAGCCCCCGCTCATTAGTCTGATGACTAAACCACCAACCCATTATAGCTTAAGTCAAAGACTCGAGTAGGTTCTAAAGATTGGACTCAACAATCCCACAAATGATCGAGTCACTGACACTCTCCTCACTCAACAAGCCCTAAGAAAAGGCCGCAGTGAAAGAGCTCCTGCTTATTAATATAATGATGGCAGCTGTTCAATCCCAAACCAAATTCAGCTTAGTGATTATAAGCAACCAGAATCCATGAGGTTTTTCTGTTCGATCAATGGACCAGGTCAATCTAAGGAAACAACTCTCAACTTATAGCTACCTCAAATCAATCTCCGTATTGCATATAAGTGATATCACAATCTATTTTCAAACAACCTGATCAAGCATAAAAGCGGATCAAACCTAATTTCCTCATCAAGTGTGCTAAAGTCAAAAGTACAGGATCAAGAAAGCAATCACATAGTTCATACAAAGGCAATGATTGAACTAAAGAAATTTTATGGTTATTCAGTCTCTTAAAGCACACATTACTAGACTGATAACTCAACACTGACCTAATATAAGCCGAAAGGCTGGGTCATCTATTTTCACCCTTCAACAAATCCATCAAAGTAGTAGGCACAGGATACAGGACATACATACACTTCTTGACAAGTCAATATGGACAAATCAGGTCAATCCGTCATCAAGTTCGTCAGGCTTAAAGCAAGAACTGAAGGAATTTCAAATATCAAAGAAAACAAACCAATTTCTCTATCAAACCCAACCAAGCATAAATCCATGGTCGAAGGAAATCAAAATATATAAATACACAAAAGAAAGTGATCTTCAGCAAGTCCATTGAAGAAGAGAGTAGATGGTGGAAGAGGATCTTCAGCAAGCCCATTGAAGCCGAAGTAATTCATGGTCAACACGAAGGGTCAACTAGTTTTCAACAAATATGACTCACTCCATGCACGAAACACATTTGTTGGGGGCAATTTGTTGACCTCAATATCTACTACATAAGTTGAGTCGAGCTCACAAGCCAAATTTGACAGACTTCAGATGCAATAACATGCAAATGAAATACACTCGACGTCACTGAAAATCAATTAATATGACCTTCGATCGATGAACATACTTCACCATCACATTCAGAACATTGAAATTGATTAGAATATGCATATTGCACAATTTGATGGTCGATCGATTAAAAAGAAAATTGATTGATGCACCCACGCATATATCGGAGTCGGGAAGCTGTGATGATGGTCAAACGATCTCTGTTCATGAAATTGATCATGCCGTTAGTATCAAAATATTAGAACCTATCAAATTAGACTATTCGTGCTTAATTCAGATGAATCTGCATAAATGTCGAGAGGTCGTATGCGATGACACACAATTTTGTTCTAAGATTGGTTCGATTCAACACCGACTTGAACTAAACGACCTTTGATCATAAAATGGACTACATCGTTGAGTCTGGAACATCAAAATAACTTAAGAGTGGCATATATATTAATTATATAATTTTTTTTGTCATAAAAATCAAAATCTAGGTTAATTTTCATTTTTTATAAACAAATGCTTTATAAATAATCCTATTACCTAACCCTAAGACAACTTGACATCCTCGACTCCAAAACTCAGCGCTGCTCGCTCACTCTCTCGGTTCTAGCTTCCAAATCAAATGACTCCCCTCTCTCGTGCACATTAGAACTCCTCTTCGATCCCTCTCCCGTCCATCCCTCTTGCGATATTGAGCCGCACACTCGGTCAAATGAGCCTCCTCCCTCCGTTTCTTTCACTCCAACCGACTTATCTCGACTGCAAGTGTTTCTCTTCTTTTGTTTTCCTCTCTCAACTCATCATGATATAAAGGGAGGAGGCAACGGTTTACTCCATCGATTGTTGGGCTAAGGTGCACTGTTATGGATTCAAGGAGGAAATGAAGCGTGAGCAGCTCATCGGCTAAGCTGTTGGGTTTGTGAATCTGCCCTTTGACGATCTCCATATGCTAGGAGTCAAGTACACCAGTCGAAGCCAAACCAAGGTTGATAGACTTCTTTCTAAGAGGGAGCTTTGGAAGCTCAACAAAAGCATCAACACCGATGACAACAATGCAATTGACAGCAGGTGGAATAACAGTGGCAGTCCCGTGTTCCTTGTTGAGGATGAGATGGGAATGACAAAAGTCCATGAAGATGAGATTTTGGAGGCCTCCCCTCTTGCTTCTAGGTCACTTGGAGATGGATTTGGAGCATCAAAGGGAAGGCCCATGAAGCAGTGACTATTAGTGGAGGCTAATCATCTTCCTGTGTCTGCATTTCGGCATGGTGAGGATTTCTAGTCATTGGAGATTAGTCGTAGTGAGATGCTTCTTGGTGTTAAGGATGTTGATGCTAAATGGATTGGATGGGCTGGTGTAAATGTGCCGGGTTTAGTTGGGCAAAAGGCACTTGCTAAGAAGAGATGCATTCTGATTTTTTTTTTCTTGATGAAGAGGTAGTACACCAATATTACAATGGCTACAACAATAATATCCTATTACCACTTTTTCATTATCTTGGACTTTCTCAAGAAGATAGACTTGCAATGACTCGCAGCTTCCAATCTCAATTTGATGAATATAAAAGGGCCAACTAGATGTTTGCTACTGTTGTGAATCAACACTATGAAGAGGGGGACGTTGTATGGTGCCATGATTACCATCTTATGTTTCTTCCAAAATGTCTTAAGGACTATAACAGCAAGATGAAAGTTGGTTGGTTCCTTCACACCTTCAGAAATTCACGAGAACCACGCCATCTCGATCGAGCTTCTTAAATCTTCTTCTTCGATTTGGTTGGATTTCACACATATGACTATGCAAGACATTTTGTAAGTGCTTATACTCGAATTCTTAGACTTAAAGGTATGCCAGAGGGAGTGGAAGACTAAGGCAAATTAACACACATTGCTGCGTTTCCTATCAAGATAGACTCTGACCGCTTTCAGTGAACTCTTGAACTTCCAGCAGTCAAAGATCACATCAATGAATCGGTACAAAGATTTGTTGGTCATAAGGTAATGTTAGGAGTTGATCGGATCGACATGAAATATTTAGCATTTGAGAAGTTCCTTGAGGAGAATCCAGTCTGGCGTGATAAAATAATCTTGTTGCAAATCACAGTTCCAACAAGAACTGACATTCCTAAATATATTTGTTAGATATAAGTACTCATGTATGTTGCGTCAGCATGTCGAAGAAGTCAGGATGGTTTTCATACATGTTTGAAGGCCTATGCGATGCACTTCATAAGTGTGGTAGGTGCAAAAAAATCACTAGGTAAAGGGGTCGCAAGACACCTACCATGCACGATTTCCATAAGCATAGTAGGAAGGCCTCAGTATTCTCCATGCAACCCTTTACATGGGGATGATGCCGGGAGGCTGCTAGATTTCATTTCAAATGCATGTGCATATGATTTCCTATCATATTAAATTCAAGTATTTACTATTTCAATGTAATTGCAAATATTTGCTAGATATAAGTGCTTGTGCATGTTGCATTAGCATGTCGAGAAAATCAGGGTGGTTTTCATACAGGGTTAAAGGCATATGCAAGCTTTCAGTGATGGGTGCAAGAAAATTACCGACTACGATATGAAGACATCTACCATGCTCTAAGCATGGTGAGAAGGCCTCAGCACTCCCGATGTAGCCCCCTATATGAAGATGATGTAGGGAGGCTACCGAACTGCATTTCAAACACAAATATTGAAGGCCTATGCATACTTTCTTAAGCATGATGGGTTTAGAAGACACTGACTATTCTCTAAGGCGCGGTGTTGCAAGACAACATGCATACATACTTTCTTAAGCATGGCAGGAAGGCTCTAGCACTCTTGAAGCAGCCCCCTATGTGGGGACGACGTCGGGAGGTTGGTAAAATTTCATCAAATAAAGATTAATAATTAATGAAAATGAAGTAGTAAAGAAATAATATTTGAATCTTAAATTAGTAATAAGATATTAATCAAACTAAGTACAATGTACTAAGCTACTTAGACAAATTGAACTTTCAATTATCTAACTAACAATAGTCTACAATAAACTAGATGAAAAATTTCTATGTGGACACTCAATCTTGGATATTCTTCTTTTCGTCTTTCACAAGGACACACTCTCAACACTTGCTAAGCACAATAGTAACACACATATACACAACAATAAAACACACGCACTGTATTTGGAGTGTCAATCTCTAAGTGCCTTCACACTCACAAGCTCCAATAACAAAAAATCTTCTTCTGCCAAAAATTGATCTCTTTTTATAGACTAGGGTGGTTACCCCCTTGTATATAGTATGAAAACCGCCCAAATTATTTTTATCCAGTCATCATGTCGTGGTGCTATGAATGTGGAGCCTAGGCGCTGATGTAGCCTACGATACTACAACATGGCATCTTGGCATTGGCTTCACTATTTTCCGGCATGATTCTTAGGTCGACTAGTACTATGACGCTTAAATTATGATGCCTTGGTGCTAGGGGTTCCTCCTTGGTGCTTTCTAGTTAAGTCCTCACTAAAGATTTGGCGCCATAACGCTAAGCTCTCTATATCCTATGCTTATTTTTGGGTGCCACGGCATAGATAACTAGTGCCACTGCTTTCTCTATCTTGATCGTTCATTGTTTTGTGTCGCGATGCTAGTGAGCCAACGTTTATGTTCTTTATTTTTCTATCAAAATCAAGCATATTAGAGCATCGTGACAAAGCTTTTGCAATGCCTATGTGTTGACCCAATTTTTTATTTTTTTTCTTCAAACATCTGAAATTTTTTTGCTTCAATATAAAATGAATTATGAATAGCATACTTTTTATAGAAAATAAAAAAATGAAAGCTCAAAATATATAATATTTTTATATAAACCATGTTGATCACAATATGTGTGGATAGTGCAAGTAAATGACTTGTTTCAATCATATTTTGAGGATCAAGACAGTAGATTGAAGCAGGTAGTTATTGATAATTTTGAAGAGCTATGCAGTAGGATGAGATGTTTGGGTGTATCTCGGATAAACAAACTTGAGCGGCGATACAAGCGAATATGTAGGAGTTTCACCATTGAGTCATATAGATCTCAAACCGTCCACCTTTGTAACTTCTAAAACTTCTATGTACACAACTTCATCCTCTCCCATATAGCCCACATGGACATTATGCTATTTATAATGGGGAGGACCACAAAGTGGCATCTTTGGACAATCACCATTTACTCCGGCTTTTTTGTGACCTTGACCTTTTTGATAAGAACCCTTCTACAACACGCACGAGTCACAATATTAGATACTTATTCTCACTCTATCTTCTTATGAGTAGTAGTTTTAGGCATCTTCTACTAGTTTACTATCGCAGGAGCATATGTTCATGTCATATCCTATACTGCAGTACACGGTGGTAGAAGAGGAGGATGAGCTTGAGCATTCAGAGGAGCAGCAATATAATCTAAGAGATAGACCTACACGTGCTCCTACCTAAATAACACCATAGGCAATAGGGGCATATATGCATGCTTTATATTCAGCTTTTTAATTTTTTCATATATCTTTGAGATGTACTCAATTTTAGTTGATATATTATTTTATGTATTATCAACTTTAGTATTAGTGGTTATAATTTTTATTTATTATTATTTTTTTGTATAACTCTTTTTTAAAAATTTGACAAATGTGAATGACAACATTAAATAATAAAAGTGAGTGAGGGATGCTAAAATATTTTTCTTAATCTTTATGCTTTTTGGTGCTTATTGTCACAAATAATTTTAAGTATTAAGAAATTAACAGACATATATTTTCTGATTTCTTTTATTATATCTGTATTTTAATATTTTTAATTGTTTAATATTTTAAGGGATGATCTAACTGATTACCTCTTCTAAAAGAAATTTGTAAATAAGGATGAATTATGAGTTTTTTTTATTGTTGATATTAGCAAGAAATTATTAATGGATATTGTTTTTATTTTTAATAATTGTGATATAGAACCTAAAATGACATATAATTATAATATAATTACAATCAATACGTTTGTTAAGGAATGGAAACCATGATCAATAATTTTATATAGAACTTAAAATCTTTTATACTATCTATCTATATATATATATATATATATATATATATATATATATATATATATATATATATATATATATATATATATATGTTGTGGCATCCCCTAAAATTTAAAGAGATAATTCCTATCATATAATATTAAATATTCATTATAAATTTGAACCAATTGTATAAGTCAATCCATAGCTCTAACTTAAAATATTTACATATGCGGCTCCTTAAAATAAAAAAATAAAAAAAAACTATTATCTGTGAATAATTTATGCTGAGCTCACTAAGTAATTCCTATTAGAATCTTTTGCAAAATAATAAAGTTGAATATGAATATTTATTTTGAGATCTTTGTTCAATTGTGTTTTTTATTCTATTATGTTTGCCTCATTTTGATTAAAAATAATTAAATAATTTTATATAATTTACAAAATTTATGTACATTAGCACATAAATTTTATTTTATTTTTTTCATTTTTAATAAATGAAGTTTAATACTTATATACCTAACATCTTAATTATGCATATACGGATTAAGTTGCTATTCTTTTAATATTGGACTGAGTAATCGTTCTTGGATAAAGGTATATTTTCTATTATAAATTTTAAATTCTTCGCACAAGGATTTGAACTAATATTTTATCAAAAGATTTTTGATTGATTCTCTTAGATTACATTCCATTAAAACTAAAATTAATTTTAAGTATGAGTTGGAGAAGATCTTTCTCTAAATGTAATAGCTAATTGCTTTGACATTTTAGTTTTTTACTAGTTTTTCCTTAGATATTATAGATGATTCTTCATGAATGTCTTCCTAAGTAGAACTAATTGTCACACCTCGGGTCTCGTTATATGAGATATGATGAAGTAATATGAAAATTTTGTTTTATACTTAGAAGAGTGAATTCATATATATAATATTAGTAATGTTAAATTGATAATAACAAGAGAAATACATATCATTTCATTTTTTTTAGGGACATTTGAGAAAATTTAATCATAAACTCACACACACAACACATATGTAAGGATTTGAATTCAAGACCTCTTGGTTGAAAGTTAAAGCTCTCAGTTATTAGGCTAAAGTGTCTTGCACAAATACATATCATTATATTTGATTGATGGAGCTCACAAAATTGTCTAATAAGTAAACATTCAATAACAAACATAACAATATCCAACAATAATATAACTAATATTTAAATAGTGAATTGGAAGAAATAATAGTAAGAGACAATTCTACCTAAAGCTAAAGATATAAATGTGAAGAAACTATTGCATAATTGATATTGGTTAATATTTTATTGGATGATCACCTCTTCTAATTGTTATTGTTATTATTGATTATATGAAGCCTCATAGCTATGATGAATTAGGGAGATACACTAAAAGAAATTTGTAAAATCTAACAATGAATTATGAGTTTTTTTTATTGTTGATATTACTAAGAAATTGTTAAGAGGCATTTACATACATAGCACACAATTCTTATATATTTACATATCGAACACCCAAACATAAATATATACATATATATAGCATCTAAATCTTTATTATTATGACAAAAATAGCACTTTTTTTAATTTTTTGAACTAAAATTCACCTTTTAAAGCATAGAAAAGATGCTATATTTGTAAATATCAAATTTTAGATGTTAGATATATAAATGCATAAGAATTGTGTGTATATGTATGTAAAACAATTATTAATTGATAATCCATTGATAATATATTAGACTAAAAATTGATTAAATTTTTAAATTTGATATATTTAAGATCAAAATTAGCATAATAGCATTGTTTAAAAAAAAATTAAAAATCAACATTGTTGATTGGTCAACTATCGATAATACTTATTTATTTATTTATTTTAACTGATGTAACATTTGGTAGGTGAATTTGAGCTTTAGGTGCTAGATATATAGATGCTTAAGATTATATGCTTTAATGTAAATAAATGTTCAATATGGTAATTAACTGTAAATTTAGATCTAATCCTTTCTTAGATTTTCATTTTTGCTGGTTATTTTTCCCCAATTTGTATATATAATTTTTGGGCAATTTATATGCATATCATATAATTTTTATGTATTTATATATCTAATAGTTCAAATTTAATATTTATATAAATAATATTTTAATTTTTAATATCACAAAATATTATTATCCTAATTTTTTATTAAAGTGAAATGTATTTTTTTTAATAAGAAATAAAAGTGTTATATGTCTATTTATAAGAATCAAATTTATATATTATATATGTGACAACATAAAATATGTGTGGTATTTATATGGTTAAAAGCCCTACTTCTAATGGCCAGCTGTTTATCCTTTAAAAAGTGAGGCATTGGGAAGCCGTCCAAATTCCAGTTATCATCTATTGAAGATAGGGGTGTGTATTTTTTTGATTAAAATCGAAAATCTGAACCGATCCAAACTGAATTTTTGAATTCGGATCGATTTTATAAATTTTTTTTGGATTTTGGTTTTGGATTTAGTAAAATTATGTTTTCGGTTTTCGGTTCGATTTTGTATTATCTTAATCCGATTAAACCGATTAAATCGAAAATAGCTAAAAAATTAATTTTTTTTTATTTTTTTTAGAAAATTCCTCTCAAAAAAAGTAATTTCAATGAT